>LR738715.1:3223026-3248226 GCA_902687465.1 Secale cereale | reverse complement strand
GAGTTCCTGATAGGATAATCCGTCTTTTGTTACGGATTATCTTATCTGGGACTCCGTTCCAAAACAACTTTGGAGAGCTTCGTACCATCATGCTACTGTTACTTTCGCCTAATGATGAAGTATTGGTTTTGTTGAATCATTTGACACTAGACAAAAGGTGACATGAGGGGGTCTAGGGTTGTGGATCGCCGAGAAGTCGGGGGTCGAGGCCGGGGTCGAAAGAGGTTGCCTAGCTAGTGTCAAAGTATTGAAGAATTCCATGACTTCATCATTTGCCTGAAGTAACCGGGGCATTTTGGTACGAAGTTATGCAAAGTTGTTCTGGAACGAAGTCCCTGATAGGATAATCCGTCTTTTGTTATGGATTATCTTATCCGGGGACTCCGTTCCAAAACAACTTTGGAGAGCTTCGTACCATCATGCTACTGTTACTTTCGCCTAATGATGAAGTATTGGTTTTGTTGAATCCTTTGACACTAGACAAAATGTGACATGAGGGGGTCTAGGGTTTGTGGATCGTCGAGCAGTCGAGGGTTGAAGCTAGTTCTACGTTTGCCATTAATATATCCATCTGTCATGTTTGAATAATAATTGGCATGTTGTAAATATTTGTAGAAACAATGGATGACAACACCCGAGACCTAGCACAAGAAGCGATGTTGATGGACATAATCGCACACGGACAAAATGCCGTCTTGTCGTTTCTCAACGACACCGATGAGCAGGTCGAAAAAGAGCTGCAGCTGGAAGATCTAGGCTATGATATTCATGGATCCGGTGACCCAATGCACATGGAAGAAGTAGACCGTGAGGACGGCTCCGGTGACCCAATGCCGGTGCAAGAAGGAGACCGTGATGCTGGCTCCGGTGACCGAACCGAGTCCGGCCAGGAGGTATATATGTTAGTTAAGCATGTGATGACTAGTTAATTGATTCATTCATTAACTCTCGTCTTTGTTCCTTTTTCTAGCCCTCCGGATCGAGCAAATCTTCGGTAAAGAGACGAGGAGCGAAGAAAGAGTTGAGGCCGGATGAAAAGTTTGAGATCTCATAAATCTCGCGCTCCGGCGAGCCGATTGCACCCATCCGGACAAAGAACGCATTTGTTAATCAGTGCGGGGTTCTGGTTAGGGACAAGATCCCGATCAGCATCCATCAATGGTTAAAGCTGGCTGCAAACGACGCTCAGGTGACTTATGTCACTGATATGCAGAAAGAAGATCTTTGGACTGAGCTGAAGTCAAATTTCGTCCTACCGCGAGAGGTTGATCCGGCGAACCCAGTTAAAGAGGAGTTAATCAAGTCTGCTGCACTTTCGAAGATGGCAGACCAATTCAGGGCATGGAAGAAAAAACTGAATACGTTTGTCAAAGATAAAAAGACTCCGGAATTCGTGGGCATATATGAGAAGATCAAAGATGACTGGCCCGCATTTGTGGCCCATAAGAAGTCGGAAAAGAGTCAGAAGATGTCGGAGACAAACCGGATAAATGCTGCGAAGAAGAAGCATCACCATCGCACGGGGTCGAGCGGCTACCTCGTAGCCCGGCCTAAGTGGGCCAAGGCTGAGAATGATCTGCTTCAGAAAGGGATCGAACCAGAGACAATGCACTGGCCAGAACGTTGCCGGACTTGGTTCTTCGGGGCTGGCGGAACCTTGGACCCTGTAACAGGGTGGTGCATTTGGACGGACAAGCAATTGGAAACACCACTCAGGAAGATGCGGCAGTATATCAAAGCAGCGCATGAAGGGACGTTCTTCCCCGACAGAGAGAACGACGAGCTGACAATGGCCCTCGGGAATCCTGAGCACCCTGGACGGACACGAGGCACGCCAGGCTCCCTTCCGTGGCGTGCTGGGTTTCCGGACGCAGGAGGCTACAAATGCCACGACAGGAGGAAGAAAATGGAGCAGACCGAAATCCAGGCGCTGCGGGCCAGAATACAAGCGATAGAGAAACGGGAAGCAAATCGGGAGAAAAGAATTGCCGAAGCTTCCCCCGAAGCTACCCCGCCATCTCAGCGGAAAAGCAGCGTGGCTTCCACCGAGCTGCTTCAGCCAGAGCCTGCCTTGACGGCTACTGCCAGGAATCCTGTGGATGCTATCACGCAGGCACAAAATTGCCACCTTATGGCACAGTGGATGAATCTGAAGGTCAAGGCGGCTGCTGGCTCTGTTTATCCTTCTGGACCCGACGACACTTTTCACTGCCGGCCGATTCCAGAAGGATATGCTAGGGTGATGGTCGACGAAATAACAGAGGGATTTGAGGAGCTCCAGCTTGACCACCCTACCGGTGAAGGGGAGACTCGGCTGGGTTCTTCACTGAAGACTCCATGCCTATGGCGGAAGGACCTAATCAACATTCTCAACTGGACGCCTCCGCCTCCTCCTCCTCCTCCGGCGAGTCAGGGCACTCCGCCTCCTCCACCGCCTCCTCCTCCGGCGAGTGACCATCAGGGCACTCCGGCTCCTTCTCCGGCGCGTGGCGGCACTCCGCCTCCTTCGCCGCCGGCGCGTGGCGGCACTCCGCCTCCTTCGCCGCCGGTGCGCTCGAGCAGCCAGCCTGCTCCTCCTTCTCCGCCTAACCAGCAAGGGCGGAAGAGACCTGCCGCCGCTCCGGCTGCTCCTGCTCCGGCGCGTAAGCAAGTTAAAAAGACAGCCGCTTCGTCTGGTCCGGCGACGTCTACCAGTACAGCCAGAGGCGGGAGGCGATGCAGATTCCGTCCTTCTCTCACGCCTCTAGAGAAGTTACCGTACGAGAGGTCCGACGAGGAAAACACGAAGATCGCTCAAGGCGAAGTGAAGGAATTTTTTGAAGGGTTGAAAGCACAAAGACATCCACCTCCGGAGGAGAAGATAGATGCGGTGAAAGCAAAGCGCACTCTTGCTGCCCTGAAGCAACCAGCGCAAAGTAAGCCGCAGGACAACTATGACCGCATGATCCAAAAGTCATATCAAGCAGCGAAGCGGTCGGGAAGTACTAAAAGTGATCAGAGGTTAGCAGAAGGGCGAGCTGGGAAACAAATTGCCCAGCTCGGCGAACAAGCGGACCAATCGTGCCCCCCGCTCAAGGTGTCTAGCGACATGGTCGCTAATGATCCGAGGATGGTGCCCGGTTATACCAATCTTGCAGATTACGCGTCCGACGATGTACACTATGATTTCTTGGAAGTGCAGATAGAAAGATACGAGTACAAAAAGCCTCTCGTCAAAAATGAAAGATCTCTATCAACGAATATGCGAAGATTGCATGATTGGTACTTGAAAATCTGCAGAGAGTTTGGGGGGAGGGATAACTTGTATTTGAGAGTTAAACCGGAGCATGACCTCGTTTGAATTGACCTGTTGCCTGTTCCATTTGAGGAGTTCTATCAGTTTTTCAATCAAATGGCCCTCGATAAAACAACGGTCACCTGCTACTGTCTGTAAGTAGTACTACTTCTGTCATTAAGTCTCTCTATATAGCTGATCTTCATTGCATGTATTTATAATTATCTTCACTATATATTATGCAGATTGAAGATCGTCGAATTGAAGAAAAGACAAGTAGGTGATATTGGGTTTATTAACACATACCTCATAGATGCAACCGAGGTTAAATTGCGTCCCGACGATACTGAGACCAACTTGCTACGATCGTTGGTGGTAAATGAAAACAAAGATATAATACTCTTTCCTTACAACTTCAAGTGAGTGTTACTGTCTTGTGCATATTTGGTTTCCCTTAATTATATATCAGTCAAGGTTATAGTGATGTAATTGATGATCTCATGCATTCGTGCGTAGCTTCCACTATATTCTCTTAGAGATTAAGCTTGAGAAGGGAGTAGTAACTGTCTTGGACTCTAAACGTAAAGATCCCGAGGAGTATGCGGACATGACTCAAATGCTAGCCAGGTAAGTTAAATCGATCAATATTATCCACCATGCATATATATCAGCAACTTCATTTCTGATATCAACTAATTATTTTCTTTGTCTGGCAGGGTTTGGAGAAAATTCACCAAAAAAGCTTCGGGACTGCCGAAGAAGCTAGAATTTAGATACCCGAAAGTAAGTACTATATAGTAGCATGTTCCGCGCGCGCATCTCCTATATCTTGATTCAAGCGCTAGTTTCATCAATACCAATTTGCCATTCTTGCTTATCAGTTTGATTGACCTCTATTTCTTGTAAAGTGGTTGTGGCAGGAACCCGGGAATGATTATTGTGGATACTACATTTGCGAGTCCATCCGCCACACGACCTGTGAGCGGGGCTACACTGAAGAATAATTTGAAGTGCGTAAGCAATCAATAATATTCACAAATTTATAGCATCATTTCATGTATTGACCCCCTACTTCAAATTAGATGTTTCGGATGCGGGATGAACTCCTAACACCAGATCGTCTGCGAGCAATTCAAGAGGAATTGGCGGCATTCTTCCTTGAACACGTGATCGCTGAAGACGGAGAATACTATGTGGACCATGCATCCATATGATAGGAGATTATTTTTGTAAGAGATAATTATTGTATATATGTGCCCGGTAGTGTCGGATAGATATACGAGAACTTGTTGTTCGACCAATCTCTCGGAGAAGGAGAGGTGGTCGATATTACTTCTCTCTGTATGCATATATATATGTGTGTGTTGATTATACGATCTTCTGTTTCCTTCGTTTGCTTTACTAGCTAGCTAGCTAGCTACCGTGTCTAGTCATCTCTATACGTATGTGTAGTACGTAGCAAGCACGGACATAAGAGAGGACACTTCTCTCTATTAATTAGCTAGCTAACACAATATGAAACATCTAAATTAACCCCCCAAAACCTCCAACCCCCCCTCCCCTTTCAAAAAACAAAAACAAAAACCACAGCCAAAGAAATGCTGACGCGTGGATGCCTTTTGGTCCCGGTTGGTACCACCAACCGGGACTAAAGCCCCTCCTGCCTGGGCTCGGTGCACAGGCCACGTGGACACCCTTCTGCCCCGGTTCTGGATTGAACCGGGACTAAAGGGTCAGAGCATTAGTACCGACCCTGTTGTCCCGGTTCTGGAACCGGGGCTAAAAGGCCCAAATGAACCGGGTCTGATGACCCTTTATCTACTAGTGTTTATTCTCTTTTTTGTGTTCTGCTGGCTGATGAGATCTGCATCACCTGGGTGATGAATGGATGTGTCTGTAATTGTAAAGTCTGGTCCTCGTTCACTTTCTATAATTTATTGCATGCTTGATGAGGCTATGTCAAGTGTCTAAATTTTGAATGCATGTGCTAAGGCATTTTTGAGCACTTCGCGTTGATTGGGCATTTAGCTCCTGTAATATTCTTGAAGTTCATTGTTATATACTTCTTGTTGTAGGATGGTAAATTGTCGCAGCTGGAGCAAGTCTCACAAGAGAGAGCAATGAAGTCCATTGTACTCTCCTGTTATATACTTCTTGTTGTAGGATGTGCCATAATTGTCTTATTGCATATTCCCTCTGTTCCTTCTATATTCCTGTGTAAGGAAATGTATTCCTGAGATGATTTGTTATGTAAACCTGATGTGATGCGATGGATGATTTGAATTTCATATGGAGTTTTCTTGATTTGAATATGAAATAATGTTGGATGTATGTGTGTGTAACTGGGCTAGAGCCTGGTCCAAAAGGCTGAGATCTAATACCGGACAAATAATTGGGCTGAAGAAGGCCACAGCCCAACAAGCACTGGGCCGTTTAAAAAATGAAACAAAGTAAAATCTCAGAAAATAAAAAAGGAAATAGATTGCAAAAAGGATGAGGCCCAAAAAATGGCAGAAGCTCGTGAAAGATGAATTGTTGGGCCAGGCCCATATAGCTAATAAAAGCACAGGGAAAAAACATTAAAAAGGCTGAATTGTTGGGCTAGGCCCATGTAGAAAATCGAATTGGACCGGGCTGATTCTTGTGCCACATTAGCTTGCCACGCTGGATGCCTACGTGGTCTGGGGAGGCTGCTAGTGACCAAAACACGACAGTAGGCATATTTTGGTCATAAACATCTATGACCTTCTCACAGAGAAGGTCGCTAATGTCAGTTTATGACGGCCAGCTTTTGACCTTATGTTTTTGGTCACAAAAAGGTCACAAATGGAAATTTGTGACCATTCAGTGACCAATAGTGGTGGTCACAAGTTGACATATTTCTTGTAGTGAGTGTGATATCCCAACAAGCTTCAACATGAAGCAAGAATCTTCAAATCTTCTCCTGCATCTAGCAATGCTATAAGAGGGGCTGAGCGAAGCCTACGTAGCCAATCAAAGGTTTGCATAGGTAGGGTGGTTAGACAGATTCATGGTTACAATAGGAGGCTGACAGACAAACATGGGCATCGAGGCAATAAGCTAAAGAGCGAGACTTCTAGCAATAGGCAAAGATAGTAATGATATCTGGGTCAGGTCATCTTGCCTGTCGAGTCGTTGATGGGATCGTAAGAGGGCTCCTCGTTCTCAACCTCGGTAGTAACCTCGTTCTCGTACTCGGTCTCGGCTTCCGGCTCTACTCAACACAAGAACACACGAGGCACGGAATCAAACAAGATGCAACGCGCAAACTACAGGATGCATGGCTGATGCTCTAAGGAAGCACTGCAGATGCACTTAGGATGCACAGCAAGACAACATAGGAAGCACAGAGAAACAGCACAAGAAACATGACAATATGCTCAAGCAAGTAGGATGCAAGACAAGTCTATTTAGGATGCAAAACATGGCAAGGTAGGAAGCACAGAGAAACAACACAAGAAACAGCAGGTTTAAATGAGGTCGGAAACTACTTAAGACAAATCCGGTAAGTCCTCATATGCATAGTTTGAAATTAGTCCAGATCTGAACAAACCTTAAGTTAAAGTTCTTAAACAGCAAGTTAACATGCATCATGACATCTACATGAAATTCTAGTCAAGTTTCATATAAAGTTTGTTTAAAACGGAGCTACGGTCTAGAAGATATGATCAAAACAAGATAAGCATGGCAACGGTGCAAAATGCACCCAAACATCAAGCAAACATACTCCAAACATGTTAACAAGATGATATTATGAATCTACATGCAAAACCACACAAGTTTCATGTAGGGCACGCTCAAAACGGAGCAACGGACTAAAAGATACACCCGAAACAAGAAACAATGCAAAGCTGAAATTAACAGCCACATAGCAACTTCGGAGCAAGAAATATATACTCTACAGCACTCAAACATGGTGACAAGAAGCATGGACATAAATTAGACATATCCTATAGCAAACAACTCCATTGGAGCATCTCCATAGGAGGCATGGATCAATAGCAACAAGCTACAACATTTTGAACATGACAATAAAAACCTGACAGCAATATTTTATGGCAACTTGGGAGCAAGAGTTAAATATGTTACAGCAACCCAAATGAGCATGTGAGGACATGGATGGATAGCCAACAACATATACAACAAGGAATGATCAATGGCCACCCCAAAACTAACATGGATTTGCCTAGAACAACAAGCAAACATAGCATCAGGATATTACAGATTCCAGACTTGGTGAAATTTCACTAAGTGTTAAAACAGCAATATTATCATGGCATGTTTATGAGCATGTTTAAGTCACCTCAAAGCATATCATGGCAAAAGGTTTGCACCACAGCAAAGATCACATGATGGGGAATCTAAAACATATGAGCATGCAACAAGGGGACAAACACCACAATAGCAACGAGCTCCTCAACTAGGCATCTCGTAACAAGTTATAAAACCTAACAGCCACATGCACTTTTGCAACAGGGATTAACATGGCAATATGAACTCTAACAAGCATGCTATAGCAACCAACATGTAGAGCATCTCATGATGAACATTTTGACATATCATTTGCTTCATTTGGATAAACATGCATCAAGTTATCACATCTCAAACATGGCATCAAAACAACTAATAGCAGCAGTTTATATCATATAGCACTCTTGTCATGATGATTAAGACATCTAGATGGACTCAAACATGCATGACACAATGGAACAAAACATAGTACATGTTACCACGATCATTTTGACATATTATATGCACAAATCGGACAAGCACAGTAAAAGTTATCATCATCGCAAAAGTGCATCAGACAATGAAAAAAACACTAAAAGACTTAGTAAAAAAAATAGAGGGTCAACCTCTCTGGAGTCAACAGCGGAGCGGGTCTGCGGGAGTGGAGCTGGTCGCGGGCGCGCGAGTCCGCGGGTGTGGATCGGGACCCGTTAGGGCTCCCGCTGGATCGGGATCGCTCGATCAGATCGAGCAGGTTCTCCGTGGCGGCGCGAGCGAGGCCGGCGTCTGCGGCAGCTCCGGCGGAGGGGCCCGTCGGCGGCGGGGCGAAGGCCGGCCGGCGCGAGGGTGGCCGAGGGGCGGCGGCGGCTAAAGCTTTGAAGGGCCGGCGCGGTCGCTGGACTCGGGCCGGAGAAGAGCTCGGGGCGGCGCGGGCGAGGCCGGCGTCGGGCGGCGGCGTGGCCGGCGCCGGCGGCGGAGGACGGCGGCGCGGCGAGCCTCGCCGGCGGCGGCGCGGTGCGGGATCTGCGGGGACTGGCCCGAAAGGCGGCGGCGGCGGCGCGGTGCGGGATCTGCGGGGACTGGCCCGAAAGGCGGCGGCGGCGGGCCGGCGCTGGGCCTGCGGGCCCGCGCGGCGGGGGAGGCTGCACTGTGCGGTGGCGGACTGTCCGTCCGGGTCGGACACGTCCGCCCGGCACGGATTTCGAGGCGGGGGCTGGAGGAGGAAGAAGACTAGGGTTTTGGACGCAAAAAATGGAGGGGTGGACGTTTTTATAGGCACAAGGAGCTAGGAGACTCCAAATGGGGGGCGGTTTTCGGCCACGCGATCACAATTCAACGACCGAGATGATGGGAAGGTTTGTGCTGGGTTGTTGGGCTGTTGTGGAGGGGGTCTTGGGCCTCAAAAGGAGGTACTTTAGCCCCCGAGGTTAACTGTTGGAGTACCAAACGAACTCCAAACGCGACGAAACTTGACAGGCGGCCTACACGTACCAAAACAACATCGCACGACAAGTCTCACGCCATTACGAAAATGTTACACGGCCAAACACGAAAGAAGGACTCGGGAATGCCACGGGCACGTGTGAGAGCATCGGAACTCGAAACGGACAACGGAAGACACGAGTGGGGCCGGATGCAAAAGACAACACAAATGCAATGCAATGCACATGACAATATGACATGGATGAATGCACACACGCACACGACAAAACGACGAAAACCCGAAAAGACGAAGAAGCCGGAATGGAACTGATGAAGCCAAAGTTTATATATTGCCATATAGGGAAAGTGTTACATCCGGGACATTACATTCAAATACTGCTCTGCTCTTGCTCTTGTCTAGAAGAAGAGCGGGGTTATTTCGGCGCCAACTAATCTGCCAAGAGCAGCCCTTGTCTAGAATGCAGAATTGCAGATGATGTGCATCCCTCCCCTCGGATTTCACTCTCTTTTTTTCTTCTTTTTCCCAAGTGCGAACAAGGGAGGTGTGTTCTTTATATCGCGATCGATTGTTTTCTGCTGTGTAGGATGTGGGAGAGGAAAGCGGGCATGCTCGATGGACCGACAAGGCGGCCAAGGATGAGCTTCTTCATAGTGTGTGATGCATATATATCTGCTTGGGCTGCTCACCATGATCCATCCATCACGCCTCTGCTCCTGCTGTTTTGTTGTTTGTCAACACACATTGTCATGTGCTGTGAATGGTCAGTGATCTCTGTTTCATCGCTTAGCCACTGGTGCCATGTTTCCGTCTACCGTCTTTCGGTGTTGAAACGGTGCATACTGATTGTTTCTGACCCTTCAATTTGGTACTCTTTCTGGTGTCCTGAAATAGATGCAGTCAAGGGAGAAAGAAAGGCGCCGCATTTTATCCCTCTTTGTTTTGGCAGAAGATTGTTTTGCAAGGTGAATTTGCTTAGGTGTTGTTCTTATTTTGCCCGAGGGACTCGAACTACCGCCCCCAGCGAAACAGAAGATCTACGCGGCCAAATTTTTCTTTCTTTTGCAAGGTGAATTTGCTTGGTTCCACTTCAAATTATTCACATTAGCATGCCCTTGGCTTGGATGAGAGCTGAACCGTGAGTTCGCAGACGTTGCCAATTTAGTTTCTGATGTTCTGATGTGAGTTTCTCTTTGCTCGTTGTTGCGCGGAAACGCCGCGCCGTGTTGAGGACGAACACTTTCCCCGCTTAGCCAGTGGCAAAAAACACCAGAATCGCTAAGCACACTGAATTTTTCGAGACTGAATTTTGTACCGGCTGAGACGAGACTTAAGATTTGTTTCTGTCTACTCTCTTTTGGCTCTGTTTCGCAGCTTTCAAACTAAAAACAATCAAGTTCATGGGATACAAGTACTTAGAATTAATTGCACACAGTAGTAGTACTAACTTGGCAATGTGTAAGCTACATACTGTAGTATATAGGAGCAATGTATGTTTAGTCAGAGACAGAGAGGATGCATGACAGAAAAGACATGCCCAAAATGAACTTAAACCTGGCACTATCAATCACACATAAACTAGCTGGGCAACAAAAGGGACTATAATTCATTCTAAGCAACAATTAAAAACACAACAGGTCCAACCAAATGCACACAGGCTTTCAGTGATTAAACGTGTCCGGTTAAGTGGGAGCAAATTCACTAAGCTTACTCAGTTACAAACAGAATACTACTTGACTAGTAAAAGTTTCGAGTGTTCTACGACGAAACATAACATCACCGAAAGCAAATAAAACATCATACACTCTTCCTGCTTCGTCGCCGTAAAAGATCAGATCGGCGTGTCAGGTTGCAACAAACAGAAAATACACATATCGGCAGCTTTCACTCCTTCCATACAAGGAACGTCGACTCCATGCCGAGAAACGAGGTTCCTACCAAACCTAGAACAAAGCCTTGGTCCCAGCAGCAGCAGCAGCGAAAAGATTGACCCAAAAAATCAGTAATACACACAACACAACACAAGTGCCAAACACCACCATTTTTTCTGGATTCCATAGAGGTCAGCGACCCTGGATAGCGCGAGGAGCTACTAGCCTTTTACATGTTTGGGAACAGGTCGGTGTTAGTCGCAACCAGACGAGCACGGCACAAAACACAACGCACGGTCGTTAGTTTTCACGCCTGCCAAAAAGCCTTATAGATACAAAAAGATCGGAGTCCTCCCACACCGGCTGCTGTCGACGGGCATTTCACAGTTCAGTATGATTGCGTAAGGATAAACTATAGGAGCTAGTTTTATTACCAGGTTGGACCCCCAGGGCGCCTTGAGAGAGGGTCGCTGTGAGTAGGTACCTCACCCTCTATGGTTGGATGACAGCAGCCCCATTTGCTCAGTCAGATTTGCCAAGTTCTCGGTCCTGGTCCATCCATTCTCCTCTTGCACCTCCCTTGTGTCCAGCAGACCTGAATCGACCTCGTCGTTGTCGATGGAGAGAGGGCTGGCACAAAGGAACTGCTCCCAGAAGGAATCAATGATTCCCGGGAGCTTCTGGGTGTCATCGGTCTCGTCGGTGTCGATGGGGTCCATGGGAACAGAGTCATCGCTGCCTTCATCAGGTAGGGGGAATATACACTCCGGACCAGGCATTGCATAGTTCTCTCCAGGAATATTAATGCCGTCCTCCGTTATGAGATCGTGCAGATCTGGGAATCCTGGGATGCTGATATCACTTAAACCTGGTGTCATAGCCTTTGGAATAGAAGACGCGGCACTCATGTTGGGAAGTTGTGTGGGAAGTTGCGTGGATGAGTTGGTGTCCAGAACTGGACGCTGCATCTCAGGAGGGGTTGACGATGAACAAATTGCTGAAAGCCCCGAGCTCGCGGGCATATATGGCATGCCCGAGTTGCCTGGGACCTCTGCAAGGGTGACTGCAGAATTCCGGGTTGATGAAGAGCTGTCAAAAGTTTGAGCACTTGGCATACAGTTCTCCAGCAGCAAATTATCTGAATTGCCCATAGATTCAAATCTGTGTGGGGAGGTATCCTGCTGTAGGATCTTCCTCAGCATTGCTTTGGCCGCTTCATTGATCATAGGCTGATACTTGATTATCTGGCCATCCAACAACGCACTTTCAGAGTTCAGGCCATCATCTTGCTTAGGTAGCCTCCTTTTCTTGTTCGCGGCTACAATTCTTCGTTTGCTGTTTTCGTTCTGCTGTACAAACTGTGCCAGGAAGCCAGGACTCTGCATTGCTTTAGCCAGGAAAGACATCATTTGCTGCTGTCGTTGCTCCATTCCGTGAAGGCGCTTGCCCAACGTCTGCAGCTGATGGTCAGTGGTCTGCTGTTGCTGTCTCAGCCTCACAAGCTCCTGCATTAGAACATTTTTATCCCTTTTTAGCATCTCAATCTCTTCCTCCATCCCAAACTTCCCCACCTCTACACAAGAAGGCATCGGAGCATTCTGCAACTGGGGTTGCTGCTGATGCTGCTGATGCTGTTGCTGCTGTGGCACTTGCACTTGGTTGTTTGCATGCGATGGTTTCCTTCTGTTGATGGTCTTCAGTAGATGTTTTTGTCCTCTCAAAAAACCCTCATTTGCAAATTCCCACTTATCTGGATCAACTTTTCTGAATCCCTGTTACGAAAAAGCAGCAACGAGATTATTAGAAAGGGGATAATGTGCTTTGAATGGTCGGCAACTTTGTAGCATCACGAAAAGGAAAGTAGAAAACAATCACACTAGCAATGCTACCCAAACAATCCTAACAGTCTATGACTCACCTAAAAGACTCTGCAACTCAAGGAAACAGCTAATTGACCACAATATAGAAGGGCATGAATTTACCACAGGTGCATTAGTAGTCATCTGTGTAAGAATTATAAATAGTTAAAAATGATAACAGGCTCAGGTGAAATGAAGATAAGCAAAGATTCAACTATATAGTGGTAGTCATACTATCCCGTTATCCAAGAGACCCGCAATTTGCTGCTGTTGTTTGATTTTTTGCAAATGCAAATTCAACTTAGAGATAACCCAAGTCAACGACTGGGAATCACATATGCATTCATCAGTTAAGGAGTGTGTAACCAAATCCAGATAAGCAATCATTAGAAGGGTATTGAACTACAGGCGATCACGTGTAGACAGCCTGCCTGGAACTAATAGTTCTTCATTGGATACAAACGGTAATCGCTTTAAACTGAAGTGGTAGTTCAGAAAAGAAAAAAAAAGCAAAGGAACAAATCCGCTCTATTGTGTATTGCTACTTTCTGGATAATTTCTAAAAGTGCATGTGATTGTAGCATGTTGCATTAACAAGCATATCTTTGGATCTGATAGCATACCTCATAATTCCCAATGCAAATATCAATTCATAAAATGTGTTGTTTCATGCTTCATTCCAAGATCAAGAGGTTGGGGAGATTGCAAAACGGTATGTAATGAGATGATCATATGCATGTGAGGCTTAGTTAGAATTTATTATCAAATGTCAGGGATCACTTTAAAGGCAATAATGTATTGTGTGAGAGAACTGTTTCCAGGCATCTGAGCTTGTGCAGCACCTGAGAAGCAGTACTTCTATAGATGCCACAAAGGGACCAAATGGGTTATGGAGTAGATCATATTTATTCGCAGCACTTTGCCAATTAAAAAAAAATTGGGAAGTTAAAATAAAAACTTTACAAATCAATGTAAGACTTAAAAGTATGACACACACACTGGGACCAAACTGTGATGCATCTAATATTCTAGCACAAGAAGCATACTAAACTATTCTGAAACAGAGTTAAGGCAATTTCAAGAAACAGGCCATGATGTACAGAAAACGGGGAGGCGAGCTAGCCAGATCTATACGCTTATTTATGCCAAATGGTTGTGCTCCTTTGGCCAGAAATCAAAGTACTGGATGGTTTAAGCTTTCAGAGTGGTCAAGTACACTAGCAGCACATGCTCACATGCCTAAACATTGGATTCTACAAACTAAGCTCAACGAAGCTATGTTTTGAACCAAGAAGGGTTTATTGGCAGGACGGTTTTAATCTCACATACTACCGAGGAAAATTCTAAGACTCAAGTAAACTGCTGGAATAGTATATGCAAGACCACGCAGATATCCATGATTTCCAGTACCTCAAGTAGATCTCTGACTAAGAAAGTGCCTAGATATGCACTTTGTACCTACACACGCTCGAAACAAGCAACCGGTCACTTGCTGTCACTCTCATAGAACAACAGTAATAAACCTGACTAAGTCCTCATTATGTTCTTTAAGTCAAGAAAGTGGCAGTGATAAACCTGACTAACTCCTCTCGATTTAAGTCAAGAAAGCAAAATTCCAGAGGGAGAATATTATCATGGTAGCCCCACCCTCTATACTTGCTGATCTCCTTACACTTCTATGTTCTTTAAGTAAAAGAAAGCAATATTTCTCGATCTGGTTCAAGATCTAAACTCCACAAACTACCAGCTGTGGTTGTGGTCCAGAATCAGATCAGCTCAAGGATACCGGTATACATACTACAGCGAGCCAGACATGATCATTCATCCCAAATTTTGTAGACTAAAATCCCCAAAAAGAAAATCACCACAGTTGATAGCAGAGGGGCGGTGATCCCCAAAAGAAAAACAAATCAAGTATTCAGGATCTAAGGGTTGGTGGTGCTCCTCTGGCAATAAATCAAAGGCCTCGGCGGTTGAAATTTTTAGAGCGGTCAAGTGAGCTAAAAACTGATGTCTACAAACTAGACTCAAGTGAGCTATGTTTTACCCCAAGAAGGGTTTATTGGCAGGACGTTTTTTATCTCGTGCACTACGAGGAAAAATCCCAAGACTCAAGTAAATGGCTGCAATACTATAAGCAAGACCACGCAGATCTGTAAATTGAGTGCATCAAGTAGACCTCAGTCTAGGAAATGCATTTTGTTCTTAAATAAGCTTGAAACAGGCAACCTTTCACTTGCTGTCACACTCACATGACAGGAGTATTAAATCTGACTGACTCTTCTCTATGTTCTTTAAGTTAATATAAGAAAGCGGTATTCCAGAGATATAATTCATCACAGTGACCCTACACTACCTGGTCTTCCTGACTGCCGGGAGGTAGGCTTTGTCCAAACCCACAATAGACTAGTAATTTGGTTAAGGTTTGAAAACGGCTGTGTATGCAGAAACTACGGCAGCAGGTGGCACTCCTTTGGCCAGAAATCGAGAAATTTTTAGAGTCTAGTACACACACTTGCAGCACAGGCTCACATGCCTAAACGTTGGAGTCTACAAAATAAACTCATCTAGGCTATCTTTTAACCTCCGGAAGGGTTTATTGGTAGGACGGTTCAATTTCACCTAGAACGAGGAAAATCCCTAGAATCCTGTAAAGGGCTGCAATACTATATGCAAGAGCATGCAAATATCCGTGATTTCAGTTCCTCGAGTAGACCTCTGTCTAAGAGAGTACCTAGGTGATATGCACTTTATTCGTACATAAGCTTAAAACGAGCAGCCTGTCACCCGCTGTTACACTCACATGACAACAGTATTAAACCTGACCGACTCCTTTCTATTTCCTTTAAGTTAGTATAAGGAGGAGGTATTCCAGAGATAGAATTTCTTCCTGGTCCTCATGACTGCCTCGCGGTAGGACTGTCCAAAATATCAACAGACTAGCAACTTGGTTAAGATTCACAAACGGCTGCATATGCAGAAACTACGGCAGCAGGTGGCATTCAGGATCAAAAGCCAAAAGGTTGGTGGCGCTGCTCTGGCCAAAAATCAAAGCACTGGATGGTTAATCTTTTTAGAGTGGCCAAGTACACACTTGCAGCACAGGCTCATGTGGCTAAACATTGGGGCCTACAAACTACACTCAACAGAGCGATTGTTTTTAAACCAAGAAGGGTTTATTGGCAGGACGGTTTCAATCTCACGCACTACGAGGAACTGCCGAAATAGTATCTGCAAGACCACACAAGTATGCGTGATTCTGCTACATCAAGTAGATCCCTGTCTAAGAAAGTGCCAATGTATGCATCTAGTTCTTACATACGCTCGAAACAAGCAACATGTCACTTGCTGTCACTCCCACAGAACAAGTTTTAGAGTGGTCAAGCAAACACACTTGCAGCACAGGGTCACAAGCCTAAACATTTGGGGCCTACAAACCAAACTCAACTGAGCTACTATGTTTTAAACCAAGAAGGGTTTTTTGGCAGGGCGGTTTTAACCTCAAACACTAGGAGAAAAAAATTCCAGGACTCCAGCAAGCTGGTGCAATACTGTATGCAAGATCACGCAGGTATCCGTGATTTCTCAAGTAGACCTCTGCCCAACTAATTGCCAAGATATGCAACTTGTTCTTGCATAAGCAGGAAACAACCAACATGTCACTTGCTGTCGCAATCACAGAACAACAGTGATAATAAACCTGACCAAGTCGCCTTCATTTTCTTCAAGTCAAAAAAGCAGCAGTGATAAACCTGACTAACTCCTGTCTAAGTTGTTTAATTCTAGTCAAGAAAGCAGTATTCTCGATCTGGTTCTATTAGCTGTAGATCAGCAGAGCACCCGCAAACCAGAAACTACGGGCGGTGGGTGGCGTTGGGGATCAGATCAGCTCAAGCATACACACACGGCCGGCCATGATCAACCAACCCAGCTCTCATAGAGCAAAAGTCCCCAAATTTTAAGCGCGGTGGGTAGCAGAGGGGGGTAAAGGGGAGGGGAGGGTACGCACGTAGGTGTTGAGCTGGCGGACGAAGGAGGAGAAGTTGTTGTGCTTGAAGTACTTGGGGAGGAGGTCGCGGGCGAACTCGGGCGTGTTCCAGACGATGAAGCTGTTGTTGGCGGGGCCCCAGGAGACCACCGCGTCCGTCGCCGGGTCGTCCACCATGTCGTACGTCTTCATCAGGAACGGCGGCGGCGCGCCCGCCCCGGCCCCCGCCACCCCGGGAGGCGCCACCGCCGTGGTCACCGTCGACGCCGCCACCGCAGCAACCCCGCCGTCCATCGCCGCGCCCGATCCGTACGGCCCCGGCCCCAGCCTGGGAGCTCAGCCCCGCCGCGCGGGAACACCACCAGCAGCCGGACCGGAGGGAGCTCCTCCGATTCGAGCAGGGGGGAGTGGGAGCGGGGGATTCGGGGGTGGGGATTGGTTCTAGGTCTGGTGGGGGTGAAAGGTGGAGTCTTTGAAGGGGGAGACGGAGGAGGAGGAAAGGGGGGATGGATGGGAGGGAGACGACAAGAAGGGAGATAGCGGGGGGGCAGTATATAAATATATTTTTAATCCAGGGGCGTTTCTGTAAAAAGAAAATGTGATCTGAGCTGAGCTGAGCCGAGCTTGATTTGATTTGAGTGGAGTTGAGTGGAGCCGGTGAGCCGCCGGTGACGGCGGTCCGTCGCCGTCGCCGTAGGTCAGTTGGGTTGGGGATGCACGGCGACGCCCGGAAAGGAAGCAAAAAAATATCTCCGGGGAACCGCATGCCTTGTGCGTGTGATATCGACATTCGTTCGTTCGTTCGTTAGGATTTTTCTTTTTTGGTCAGAGGATCCGTGGAAACAAAACAGCTTTGTGTTTTCCAGTGTTTTCCGCGGGAAGAAAACCTTGCGTTTTGGGTAAATCACACGCGGTGCGCGATAGGAAATTATCAGGATCGCGCAGGGCACCCTAGGAACATTCAGCACGCATACGGTTACACGCTGGCTCAAGGGAACGGAGGACGGCTTCTTTGGTGGAGCGGTGCTTCATCTTACACGTTGATGGCGGTGGAGCGGCGCTGTGGAGACTCAGATATGGACTCGCGCGGGAGGAGGATGTTTATCTATCATCATGGTGGCGGAGATGGCAGAGAGGCCTGGCAAGGTCGGTGCGTTAGTTTTTGATATGAAGGTGGATTGGTGGAAGATGGCGGCGGCGACACAGAGAGTGCATCTGACCAGTTTGTGCCCTTAACCCAGTATGTGGCTTTTTTCGGCCGTTGTCTTTAGATGTTAGCCATTTGTGCGATGTCTATTTGGTATTAGTCTCGGACTATCGGCACCCCTTCATCAGGTGGATAGGAGTAGTGTAATGCCCCGGATGTAATACTTTCCCTTTTGGGCTTATAATAAATCTCCGGCTTCATCTATTTCCATTTCGGGTTCTTTGTCTTTCGGGCTTTCGTCGTTTTGTTGTGTGTGTGTGTGGCATTCATTCATATCATGTAGACATGTGCATTGCATTGCATTTGTGTTGTGGGTTGCATCCGGTTCGTGGCGTTTCTTCCCGTTGTCCGTTTCGTGTTCCGGAGCTCCCTCACGTGTCCGTGACGTCCCGTAGGCCTACTTTGTTGTTCGGGCGTTTTTCGTTACCGGTGTGCCGCGAGGTTGTGTTGTGTGTTGTTGTTTTGTTGTGTGCAACCCGCCTCTCAAATCTCGTCTCGTTTGGACTCCGTTGACTTTTCCCTCCGTTGTCCGTGTGGGTCCGAAGTGCCCTTACTTCGTGTCCCGGAAATACCCCTGTTGTTTTCTTTTATCTCCGTCTAGGCCCTTTTATTCTATCCTCGCGATCGGATCCGTTGGATCACGATCGGAGGGCTCCTAAACATCCCTAATCTCCAAACCCTAGTCTAAACTGCTATATATAGGCCCCTAGGTCTATTTGGAGCAACCCCTCCTTCTTCCTCCTCTCTCCCCTTCTTTTTTTTTTCTTTTTACTTCAGATCCAAAAATTCTGCCAGATCCCCTCGGGATCCGGTGGATCCTTCCAGCAGCCGCGCCGCCGCAACGTTCGGATCGAGCAAGCGCCTCGTCGTTCGAGGTCAACGCCTCGAGGGCCACCGATCCGGTCGCTCCGACCGCTTCACCGGGCCGCTCGCCAGCTGACCGCGTCGCCCCGCGTCGGGCGAGCCGGGCCGCGTCGACCGACCGAGCCGGCCGCGTCGCACCCCTGGCCATCGTCGCCTCCTCCGGGCTGGGCCCGTACGCCGCCCCCTCAGGTCGCTGGGGACCAGATCACCGCGAGTGTACCGGGCCTCGCCGGCGCTCGCTTCCGGCCCAGGCCAGCCGAGGCCAGGCCGCCTCCCGGGCCGCTCCCGCGCTGCTCGCCTCGCTGGGCCACCGCCCGAGCGGGCCTCCCCGCACCAGGCCGCCCCACGGGCTTCCTTCCACCGCGCGCTGGGCTTCGCCACTGTAGCCCGCCGGATCGGGCCGAACCCGTTCCAGATCTGGGCCGCCGCGACACTGTTCACCGCACTGTAGCTGCAGATCTGGATCTGGAGAGGTTGACTCCCCCCTAATCTTCTAAGTCCTTTTTATTCCTGTTCTGAGATGCCTACTTTGACCTGCTGTATCTTTTACTGTGGTGCTCCGTTTTGCGCGTGTAGCATGTCCAGATGTTCGTGGAGATGCCCTCTACGTTTTACCTGTTGTAGTCATGCATGTTAGATGTCATCTTGACACTTGTTTTGCTGTTGCAAGAGTGCATCATGTTATAAACTGCTGTTATGTGTTATTTTTGTGCCACCTTTGACATGGGATAACTTTTAGCTCGTTTGTCCAAACGATGCAAATGACATGTCCACGTGTTCGTCTCGTCACGAACTACGTGTTGAGTGTGATAGGTTGCATGGTAGATGTATTGTTTCCTTGTTATCATCGTTGCAAAGTGCCATGTTCATATGTTGTGTTTTCACTTGTTATGAAGTGCCATCTTGTTGAGCTCGTTGTAATCGTTGAGTTTACCTCAATGATGCATGCTTGTGTGTTTCGGGATCACCGTCATATGTACTTTGATGAGGTGCTTACCCTTTGCCATGTTTAGTTTCGAGGTGTCTTAAACATGCTCTTTTTGATGCTATGATGATGTTGCTGTTTTGGGACTTAGTGATTTTTCACTAAGTCTGAAATCTGTAACGTTCCGATGCCATGTTCGTGTGATGTTAACTACTACAAGACTTACCTTTGGTAACACATCCCTGTAGCACAAGAAAAATTGTGTTACTCAATGAAATTCCAGTAACACACCATTTGTGTCCACAAGTAATTTGTAACATATACTATGGGGAAAACAATAAGTGTTACAACGTTGTAACACATATTTCACTTGTGACGAAAGTGTTACACGGTTGTAACACGCGATGTCGAAGAGTGTTACCAGGTGGTAACACATATATGTAATGTGATGTTGTGTTACAAGATCGTAACACATAGGTGATGTGTGAAAATAAATGTTACAGATGCAATAATAAAGGGTTAACTCTTTTCCCTTGTTGCAATAATGACATGGGGCCCATCTTTCATGTGCGGGCTTCAGGTGACCTATGGTGTCTATCTTGAGGTTATCTTGCAAAGGGATTAGGCCCAAACTTTATATGAAGGTAATCCACTGGAGGGTGTTATCCTAATACTGGTTTCATCTTAAAAAATAAGAGACAAACTGGCTTGGTAATCATTTTTAAAGTTTTTCCTATTAAAAAACCATGTGGGTATATGAACAACAGAAAAATTAATTTGTTAGGCATGGCTTTGACAGTACGTAGACATGACAACTCATAAAATATGTTAATCAAAATTAACAGCAAAAAATGTTTATGTTTATACTTTTGCATGTGGTGTCTGGTCCATTAATATGCTGCCTTGTGCCACTTAATAAAATTGTGAAAAAAGAATTGAGAAGAGCTGGATTATCATATCTAACAAAAATGATTAGAATTCGTAGCTTCTTTGCATGTTGTTCCTTGCAGTCCATCACTTGATATTTACGTCTAAATGCAGCAGCCAGGCCTAGGTGTTTAGTATAAAAACTGGGATTTGTTGAGTACTTTTTATTTGTTGCAAATACTGTCACTGATAAAGCTAACCAAAAATCTCATTCAAAGAGACAAAAACTGATATTTCAGTTAATTAACCAACAAATCAGTTTGTTGTTTGGTTAATACTCTACTGTATAGATCACACTGTTTCAAGCATTCAACATTGTGTTTCAGATTTCAGACATTCACATTGTTTTGGGACAGATTCAGACTTCAACAACAAAACTGACAGATCCAGACTTCAACAACAAAACAGACAGCATGGCTGCACAAAGGAGGATATTTGGACATTGCACGAGTGACAAAAAACAACATAAAAGTATTATGATTTATGACAGTCACACATGTATATCAATTCTTAACTGTCAAGTAGAACATAACCAAAGTGCGAAATAAATTTCCAACCATGCACGCAGCGTCATAACCGACCAAAGTACCAAGCAAGAATATAAGAGTAGACCCAGCTCCGACCAAAACTCCCATTCCCTACCCCAAACTCCCTCCAACCAAACACGCTGTAAGCATGTAGGCACTCATGCTATTAGGTCGAGTTTATCAATCAGTCAGCGCAAAGCCACAAAGCAGAGAAGAATAGGATGTTCTGGAGTAACATAAAGCAGACAACCGACCATCCCTCCATTGCCTCCATGTAATGTAGTCTGAACCTGCATCATGCAGCCAAAAAATCCGAATGCTTGTAGATAAGTTTAAAGATGAACAAAGAAATTAATGTGTGTGCTGTAGTATGCGAATACATTTTATGATTATGAAATTAAGACAACAAAATCCTAAAAACTATCGATGTTCGATCTTATAGATGAATGAAAACAATTATCCATACACATTTGCTTGATCTTCTAGTTGAATTGCATTTTTCTTTCTGTAGGTCAAAAATACTAGGGGAGTAGTACTACTTATAGATGTTCGAGACGACAAAGGAAAAGGTTTGTTTACGTGGGATGACACTCCAGATAGAAAAAAGTATTAGCTAGCTTCTATTTGCCAACAGTGATTGCAGTACCTAACTACTTCCTCCGTCCGGAAATACTTGTCATCAAAATGAATAAAAAGGGATGTATCTAGATGTATTTTAGTTCTAGATACATCCCTTTTTGTGCATTTTGATGACAAGTATTTTCGGACGGAGGGAGTATCATGAAAGGGCAAGAGACATCCTCAGGACACCAACCTAAATTGTGCATGTACCTCATGTCATCAATTTTATTTCAGTAATCAAGGTCAATATTCCATGTGATTGTTTATGATTTTCAGACAAAACTTAACCAATACAGTTTATTTTACACAAGCACACAATACAGTAATTCAGGATTTAGATCAGAGGTTTTTGTAAGAATAAGCATTTATAATAGGAAAATATTTCACTCCAGCTGCCATAAACAAATTGACAATCAGAATCTTGTAAGAACTACATTTTCAGTGATCCAATCCAGAAATTACCCATTCTCAGTACCCCAGAACCGAATAGTATTTCATAACAAGGATGTTTTAACAACAGCTAGATCACCACTATCTCTGAAATTTCATCAAGCATGTGGTGTACAACGACCAACAATTGTGGCGCAAAGCGAGCTGTACCTGTATAGTGCCCGGCAGATGCGACGTAATCTGAGATGTCATCGTCGCGACCATGGCAAGCGTGCGCGGAGGAAGACGTGGGTGGCACGAGAAGCATATGCCCATGGCCGTTGAGTAGCCAGCACTGTACATGCAAATACAATACATACAAATATTGGAATTACCAGCTGAATAGCAAATTCAATTAGAATTTCATGTCGACATATCAGATTAAGAAACTTTCTTTTTATCAAATATAATGACCACAATGGCTAGAACCAAGAATAGTTGTAATTAAATAAAGTTTACAGATGCACATTGACAAATCGACACGAACGCAGTCAAACAAAGGGTTGAATCGGGAATCTCAACATCGTGCCGAGATCGTTGCTATCCATCTGGAGTCGGCTCCATCAGCGCTATAGAGTAGGGCTACAGAAAATATTGAGTCAGATCTCAGTTAGGAGAGAATCCGTTCAGCGAGCAGGTGAGGTGGAGCAGGCCGGGCAACGGCGGGATGGAGCAGAGTGGGAGGAGCTCCAGGAAGCCGTCTACATGGGATGTGGTGGCTCCTCCGCATCTGGGAAGGTTCCGCGCCGCCGCCTTGGATGGTGCAGCCGCCTTGGAGCAAGGTATTCGTGGCGGCGCATGGGCGAAGAGGAAGGGCAGTGCTCGCCTGGGAGGCGAGGGAGGGAGGAGGGGGCAGCGGGACACAAAGAGATCGGTGGGCGGCGGCGGCGGCGGCGGCAGCGGCAAGGAAGAGAGGGGCCGACGGGGTCGAGGTGGTCCTGGGAGAGGAGCGACGGCTTGGATGAGGTGGTAAGTTTTTGGTGCGGACGAGAAAAAGACGGCCGGCCGGCCAGAGCGCCAGATCGATCCACCCCCACACCGTTGGATTGGATCGACAGCAGCCGCCCGGTCATCCTTCTCCTCACACAGGTTGTCTCTCCCATGCCTTGATGGGTAGCGCCCTAGCTCGCCGTGCTACCTCCCTCCTTCCCCTCATCACGTAGCACCGCCTCGTCCCTCCTCTGATGTCCCAGCACAGAAATTGTCGTCACTGACAGCATCGTTGTCCACCCCAGTTTGATGGTTGCGCGCGCGCGCTCGTGGCCCTTGATGGCGACGGGCATCATAGTGTTGCAACACACATTGTTGTCGGACGTAGCATATGTCGTCAACAGTCGCATCATCAACATAGTCCTTGCTGGCTCGCGGTGCCGCCGTTGTCGCCTGTAGCAATGGTAGACGGCCCCTTGCAAGTTCCTGTTCATCATCGTTTGGGTTAAAACAACCGCCACCGATGTTCTAGGTGCCACTGACTCTCAAGAGTGGAGGGACGTGCTACCTCGCCGGTGTACACCGCCAGCTATACCAACTTCTTTGTGGATAAAACATTCTAAGGGCATCTTCAAAGCGAACCCTCAAACCACCCGCATCTGTTGTCCGTGTGTGTTTTGCCATTCAACACGGGGTTGTATTGGTCCCGCGGTTGGCCCGGGTGCGCTTTTCCCGAAAATTGGAAGAACAATTGGGGGAGGGGTTTTACGGGAGTCCGGACATCATCCACGTAGGACTCCGACACCCCGGACCCACTCAAATCCCCACTCCGGTCTCATTCTCTTCCACTTTGTCCCCGCTCCCATTGCTTTGCTGCCACGCCTTCCTCTTCCGACGTCACTGATGTACCTCTCTGGCTGCTACCCAGGCATTGCCAAACGTTCGCAATAACGACCCATAAGCCCCACTCGCCTTGTACTACAACGACATCCACCCAGGATCCGTCTGTAGCCAGGTAACCTTCGCCCCCCTATCGACAACGTCCATGGCGGTCACTTATCCATGAACAAAAGCAAAAGGGGGCTCTTCTGGCAGCGCGTGCATGATTAATTTGACGCGTGAAAGCACATTGCGCCCTAGGACATGCATATCATCCATGAACAAAATGTGAAGTCGTTAGCCTATCGATGGTACACCATCTAGACCTCCATCACCAAGTTTTGTAGCGCGGTTAATATGTCGGAGGCAAGGTGGCCATTGCTCGCGGCAACCATGGAGATCATAAGTTTTGCTTCTTCTTGATCAACTTATTGATTCCTTTATTCATTCACTTAATGTTGCTTTACATATTGTGTAGCATGTATGTGTTGGCATGATGTATCATAGGATAAAAGGGCTGACCATTTACGTACGCACGGTGTCAGGGGGATGAACCCCAGGCAGGCAAAGGAAATCGAATCCTTTTCAAAAACACCAGGGCCAGCATCGCCCCGCAGTCCACCTCGGACTTGGTCGGATTGCTCAGTCCAGCCAAAGTCCGCAATCCAGCAAGACCCACTAGTCCGACCAAGGCCCGCAATCCAACAAGACCCTCCAGTCCAGCCAAGTCCCGCAATACGGCAAGACTCCCTAGTCCGGCGCAGCAAGACTTCCTCGACAAGCCAGACCGGCCTGTGGCGTGTTCCCCAATCCGTCCACGGGTCAGCTCCCATCCCATCTCAGCCGTACGATGGGACGAGATGCACCTACCGATGACCTAGGAAACAATGCCTCGCCCATGCCCCTAGTCAGCCGGGGCGTGGCAACTGTGTAATCATCACAGCCCATGACGCCGGCAGACGGTGACGTGACGGAGCACGCCGTACCCGACTCAGCTCGGCCAATCCTCGGCGACTGGCAAGACGGCACACAGTGCCCCCCATGCTTGGTGGGCCCCGCGCCCGGAGAACCCGGCGAACCCTGTACCCGGCGGGTCCCAGCACCGGCTTCCCAGACGATGACAATCTGGCCCCACGGCCTTGTAACATTACCATTGTATCCCTGGGGGTTGGCCTATATAAATCCCCCCCAGAGCCCTCATGCACGG
>LR738715.1:3211575-3222627 GCA_902687465.1 Secale cereale | reverse complement strand
CACACACACACACACACACACACAGAGAGAGAGAGAGAGAGAGAGAGAGAGAGAGAGAGAGAGAGACGACGACGACGACGAACGAGAGAGAACAGGATAGAGACACCCCGGGAGAAGCAGCCTAAGCCCTGGCCTGTCTTCCTCCTTCCACCACACAGCTCAAGGAGCAACTCTGTACTGGTAAAAACATCAACCACCTCGGCAGGATTAAGGGTATTATCTCCCCGGAGAGCCCCAGACCTGGGTATGTCTTGCGTCCCACACTCGCTCATACCAACCCCGCTTCTGGAGTCCACCAGTACCCTCGAGCCGCCTCATATCTTTAGCCATCCCTTGGCATCTGCCGTGCGCCCACCATGACACACAGACTATTGGATGCAGCTCAAGGGACGATACGTGTGGGACGACATGATCTGTTCATGAAAAACTTGTTGAGCATCCGGTTCATCTAGTTAAATTTGAAAAATTGTTGTACTAGAAATTTTTGCATGCTATGTATATGTATGGATGATTTGTACTATTTTCTATCCAAACTTTCATGAAAATGGTCGTGTTTCATGAATTTCGTTCGGTTTGTTCAAACTCGACGCAAATGTATGCGGCTATCGTTGCATGGATATTCTGCATCCATGTTTGTGGGCTGCCCCCGGTCCGCGGATGGATGTGGTGTATGATTTCCGGATCAACATTAAGGATGCCCTAAATGAATAAAAAATACTCCTTCCTTCCCTAATCAGTTGACTTAGATTTGTCTAAATACGATGTATCTTGACACGTTTTAGCGTTAGATACATCCGCATAAATCTAAGACAACTAATTTAGGACGGAGGTAAAAATCATTATTATATAATTAGAAAAAAATATGTCACATTTTTCTTCCTAACAAAGGCTCCAAGATATCCCCACTCAATATTCCCTCCAATTTACTAACGAAAGGGTAATAAATAAATAGGATCTCGAGATCCCATCTACACAACGGACAAAACTTGCCTGCTCCCTCCCCATGCTCCCATCCGTGCTCCCACTTCATCCTACGGCTGTTATTTTCCCTTTTTTCTTTCTAATCTAATCATCAGCCCCCCTGATTTTAAGGGGGTGGGGCCGGGCCTAATTTTGTTCCAATCAAATCAAGCCACGTATGCGGGAGCACGGATGGGCACACATGAAGGGAGCAGGCAAGTCTCATCCCTACACAACGCCCAACTCGCTGCCCTCTACGCCCAGCATGCCCCCTCCACCGCCGCCGTCAACGCCGCCCACCATGCGCCCTCCACGGCCACCCTTCATCGCCTACCCCGCCGTCCTTCAGCGCCCCGATTGAATTGTTGTTGCCTCGATTTGCGTCGGCGGCGACCAATGTGGTGACGACATCATCGGTCTTCGAATCCGGAAACTACATCCAAAAGGACTACCATCATCCTCAAGGCTGGTATTGATCTTAACGCCCAACCCATTGCTGATCTCCCTGATACGAAGTCCCGATCTGGAGCAAGCGGTAATCTTAGTACTAGTACTGGTTCATTCCTCTGTTGTTTTCACCGTAGTACTAGTTCACGGTTCCCATGGTTTCGGTCTAGTACAGTGGTATTATATTTATAATATATCAGTAGCTTCTAGCTAATTACTTTTCTTCTCTAAATATTCGTTAGGATTGCAGGCTAGTTGTTTGATGTTATACCCGTATCCAAATCTGTTATTAAGATGTAAATTAGCCCACTAATTGAGAATAGTCTTTTTCATTCTGCTTGGGCACTACCTGCATAACATATGTGGTCTTCTTTTGCCAAAATAAATCCTAGTTCTATTTGATAATGAGATTCCAAATCTGAGTACGAGATGTCATTCAAAAGTTTTGATTAGTCATGGGTAGTCAATTTTCGTTTTTGAAGCCACCATTGGGGTAGTAACTAATGGAGAACCACCTTACTATAGCTAGTTGTTTTAGGCTGGTTCATTGACACTAATTCAGTATCCAACTGTCTTCTTCTCTGAATTTGGTATTACGTAATTGTTCATAGCATGTGTACCAGGTAGTGAATACTATTTCTTGGTATTGGTTGAATGAATATAGAGCTGAATAATAAAAGTGATCTCAATGTGTGTTCCACATCAGTGTTCGCTGCTGCAGTACAAGTAGATTCCTTGTACTTATATACTTGTTACTAAGAATTACACACGCACATGATTTTGGTAATATTGTACAACAATAGGAGTAATATTGCTCATCTTTCTGTGTTACTATAGATGGCTGTGGAAAATTGGGAAATTGACCTGCAATATGATGATGAGAATGAACAACACAGGATTCATGGATATATAAGATATATCATATTTTGAGTTAGTCAGATTGATTGAAGAAGGTGGCTTCTTGGCAGCATAGGATTTCTTGTACTAAGGAAAAAATACCCGCGTGGCAGAGGCTAATGATACTAATGTGAGGAAAATGATATCCGAGCATAACAATGAGAAGAGGGTCGGGTCCAGCTGTATGTATTCAGGGAGAAGACCAACACTAATGTTGCTCCATCAGACCCACAAGATGACGATGATGGACCAGTTACAAACTTAAGATGAGTATGATGTTGCTCCATCGACAATATGTCTGGTATGATATTAAATAAGAAAGATCAACAATGTATACTGACTTGCACTTATTTAACCAACCAAGCTCCATATATACTTATCCAGTTTTCCTTATTAATTCGAGAATACATTGCATTATAGATTTTTTTTCTTGGTCATTTCATTAGTAGCCTCACTTTCCATACTCGTTTGTCAATGTTTGTTTAAAAGGTCAGGTTGTATTAGTCATATGCCATTTAAGTGCTCATTATTGACATTGTTGACTCTTATTTGTTTGTATAATGGTGAAACAACGCATTTCTGCATTTTAAGTTTGATTTGCATGGAATGGACTCTACTGAAGTAAAATGATATTAGTACATGTAATGTTTATGGAATAAAATGCACTATGAACTTTACACAGCCAAAACACAAGGATTTTTTTCCCTATTATGTTTCCCCAAAGATGAGAAAGGTTGGGGAGAATATGGATGACAATTTGACAATACTACACAAAAAAATTGCTCAAGACAAGCCTCTAGGCCCGGTGTCCTCTAAGCAGAGATGTAGTCCTTCAATGGAGGTAAAAGAAATGGTGTGTCCTACTGGATTCTTGTTCATACAGATGATTTGTGCCATTCTGTTAATTGATTCTAAAGTATTCGACATATTTTAGGTTGGCACAAGAGTGATTCTAAAGTCTTCAACATATCCAAACAGAAGGCATGTGCCATATGCCATTATTTTGGGTGCAAACCAAAATTTTGGTTGGTGGTGTTGAACCAGGCCGCCAATTTATATCAATGCAAATTGATGGACCTATTTGAGAATGTGAGCTATTTGTAAGGGACGGTAAGACTGTAGGGCAATTGGTGATGCTTTCATCTCTTGTTTAACAATTGCTTGGCCTTTGGCATGTGTATGTTAATATTTAAATTCTTGAGCTCTTTTAAATTAAATCTAGTTTATACTTAATTACAATTGAATTGTTTCTTTCAGACCGAGAATTTTAATGCCTGAATTGATTTGGATGCTTGTGTTCATGATGGAATCAAAATGCAAATATGACATATTGAGCCAAGAAAGATCCAAGCGCGCATTCCAATGATCACGAAGGTTGTAGCGGAGTTGCAATTATAGGAAATCTTTTGTATAATACAGTTTACAACAATGGGTTGAGAAATGTATTTTGTTGCTAGAAAATGTATCTTCTATATGTTCACTGTTACAAATATTATGGAAACACATATCAATATTTATATCCTTCTTCGCGTGCATCACGTTTTATATCCATATCTTTTTTAGTACACAATGTGTCATGCTTATCAATTTCACTATTGCAAGTATGCCACAAAAAATTATTGATGCAATAATAAAGTCTGACTAATTATGTTGTGTTAGCATTGTTAAAATGGTGTTACTACGTTCACCACTAAATATGTTACAATGCATAGAAAAAAATGTTAATACTGTGTTACTACAATAACGAAAAGGTGTTACAAATTGTGTTGCTGAATTATCAAAATGTGTTACATAGGCCAATTGTAATCATTATCAATGATGAATAGTTGTGTTGTAGTTTTTAATCAAACGTGTTACTAAACATGTTGCTACACCTAGAATAATATGTTACAAAGTGTGTGACTATTGTTATAGAAATGTGTTACCAGGAGCTCCGGTAACACATACGGATGGTGTTACTACTGTACAGTTGTAACATCTGTAAATACATATAGGAACATTTCTTATGTGCTACAATAGGTACAACCTAGTAACACGGCATATAGGAACATATACGAAAGAGTGTTACTAAGAGCCGCGGTAACACATATTCTGACTTGTAGTATCACATTAGCGTGTTACAAGAACTCAATCCTGGCGTAGTGTCGGCCCGGCAAGCACAAGCTCGTCGGTCGCCCGGCCTCCGCACTGCGTCGCCGACGTCACGGACGACGCCTATGTTGCCCGGCTTTCCCCCGTCAAGGCACGACGGGAAGCCCCGTTTCTCGCCGGACGTTGGCGTGATGCCGCCATCCACCCCGCGCACCTCGGCCGTCATCGACCTCAACGTCACGCCTGGGTCCACCAGCGGCGGCCGGCCATCAAAGAATGCAAGCACGGACAGCGTTTACGGGCACCATGCCCCCCCCCCTGCGTCTTGTTCGACGGAATGCCAACACCAACGCCATCGGTCGACGACCCCTTCTACCACCAGTTCATGGAAGATGTGATATACGAGGGTGGGCGGGGCCGTTCCTACGACCCCGACGAGACCCAAAGTCAGGATGGCCACGCCCAGTTCGTTCCCGATGAAGAGGCCGACGACCGTGCCGACTACGACCATGGTGATTCGTGGCATGAAGACGATGACATCTACGTCGAAGGTGATGATGAAGAAGAAGCCATTGATATTGATATTTCGGGCGAGCCATTGTTCATCGACGAGCTCACCCAAAGAGCGGAAGCACAAAAGAGGAGGAAGAGCATTCGCACGGGTTCATATACCCAAGATGAGGACAAGTTGATTGGCCAATATTGCATGGATATTAGCCAATATTGGATGAGCGCAACAAAAGAGGCTTTTTTTGGACGAGAGTCCACAAAACATTCCATGAAACAAAGATGTTTGAGCCCTACCAAATTACAAGCAACCGTGGTATCACCTCGATTCAAAAGAGGTGGTTGTTCATCCAACAAGAGTGCAACAAGTATCGCGCCGCATTAGAGAACATTGAAGCACGGCCCATGAGTGGTCTCGGCGTTGGGGACATGGTATGCTCTTTTCATCCTAGTCCTTTCCTTGCTACGGCCACGGCCTTGTATATGTTTGCATGTCCAATTGTTGTTGATCATGTGGTGTAGGCATTTCAATCTTTGGAGGCATTCAAGGCCCAGCACAATGACAAGGCATTCACTGTCACACATAGTTGGACGATCATCAACAATTTTCCTAAGTTCAAGGATCAATACCATGAACTTCAAAGGAAGAGAGGCAAGAAGAGGGCCAAGTTCGTCGGAGGTGGAGATGGCGAGGCGTTGAAGAGGCCGAGGGGCAAGACCAACTCCAAGGTGGATGACTACGTGATGCCTTATCCATGGCCTTGCATGCCACTTTGCAAGGCATGATATCCCAAAAGGATCTGAGGGCTGAGAAGAAGCGACAAAGCAAGGACAAGCAAATGAAGCAATACCTAGAGCTTCAAAGGATGAAGCTTGAGATGGAGGAGACTGCCAAGAAGAGGAAGTTCGACATGGAGGAGGCGGCCCGGCAGAGGCAGCTCGACATCGAGGCCGCCAATGTCGCGGCCAAGCAGAGGCAGCTCGACATGGAGGAGGCGTCCCGGCAAAGGCAGCTCAACATCGAGGACGCCAATGCTAAGGCCAGACAGAGGCACCTCGACATCGAGGCCGCCAATGCCAAAACCAAAGCCAGGGAGGTGGCCCTAGCGATCATGAGCGCGGACTTGACGAAGATGAACTAGAAGACGAGGAGCTGGTTCGAGGCCAGGCAGAAGGAGATGTTCGACGACGACGGCCTGGACTAGGTCGTCCGATCGGCCGTGGCATGTGTGCCCGGCGAGAAACCTGTTCATTTTGGAGGCTAGCTGTGTTGCCGGCCGCTGGCTGTGTTGCTGGCGTACAAACCTATTCATTTTGGAGGCTGACTGTGTTGCCGGCCGCTGGCTGTGTTGCCGGCGAGGACGTGTAGGCCGTTGGCTCTGTTACCGGCGTGAATATAGGGTCGCTGGCCTGAACTAGGGCGTTGTTGTTTTTAAAATGGAGGTGGACAGGATGGGGCCAACGGATGCAGCCGCGCGCTAGGCGCAAGGCCACCGCATCCCAGGACACGCCCGGACACGACCCCATCGTCCTACCCAAACGGACAGATTCTGGGCAAAGCGGACATCTGTTTGGGGTCGCGCGGTGGAGTTGGCCTTACATCCCGCGCCTAAGCCTGTCCGTTACTCCCGCCAGTACGATGTCGTCCGTACAAATGCTACACTCATAAAATTTGGAAAAATATTCATCATCTTGAGAAAAAAGTTCACAAAATTTAAAATGAGTTCCCCTGTTTTGAAAACAAATTCTCAAATTAGGAAAATGTTCATAAATTTTAGAAAAAGATCATCAGAATTTGAAAAAAGTCCATCCTAATTTGCAAAAGGTTCATCCAAATTTTTAAAAAAGTTCATCGGTGTTTTAAAAAACTTCATAAATATTGAAAAAAGTTCAACAATTTTAAAAATGCGCACTGAATTTGAAACAAAGTTCATCTATACTCATAAAGCTCACGAGTTTGAAAAAGTTCGTCACTATTGAAAAAAAATCACAAATTTGAAATGAAAGTTCATCAATTTGAAAAAAAAATCATCGAATATGGAAAAAAGTTCTTCATGTTTGAAAAAAGAAATTTTGAAAAACAAATTGATAATTTCGAAAACAATTCATCATACCAGGAAATAAAAATATATAATGAAGAAGAAAGAAACAGAAAAATAGAAACAGGAAAAAAAAGGAAGATAAGACTAGAAAAAAATGGAAGTAACCACATCTTTTTGTGGTGGCGGGGTTTTTACTGCAGTGTGCAACTAACCAGGAAGTCACGGATTTTATTCGTACCACTAGCATTGTTTTTGCTATTTGGAAAACAGGAAAAAAAAACTTGAAGGGCCGGCTCAGCTCGCACGCTTCAGGTGGCCGCTAGCAAAATGGCCTCTAACGGGCGCCTGAAGAGACGAATAGGGGTCACCCGGCCTACGGAGGCACATTTACAAGTGGGTCGTGCTATACCGACTGAGGCCCCAGGCCCAGGCATGGCACATTTATTAAACGGGCTAGCCCGTGGCATGTTTAGCCCTAACGGGCCATGTGCTTTTGGGCTGGCTGGGCTATTTTGGTTCTTTTGTAGCTATTTGGAGGCCCAAACTCGAAAATAGGCCTACCTTTCTAGAAAATAAGTAAAATATGATAATACTAGACTATGATGTGCTACAGAGCAATGGGATCTATCAAGAACAGTATGTCTTCAACTATTGGTTGCATAGTCCTTTTTTATGTTGGGTTAAAATTCTATGTTTTTTTTTACCTTTTTTGGTCAGCAGATTCATGTTTTTGGATGATGTGAAAACAATACTTTGGATCATGGAACACTATACGTCTAGTATACCGAAGATGAAAAGAATAGTATTAGCTACAAAACTCACAAATAGAAAATTCAACATTCAAAAAATATAGAGAACATATTGACGAAACTCATGGTCATAGTCTCATGCGGCGCGTCGATCCTTGGCCGATGAAAAAGGAAAAAAATCCATTTTAAACCCTGAACTCGTAGACGTTCGGCGAAACGAACCCCCAAATCGAAATCCCGGTCGATTTGCACCCTGAACTATGCAATCCCGGTCTAAATCGAACCTTCGTGTCGTTTGGATAGCCGGGATTGCTGGGATTTCGCTGAGGGCACACACCTACGTCCCGCTGGGCCGGCCCGCTTTAGTTTGTTTTTCGTTAAGAAATACTTTGTTTTTTGTTAAAAGAAAACGCACCGTGTGCCTAGAACGAGAGCTGTTTTTTTTTTTTTTGAGCGGTTTGAACGGGAGCTGTTGTTCCTCCTCCTGGCGCCCGAAGGCGATGGGATGGGCCGGCCCAGCAAAAAATCAGTATAACACCAGAAAAATAGTACACCTTGTGGATCGAACTCATGCCCTCCAAGAGGGGATGCCTAGGGCCAACCAACTGGACTACAACGCGCTCCTGAAAAATAAGAGGGCCAATTCATAATGTACATTTGTTGCCTCGCAATTTACTAGAAATATTAATGCATTCTAATTTTGTTTCGGGGATTCAAAAAATATTCTTTGCTCAATTTTCTGTTTTTCTGTTTCGTTTTTCTTTCTGTTACCCTGTTCGGTTCTTTTTTTCTGTTTACAAATATTTGTTCTAAATCAAAACATAGACTAACTTCAAAAAAACATTTTCTTACAAAGATGTTAAATGAAATTTAAATATTGTTCAATGGATATCAAAAAAATGTTCAACATTTATCCAATACTGTTCAGCGTATATCACGAACATGTTCAATTTTGATTTAGCGTATATCACGAACAGCGTAAAAAAATGTTCAGCGTATATCACGAACAGCGTAAAAAAATGTTCAGCGTATATCAAGAACAGCGTAAAAAATTGTTCACGACTTTCAAAAAATGTTTCCTTTTTCAATAATTGTTCAGAATGCTTTTGCTTATTTGTCGAAATTTTAAATAATAACCAGGATTTCAGTAAGTGTTCCTGTTTTAAAAAATTGTTCACAAAATTCAAAAAATGTTCTCTTTTTCTAATTTTTATTCATGTACTAAAAAATTGTTTGCATTTCTAATTAGTTTGGGATTTTCAAAATTGTTCTCCATTTTGAAATTTGTTCAAAATATGTTCATGATTTTAGAAATTGTTTACATTTTTTTCAGAAACAATACTTGGAATATCAAAAAATATATGCGGCATTTCTAATCAGTCAAAAATTCAAGAAATGTTTCTAATTTTTTTTTTCAAAATCACAACCCTGCTCTCTGTGCTTATAGAGTTTAACGCCTTAATTTTTACAAGCAGCTGTGTGTTGGAGTGGCAAGCTGGTCGCGTTGTTGTGAGCGAGATTGTGGGATCGAAACCTAGACCCTGCTTGTTTTCCCGGTGTTTCTTAGGTCGCGCGTGATGCAAAAAACAGAAACGGATTTCGCGTCAAATGGGCCGGCCTGGTCGTGCGTCAGCTATGTGCGTCAAGCTTCTCTTTGACGCAGAATGCGTCATATAGGAGGTCTCGTCCCGCTCTCCTGTGCGTACGACGGGTATTCTGCCGCAAAGAGGGACCGAAAAATAAAGACAATTTTTTTTTGAGCAAACAAAAAAATAAATGGGCTGGCCCAGTGTGGAGGACGGTGCTCCTAGGCCCACCAGCTAGACAAATCCCGGTTGATATTGGTCAGGGTTTGATTTAGACTGGGATTGCATAGTTCAGGGTGCAATCGACCGGGATTTTGATTTGAGGGTTTGTTTCGCCGAACGTCTACAAGTTCAGGGTTTAAAATGAACTTTTTCCGATGAAAAACGAGTTACGTTATTTGTCAAGCTTGAACTGCCCATGCCTTCTTCGTGGTCATGTGTTGCCGTCTGGAGCAAGGCATCAACCCGCAGCGGCGGACAGAGAAAGAAATGAAGAGATGCATCGCTGGAGCCTGGACCTGAGGCGTATGTCTGCCTAGACCTAGACGAACGCATAGGGCATCCTGCCTTTTTTTTTTTTTTTGAGAATCGCATAGGGCATCCTGCTACTTCATCCCACGTGCACGGTCCAGAGGCCCATCTCTTGACGAGACAACTGTTTTCAATCCACGGGAGCAACTAGTTAACGATCGCTCCTTCGAAACTCTCGCAGCGATCAGTGTCCCTTGACGTGCTCTCGGCCATTCGCCACGTGTCGCGCTTTGGATGCTCCATCCGGATTTTATTTTATTTTTATTTTCTTCACGCGTTTTCGGCTTATTGAACGGTTTTTTTTTCGGATTTTCGACGTTTTGGTTTTACACAGGTCTTCCTTAACTTTTCGACCAAAAAAAAATCGAAAGGAAATTTTTTTTGTGCGAAAAAACACGTTTTTTTTCGCGAAAGTCACGGTTTTGCTTCCCCGAGAGGCATGGTTGTGCTTTCGCGAGAGTCACGGCCGTGCCTCTCGAAAAGGGAAAAAACAAGTTTTCTGTTTTTGTTTCCTTTTTCGCGAGAGTCACAGTTTTGCTTCCGCGAGAGGCACGGTTGTGCGTACGCGAGAGTCACGGCCGTGTCTCTTTCGGAAAGGAAAAAAAACATGTTTTCTGGTTTTTTTTCGCAAGAGTCACGGTTTTGCTTCCACGAGAAGCACGGTTGTGCTTTCGCGGCCGTGCCTCTCGGAAAGGGAAAAAAACATGTTTTCTGTTTTTTTTTCTTTCGCAAGAGTCACAGTTTTGCTTTCGCAAGAGGCACGGTTGTGCTTTCGCGAGAGTCACGGCTGCGCCTCTTTCGGAAAGGGAAAAAACGTGTTTTCTGTTTTTTTTTCTTTCGCGGGAGTCACGGTTCTGCTTCAGCGTGAGGCACGGTTGTGCTTTCGCGAGAATAACGGCCGTGCCTCTTTCGGAAAGGGAAAAAACCAGTGCGTCCGGTTCGGTTTTTTCGTGAAAAAAAAAGTTCATCAAAACCTATCAACATGGGATCTAGTTTTGAAGATCTCGACGCGAGGAATTCAACGGTGAAAACGGTTCGAGATTTGGACGCACGGTTTGAGAGATAAAATGTTTTGAATAAACGGATCTACGAAAAAAGGAAAACGCTCCGGTTGCGACAAGTGACGGACATGCAGCGTGCCACTTGTCGCAACATGGGGTTTGGGGATGATCTTTGCAACGAATACTCCTCAATTAGTGATTTCGTCGATCGACTCACTTGCTCACTTCTTCCTTTTTTTTT
>LR738715.1:3194827-3207389 GCA_902687465.1 Secale cereale | reverse complement strand
TAACTCTTGAAGATGATTTCGACGGACGTTTAATGCCATGTGGAATCAACCTTCCTTCCCTCAGGAAGTTGAATCTCTATCTTGTGGAAGTGTACCACAGGATTCTCTGCACGCTTTGATTGCTCACAGCCCTCACCTAGAAGACATTCATCTCATAGATCCTACAATGTATCTTGACCTCATAGCCTCCAAGGTGCTAAAAAGGGTAACCATTGATAACTACATAGGTTCGCACAAGGGTTTTACAATTTCTGCCCCCTTCTCACTAGTGCAGAACCGGGATAGCACCGGTTCGGAAGGGCCTTTAGTGCCGGTTCTGTAACCGGCACTAAAGGGTGGGGACTAAAGCCCCCCCCCCCTTAGTATCGGTTCAACACGAACCGCCACTAAAGGGCCACCACGTGGCACGAGCCAGCGCCGGGGGCGGGGATCCCTTTAGTACCGGTTGGTAACACCAACCGGTACTAAATGGTTTAGGTGGTTTTGGGTTCATGATTTCTTTTTCCTTTAATTTTGTGTTTTCCATTTAATTCTTTTTCATTTGCTGGTATTTTACGATGCCACATATTGTACACGTTATGCATATATATAAATAGAATTTCTCGTAGAATCAATATCATATTACTAAACAGTATAACTCAGCTAACTAGGAGCCCCCACAGCGTTTCGAAGCTGTGAGCCGTCGGATCATGCGTACGAACGTGCAGGAGTCGCTCGGTCGTCCAGGTTGTTACACACGCATGAATTACCGTTTCGCGGGCCGCTGCTCCGTAGAATTAGCTGCAGTTTCTGTCCGAGATCGGGCCATATGATAGAAGCCCCAAGTCCAGCCCAACGTGCAAAACATACAACCATGACGAGGCTTCCCTCAAAAAAAAAAAAAAACAAAAACCTGTACTGGCAGGTTGTCCTGGTCTCTTCGTCTATACCCGAGCCCCGCGGCGCTATCCCTACCCCCGAGATCCTCTCTCCGTGGATGCTTCGCCTCTGCCGTCCTTCGTCCCGGCAGCGAGCTTCTGCAACAGGTCTGCTTCGGCGTCGGCACCATCCACTCTCCCTCTACTCTTACTCGGTAGCCCTCCACGGTGGATTTCTTCTGTGCTTGTTTGTAATGTATTCTCCTGAAACGCTCATCCATGGCGGCTGCTATGGCCGCACGCGCCGTCGGCGTCCATTGCCGGCTGACTGCCTCCTGCGTCCGGCTCCATGTCCTTGCAGCTGTAACACGCGCCCCGACGCCTCTTCGTTGGACCCTCCCTTTCCCTAGGGGCGGCTATGGTGACGGGTTGTGGCGAAGGAGATTCGGCATAGTCGATCGTGAGTTCGTACCCAGGAGAGAACTTACAATAAGTCGCCAGCATTTCATCCTTATTCTAGGCCATCAGGGAACGTCTCTCCGCCAAAAGGCTGTAGAGATTTGATTCAGATCTGCAACATATGATTTTTTTTATGATTGATTTATTAATAATTTCAGATGGATTGATAATCTCCAAGGAGGATGGCGTTGTTAATTTGTTGTGCTGGTGTGTGATGGGCATCCCGAAAGGATGTAGTTGGAACAGTCGTTGTACTGTTTTGTATGGCAGATTCCTTGACTTTGTTTCTCAGTCCTAGAGGGCAAGCTTTCAGTATTTTGTCTTCTTATAATGGATCAGATGAGAAGCTTGACTTGGAATATTGGAATTCATGTATTATGCATAGAGCATAGTTGTATACATGCATTAGCTTATAGGTTATATACGAATTTACTAGCAGATTTCAGGGGCCCATTTTCTTTGTTAAATTGTTCATTGAATAATCAGGGGTACTTCAAGCTCTATGCGATCAGTTTTATAAGTTCTGTGTGGTGCTAATTTTTGTTGGCTATTTGATCAAATGCTCGTGTACTTTAAAGATTTACCTTATATCATTTTTGTTTTGGTGCATTGCATGTTTTAGTACACTGAAATTATTGATATGTTCGGCAGCTAGGCCATGGACAACACAGTGTAGATGCCACTAATTGTGAGGTCGTTGTTAACAGCAAGGTTATGTTCAACTTAGAGAGACAATCTTCTTTTATCCGTATTCAACTCTTGCTTGTCACATATTCATCTCTTATTTACCACGCTTACACATTGATGTTACATTTTGCAGGCATTTGATGTTTGTGGTTTTGGAGAGGTTCCTTGATGGTGGCATATACTTTTCAGAGAACTTTGGGAACCATATACTTTATAAGTCATGTAATTATGTAGAAGAATTGTAATTCTTAGCCCTGCTACGATGCTTTACATTCAATTATTTTTCTGCCTCCAGAATATTTCTTGCATTAATTTAGTAAATTGCTTTGAAAGTATAATAGCAAACAATCATCTTCATAGTTGAGGTGTTGTAGTTTTGAGCACTCATACTTATTAGATATATTGGTAACTTCTAAATTATGACTGATATTTGCATCATTTTCTATTAAAATGGACGAGCGCGGCAACGCGCGCCTTTATGTTCTAGTAAATAGTAATATAGTATATCTCGTCGAACCAATATATTGTACATGTTATGACAACATCCTGCCACCACTCTCTTTAGTACCGGTCCGTGGCACGAACGGGTGCTAAAAGTTCGGCATGAACCGGTACTAATGAGAGCGACCCGCCTAGCCGTTGGAACCGGCACTAATGGTCACATTAGTGCCGGCTCATATCCAAACCGGGACTAATGACCTGAACATTTGACCATTTTTCTACTAGTGTCTGGTTAGCTTTAAGTACAAGAGTTACAGACTAAAAGATATTTCTTGGAGAGACCAGCCAACTCTACAGGGTGCACACATAAATTCTAGTGGGGAACAATTTGATGGTGAATCTAACTATACAGAAATGTTTCTGCATGCCAAGAAACTTGCCTTACTTGGTTCCGTCATAAAAGTATGCTTCTAGGGAAAAAAGCTAGTTGTTCTATGTGTTATTTTTCTAGTTTTGTTTCGCTAAAGCATCAACTCTGTCAATTCTTTATGAAAACTGTATGGGGAAAACTATGATACTTGGTATGTGAAGTTGTGGTACATTTCTTCTACTCCCTCCGTCCGAAAATATATGTCGGAGAAAATAATAAAAATTTATGTATCTAGAACTAAAATACATCTAGATACATCCATTCCTCCGACAAGTATTTCCGGACGGAGGGAGTACTATTTAGTGGTTGCTAGCATGTAGTCATTGGTAACGCGAATAATATCATGTTTCCAAGAACAAAACAATAATGGTAGAGTAGTTCTAGTTAAAAGTTAAAACACCTCCAATGCAACAAACTGAGAAATGAAAACTAATTTCTAACTATGCAAGCTGGGTTACATGGCAATGAAATACTGTTGATTCTTACTTGATTTACCACCTGCTAAGCCATGAACATTAATTCTTCAGTTGCCATTCCTCAGATAATGTTCAGGAAATAGTTCTGAATACAAGTATGATTTGAATGGAGTGGATGCCAAACAAACTCAAGCATCATATTCATTATATGGAAGAAATCACTTGGACTTAATCTACCTGCCAATTTTTTTGTTTGATACTGATATGTTATAGTTATTTACTCGCTGTGTGTAAGTAGATGGAAACATTGTTTGCTAAGCTCAAGGTGCAGCTATTTTACAATTGTAGGGCATTTTTTGCTAATTGTTAAACACGATGTGTGCTTGTGCTTGTCGATGGATCGGATTGTAATTTTGGTCACATTTAGAAAAATAATTATGCAGCTGATTAGAAGGAAAATAAGGGAATTTGATATGTTCTCATAGTAGAAAGTCGTGTCCCTCAGAAAATGGTAAATTTGCTATTTCAATAGTGAGAATCCAGCATATCAAATATCTCCTACTTGCTTGAATGAAAGTCGGTATTTGCTATGCTTTCACGCTATCTTGTGTAAGAAGGGCCATTCGGTGCTTTGTCCCTTTTTGTTTTGCAGCCTAGTCATACATTATTACTGTGCTTGGAAATGCTATGGTATTTTGGTTCCATCTATAAGTTTATAACCACCTATCTCTCAATGCAAGGTTATGCTGGAAAAGGAGCTGCCAACATGCTCAACATTTTAGAGCCTCACAACTATGGAAAGTCGGTGGATGGCATCTGACAGCTGACCTTTACGTCGTGCTCTGGTTCCTCCAGCTTTCACCAAGGCTAGAAAAGCTCAAGCTGGTGCATTACCCGGAAATGAGGGTACGCTCCATGTAGCTAGAATCATTGCATCAGTTTAAGAATAATGTTCGCTAAAAGGCACCCTTTTCTCACTCTTTATTTCTTGTTTGTCTCTAGGATGAAGGAGCAGACACAGATGTTCGACCGATCGATGGGATGAACATCCGATGCCCACTGCTTGAAAACATCATGATAAGATGCACCGAGGGTGACGAAGGGATCGACAAACTGGTGAGTGTTCTGGTGGCAAACGAGGTCAGCCTGGACAGGGTACATGTCATTGTTCCTTTACATGGACACATCGGGAAGAGGGCCCTGGACCTAGAGGATAAAGCATCCGCCAGCAATGAGCCGGTGAAGAATGCGAGATGCGGATGAGCATCTGAAAGAAGACTGCTTTTGAGGAGGATGCACATCAACAAATCACAGGCATGAACTGTGATGACTTTGGGAGCTCCTTACTGACCCATCCTCTTTCTTCCTTTTGTTGTGATATGAACTTGCTTTGTCTCTTGTCTTTCCTTGTGTTCCGAGACTCGTGACAGATTGTGTCGATATGCTCTACTGATGTAATCCTTTTGTGCTTGTGGTGTGTCACTAGATTGTTTCGCACCATGTGGACATCATGTATGGCTTAGGGACGACTAATCTACCAAGAAGGGCAGCTAAACTTGCTAATCCTGATTAACAGGTAGGAGCATACATGTATGATTGGGCTTCTCAACATGATCCATCCATGCCTCTGCTCCTGCTGTTTTGTTGCTTGTGAAAAGAGAAAAGTATGTTTTTGGTCCCTCAAGTTCCCCAAACTATAGAATTGTCCCCTCACGTTTTTTTGCTATACATTTGGTCCATCAAGTTTCAAAACCGGATAAGTTTGGTCCAAAACCAGATTTTAAGCACGTTGACCATGTTTGACCATGTTTGACCATGTTGATCAGGTTTGGCTGATGACAGTAAATTCAAAAAAGTAGCAAAACATTTTAAAAAAACCTCAATTTTTGTGGCAACCAAGATGTTTGGATATTTGAAACTTTCTGTGGTGTTTTGAGATTCGAGGAGCTCATGGCAGGAATAAAAAAACTAATTTTGGCTCAGAAAAAAAAGCAAATTTCTTTGCTAGAGCTTCTCGGATGTTATTTGACCACAAAAATTTACACGAATTGAGCGCACCCAAGCATGTTGGTTGCCGTAAAATTCAGATATTTTTTATTTTTTAAAATATTGGTCATCGGTCAAACGCGTTCAACATGCTCAAAATCAGGTTTTGGACCAAACTTATCCACTTTTGAGACTTAAAGGACCAAATATATACCAAAAAGTCTTGAGGAACCAAGTCTATACTTTTGAGGAATTTGAGGGACCAAAAACATAATTTTGTCTTGTGAAAGTTATAACATAGTTTTACATGATGTCGTTGCTGGGTGAGCTCCGTTTCATCGCTTTAGCTAGTGGTGTTCTATTTAGTCTACAGTCTTCCGGTGGCATTGCACTTGCACTCTGAATTTCTTACTGGCTGCTGAGACTGAATGGCTGCTTCTGTATGGCTTTCTCTCAGTGTCTCTGCAACACAAATTGCACTACTAATATAGTACTCCCTCCATCCCAAAATAAGTGTCTTGACCTTAATACAATTTTATACTAAAGTTATTACAAAGTTGAGACACTTATTTTGAGACAGAGGGCGTACATTGTTAGGTTATCTATGTGTGTCCTAGCTAGGGCTTCTTTTCAAGTCTTGAAATAAATGCAGCCCAAGCAAAAAATAAGGTGCACCATTTTGTTTATATATTGGAATTTATCCAGTCCCATTTCATGCATTTTCTTATCTTGTTAGAGTGTGTGGATTCAAGAAATTTGAACTACTCGATAGGTATAGGCGTAGAAGGCACCGGGGATTACCGATGCCTAGCCGTTATGACACGCACTCCCTAACTCATACACCAAATCCGTGCCATACCAAGGGAATCACATGAATTAGGTCACTGATGATACAAATCTGAATAAAGTGGATTATTCAGTTATTATGCCCTTTCCATGGCTGAGACTTCCGTACTGAGTTTGTAGCCATTGCCAGTTTCTAATGCGAGTTTCTCTTTGGATGTTGTTTTGTGGAAACACTGTTGACGACAAACAATTTACTCAGCCAGTGGCAAAAAACGGAAACCCCTGTAACTGTTGTTGTGTCTACTGTCTTTCAATGTCATTGCATTGCACACTGAATTTTCCAAGACTGAATGTTGTGCTGGCTGAGATGAGACCGAAGCGTTGTTTCTGCCTACTGTTTTTTAGTGTGTTTGCAGTATAAGTGCATAACAAATATACCGAGTACTATACATTGTAAGTTAGCAATGTATGTCCTAGCTATAGGGCTTCTTCTATTCAAGTCTTGCAATACATACAGTGAAGGGCGAAATAAAGGGACGGCAGTTAACATCTACTCCATACGTCCGGAAATAAGTGGCGTGGTTTTATTTCAAACTAAAACCATGCCAGTTATTTCTGAACAGAGGGAGTCTATCTGAATCATCCTTCCTAATTTCGTGCATCCGGAGACAAGACAATGTTTCAGTTATTTCACCTTCTGACAATGTTTTGTATTTTTCAGGAGCGATATCAAATCTGAATATTCTAGTTTTAATTAATCATATACTAGTATAATTTTTATTATTCTAAATTGATTTATTTACCCGCCTTTTTCACGAAATTTATTTTTTGCAAATATTATTTTCTCAATTTTCTCAAGCTAACATTTGTCTCCAGCTTTCTGAAATTCTAATTACGATTTTTATGAGAAATCTGGAATAAGAGTTTATAGAACTAGCTAACTTACCTTCTGAAAGCTTTACCCGAATCCTCTCAAATAAAAGATTTACCCAAAATTTCCCTTCTCAATTTTGTAAAAGCTAACATGGTTCGCCAACTTCACAACTTCTATAACTATTTTTTTAAGCTTACGACATCAAATTAGAAATGTATTTTCTTGGCCACGTTTTAAGAGCACTTCGCTTTTATGAAATCACAACTATCATTTCAATGGAGCTTCACTATTTTAAAGTCTATCGTATTGAACACACAATATACGTCTCTAATTTTTAGAATCTTCCTTGCAATTATTGATATAGTTGAAACTTGAAATAATGCGTGTGTTCATTTTATCAGCTTTTTTGCGGGGAAAAACTTGAGATATATTTTACATTTGCCGTGGCAGTACAAAAAACACCAGGAGCAATATTCGGGATATTGGTGCCTGGTATCATATCGGTTGGGTGCTAAGTAGGGATAAATAGGCGAACTTTCCAGTTAATCGGCCAATAAATCAGTTAATCAGCCAATAAATCAGTTAATCGCCTATTTGGTGACCCCCCCCCCCCAAAGTAGCGATTAACTAACCGAGATGCCGGTTAACTGGATGATATTTGAAACAATGACAAGAAGTACACAAAAATCATATCCAGGTGTGGTTGTCTCATGCATGGGATGGCAGCACACTGTTGGAGTTTTGTATCCCCTTTCATTGTTGCATTCTCCGAGAAATCGTGTTTGTTCTTGGGCTAAGACTTGTCCCAAAAATTTAAGCTTTCAACATTGTTTTATCTTTTTGGGGAATTGTATCAAATCCTAGGATTTGCAAACAACTCCTATGTTTTTTCACTCAACTTTTCTAGAAAATGAATATAACATTGTTTTCTGTTTTTATTCCTCTCTTGCTATTGAATTCATGCTCCAGTCAACACATCTAAAGGTCTGAACTGTTGAAGAGTGGCGGCAATATATTTCAACACTCGACCTCACGTCTAGTCTATTCTAGTCCTTAGACGTGGGATCGATGTAGGTCGTAGAATCGGTTTTATAATACCGTGTTGGCAGGGTCTTGAACTCAGAACCTCTTGGCTTTGATACCATATTGAATTCATGCTCCAGCTAACTCATTCAAAACTCCGAAGTGATGGAGAGAAGTGGGCAATATATTTCAACACTTGCAATTCAATACTCTTTACTTGATATATGCCAAGATTTCCAACTATGTAGCATCTTGCATTTTCACGAACTATGTTTTGTCACCCAACTTTTTCATGAAAATGGATATAACATTTTTCTATTTTCGTCCTCTCTTGCATTTCAATATTCTTTACTTGATATGCCAAGATTTTGAACTATGTCCCAGCTTGCATTTCTCCATTTGGAATTCCTGATAATTGAGCCCCACAAGCTTCCTCCCCCGCATGAAAAGCTTGTGTCACGTGTCCCAACTCCAATGTGAGAATGTATGTACAGAAGAGGTATGTCTACAACTAGTGACCTGATCAGGGCTAGCCTCCCAAAATGACATATAGTTCGCAAAGAAGTTCACACCACACCATCAGCACAATCATTTCCTCAGTACTCCCTCCATTCTAAAATATAAGATGTGTTTTCAAAAGTCAAACATGTGCAGGTTTGACCAAGTTTTGCGAAAAAGGTATAAATATTTATTAAACCAAATTCACAGCATTAGATTCATCATAAAATTTATTTTCATATTTCATTTTATTTATATTGTAGATATTAATAGTATATTTTATAATCCTGGTCAAACGGACATGAGTTTAACTTGCACTAAAAATGACGCACATTATATTGTGGAATAGAGGGAGTACCTTCTTACATATGGCATGGATTCACCCATATTTCCATAAGCAAGCCTCATTTCCGTAAACCTCCCAAGTGCCAAGCAACGAATGGGCTTTTTCATCTTATTCCTCGCGGCCTCGATATCTTCTTGATTGGGTGGTGATACAGATATTCCTCAGCCTGCAGTTATGAAAGGTAATGGCTTAAGAAAGTTCTAGCTGCAAGAGTGTGATTCTAAACTAAGATAAGCACGCCTTGTGATTCTGTTGTAGCTTGAGAGGGTGCGACTAGTAGCAATGGCAGAACTTGATGGAGAATCTGAGGGGGGGGGGGGACGAAGTCGAGGAGGCCAAAGAGACAACCTATGCTACAATTTTGAGTAATATTTGAATATTTGATATTTATGTTTGACAATTACGGGGATCCTTGAGTGTTTTTCTAGAGTCGGAGAGGGGGGGCATGGCCCTCCTTTGGCTCTAGTGAAGCACCACCTCTGCTTGAAAGAAAGTACAAGTGGTCTTGCTTATAGGTGTTTGACATGATGAGAATTTTCACCATCTATTTGTTGCCATTGAGCACGATCTTACTTATAGGCATTTGGCATGATGAGATTTTCACATTCTATTTGTTTCCATTCAGCACGATCTTACTTATATGTATTCAACATGATGAGGGTTTTCACCCCCACTTGGTTGCCATCGACCACCATCTCCATGACACCCGCCATACGTTGTTTTGCGTGGGTGCATGCCAACAGGTATAATCCCAGGATAACATGCATGTCTTATATTAAAATTTAAATTTTAATTATGTGGTGGTGGTGTCATAAATGTACTTAAAACAGTACGTAGGTAATTGCAAAGGTGATGTTCCTAGCTAATTAACTCTAACTATTGATGTTCCATGACATCTCAGGCCTCCCTGTTTACTGCTTGGGTTGACATCATCCAGCGTAGCTACTGGAGTGCACCCGCCAGGCACCTTGGTGGTGTTTGGGCACTCTAGGAACCGTCCAGGGCGCCATGGATATGGCACCTGATGGCAACAAAGAGAGGGTGAGGATCATCATCATGCCGAGTGTCTACATGTAAGATCTCAATTCTACGGTTCTAGTTATATTTCATACACAAATTTGTGTTCATTTTATCACCCCTTCTTATGATGCAATGCACGGAGAGGGTTGTTGTGCTAAAGAAAAAATTGTTTGTGTCGTTCATTGGCACAGGAACAGGCACACCGACAATGACCTGGAATTCCATGGCATCTCGTTATATTACATGTTTAAATTTTGAGTAACATTTCATATTTAAGCTTGACAATTAAGGAGATTCCTTGCCATTTTTGGCTGGGTGGGGGGGCATGGTCCCCTGTGTCCCTAGAGAAGCTTCGTCCCACCCACAGATAAGTCAGTTATACCCTTCATATCACACTCTAAATAATATTTTTTGTTTTGGTCATATAGTCTGTCCTGGCTTCCTACTATGCTACACTTGCACAACATGTGTAGTTGCCGCTAAGGTGCAATGCCACGGCTTGCTGATCTATTTCTCCCGCCGACGGTCGTGGAGCAGAGTTTTGTGGATCAAACATAGAGACATTATTTTATATTTGTGAACGGATGGAGTAGTACTTTTAACGGGGCATGCACGATACATGTTGGACCCGTTCAGCCTTAGTAAGCAGCAAGGGAAGCGACTGGCTCGTCGTAGGTAATATACACTCTGTGTCATGGTCTTGTGGTGGCAGAGCGCCAGCGCTGCGGTGCATGTCAAAAGAAGATCATGCCGACCTCTCGCATGGTCACGCTGGTGAGACCCTCTCCCATGTTTCTCTGGACGGTTCGAAATAAGCTTGTGATCTAGCGTGTGCCTCTTCGACGTGCTACTGACACAGTGTTCAAAATATGTGTTTATTTGCAGCTTTGGCGGCTGCTTAGCCGCTACAAGGACCAGGACGCCATCAACATCATCATTGCTGACCTTCGCGTGATGGCTCTTTGCTTGGCGCTGCCGCTTCCTCCTCCACCACCAGAGGATTAGCTTCTTCCCTTGCGGTGACCCCGCCTTTGTTTTATTTTTAGGTCTTGTTCAGCCGTGCCCTCAGCAGAACCCTCTCGTACTTTATGTTTTCTGCCCTACTGGACCTTGTGGATGTGCTGGTTTGCTTTATATATAAAGCGGGGCAAAACCCTTTTTTTGGTAATAAACAGGTAATGCCCATTAAAGCCTAGTCGAGGTAGTCAAAAAAACATTAAGGAACCAACGTTGTGCGCGGGAACGGTGGCAGAAACCACGCCAATGTTGTGCTCAAGCGCGCCAAGAAATGGCCCTCTGCGCCCTCCCTCTTCCTCATCCTCACCAAGTGGCCAATCGCCATAGCCAACATTTCTCCACCCCTCAACCCTAGAAACCTCAATGGAATCCACCGCCGCGTCCTCCTCGCTCCTTCCTTCCCCACAGCAGGCGCCCGCCAGGTGAGCTCACTGTCCTATCCGTGGTAGAATCTCACACATATTGTACTCTGGTAGACCTGCGAGTTCTAGCATCCTCCTGCCAATGCACACGGATATGAAACTTCTTTTTTTCTTGTCATTAAGCTATTACTGCTGCTGCTTATATTAATCAACCACGGAAGGACTAACCCATTCCAAAAGATGAGTTGGGATGCCAGATCTGTTAGGTTGGGGGTGTGCTGCATCGATGCATTTGTGTGCATCAAACAATGGTTAAGTTTTGTTTTAGAAAATGTATTTCTGAGGTGGGGTTGTCATGAAGCCAGTCTAGGAGGGTGCCACAGAGTCTATACGCCTCGATTCCAAAGATTTCTGAGGTGGGGTTGGCAGTTTGAAAAGTTTGCTCGTTCTGTTGACAACCGGCTGCTCGTCCATTCTAATTCAGATCTGCACACATTCAAACTGCTTTGGGACAATGATCCTTCCGACAGCGAAACAGCCAGAAGGTGGATGAAGTATGCAGTGAATCATAACGTGAAAGTTCTCTATGTGATCCTTGATGAATGATGATTATGATAAGAGTGAATTACCTCCTTGCATCTTCACCTGCCGTTCAGTTCCCTCTGAAAGTTGTCTCTGTGTCTTGTGGAAGTGTACCAGGATTCTCTGGATGCTTTGATTGCTCACAGCCCTCGTCTAGAAGACATTCATTTCATAGAGCCTGCGACTTCATAGAGCCTAGAAGGTGTTAAAAGACGCTTTGATTGCTCACAGCCCTCGCCTAGAAGACAGCGAAAGCATTGCACTGACCATGGTCAGGCCAACGATGGCGGCGTCTACGGGCGTCGTCTACCTTCTTGGAGGCGTCATTGTGGATCTCTTTCGTCACGAGGGATTTGGCTCTCCGGATGAAAATCCTATCTCTGTTTCTCCGAAGCGGGCGGTGGCGACGTCTACATCCTCGTGACCTCCTTGGAGGCGTTGCTTTTGGAGAGGTAGTTGTGGCCGTTTCATGGGATCTCTCTATTTCCAGGGTCAGTGGATGCCGGGGCAGCGGCTCTGGGATCGTGCGCCGAGACGGTGATCTCGGGAACCGACGCGGGGACGGCCCCATGAGGTAGGGCTTCTACTCGACATGGCTTGGGTGGCGATCTTGAACCGCGAGGGCGGCAAGGTCTTCGGCTCGGTCATAGTCTCATGCGGCCCGTCGATCCTCCTTGGCCGATGAAAAACGAGTTACGTTATTTTTTTTTTATTTTTTTTTTGAACTTACGAGTTACGTTATTTGTCGAACTTGAACTGCCAATGCCTTCTTCTTTTT
>LR738715.1:3045776-3187917 GCA_902687465.1 Secale cereale | reverse complement strand
GGCCCCCTTTGTCCCTAGAGAAGCTTCGTCCCTACCCACAGATAAGTCAGTTATACCCTTCATATCACACTCTAAATAATAGTTTCCATTCTGGTCATATAGTGTGCCCTGGCTTCTTACTATGCTACACTTGCAGAACATGTGTAGTTGCCGCTAAGGCGCAATGCCACAGCTTACTGATCTATTTCTCCCGCCGACGGTCGTGGAGCAGAGTTTTGTGGATCAAACATAGAAACATTATTAGTATTTTATGAAGGCATATACTCCACAAAGTAAGGGCGGACAAAATGTTACGTTGTGGTTCATCCACACATGGGACCACTTATTCTGAAACTAGAGACAAATGTGGTTGATATACTTCACATGAGTTTGCGTATGGTACTGTAGCATGGAGTCTTCACGTATGTTCTAGCTATATGTTTAATTTTCAGCGGGGTGAACTACGATAAATAAATCTACATCAGTACGTGCAAGGCGCACACCCTATCTTATTACTCCCTCCATATTCACAAATATAAGATCTTTTAACTTTTTTCTGAATTTGATATATATAGACACGTTTTATTGTGTTTGTTCATCCATTCCAGTCCATATGTAGTCCATAATGAAATATTTAAAACATTTTATATTTGTGAACGAATGGAGTAGTACTTTTAACAGGGCATGCACGATACATACTGGACCCGTTCAGTCTTAGTAAGCAACAAGGGAAGCGGCTGGCTCGTCGTAGGTAATATACAATGTGTGTCATGGTGTCGTGGTGGCAAAAGAGCGCCAACGCTGCGGTGCCAGTCAAAAGAAGATCATGCCGACCTCTCGCATGGTCGCGCTGGTGAGTCCCTCTCCCGCGCTTCTCTGGACGATTCGAAAGAAGCTTGTGATCCAGCGTGTGCCTCTTCGACGTGCTACTGATGCAGGGTTCAAAATGTTTGTCTATTTGAAGCTTTGGTGGTCGCTTAGCCGCTACCGGTATCGGGACGCCATCAACATCATCGTTGCTGACCTTCACGCGATGGCTCTTCGCTTGGCACTGCCGCTTCTTCCTCCACCACCAGAGCCAGATTAGCTTCTTCTCTTGCGGTGACCCCGCCATTGTTTTATTTTCAGGGCTTGTTGAGATGTGCCCTCAGCAGAACCCTCTCAACGCACGCTAATAGCATATTTTGAGGTCGGCGCTATTTTGGTGTAGCACGCTATTTTTAACATTGGTTTTCACGCCTGCCAAAAACCTTAGATACAAAAAGATCAGAATCCAGTACACCGGTCATCGACAGGCATTTCACAATTTAGTATGATTGTGTAACAATAAACTTTATGGGTTTTATTACCAGGGACTCAAGCACCTTGAGCGAGAGGGTCGCTGTGAGTACCTCACCCTCCATGGTTGGATGACAGCAGGCCCATTTATTCCGTGAGATTGGCCACGTTCTCAGTCCTGATCTTATAGGAACTAAGTTTACCGAGATAGAAATGCCCGGGGCGAAGCAATCAGCCAGACTCTCCTTCATTCCTCTTCAAAGAGCATGCTCATGGCCAAGCTATGAGCGTCTTTGTTAAAAAACAAAATGAGATTCATGGGCACTAGCACACACGACATATTTTTATAGAAGGAGCTCATCCAGGTGAGGCGCCACAGATTCGCTCCCGATGCGAGTCGAATCATGGGCGTAGGGTTCGCCACTGTGACCCTCGCCACTAGGCTACTGCCTAGTACTCATGAGCATTTTCGTTCATCACTCGCATTTCATGGCAGGACTCGAACTCTCTTCTGCGAGCCTTGCTCACTTTGATAACATGTGCATACTCTCCCTAGCTGCCATCATGAATGCACTTCAGATCTGACATGACTGAACTAAGCATCAGGTCATTTGCCAAAGCTAGACCCTCTCTACAAGCCATAGCTTCTAGTAGTGTGTATGGATTACTTCTTGCCTTGAACAGAACCGATGAAGAGCCCAAGTAACCTCCATTAGTGTTCCTGGCGATAGCAGCGACTGAACACATATCTCTGTTCTTGCCAACGGCTGCACCGACGCTCACCTTTGACATATCACTTAGGGGTAGTTGGCAACCACTAGTGCGGGTTCTCCCACCAAGGAGCAGCTCAACACTTCCGCTTGTGTTCGTCCGCGGAGACAAATGGTCAACCCCGGCCTCGAAATTTGGTGGAATAGATGCGGTGCAGGGCGGCGGAGCTAATGGACGGTGCGGGGCAGCCGGGGGCACCAAGAACCAGCAGGGAGATGCGGTGGCGACGGCGGCGGGGAGGAAAGCGGGAACGGAAGCGGTCGGAAATAGCCTTCCTGCCAAGGAAAGGGGATCCGGCAAAATCAATGGTGAATCAACCCGGAGTATGTAGGATCCCACAAAAAAAAGGGGTGACCAATTTTGGGGAATCTACTCGGACCGGAAAGATCGCTGATGTCCCTTAAACAGGCGGTTATTATTCCGTATGACCAGGTTTGTCGCCGGTGTGGGGTGGCGGGACACTTCGCGGCTGAGTGCACCACGGTGATGTGTGACACGTGTCAGAAGCCCATGCATGATTCAGGGGAGTGCCCTGAACTCCAGGGGCCCATGCCGGCGGTTGCTGTGTACGGAGTCTGTTCTGCGGATCTTATGTTCTTCGAGTCTCCTTCTGATGAGTCTGAGGCAGCTGTGACGGAGGCTTCGCTTACAGGGGTGGTCAAAGTCACGCACGGGACACTGTCTGAGGCCCAGATTGTGCATAGGCTCAGTGAGTTGATGCCAGGTAACTTTCAGTGGAAGCTGGTCAAGCTTGAGGGGCAATCATATAAGGTTGATTTCCCATCCTTGGACGATCTGAATCATGCGCTTAAATATGGTTTGTGTCGGGTGGCGAGCACTAATTGTATCATCGAGTTTGCTCCGTGGAAGAAACCGGAGCCTCAGGGGAAGGCCCTCCCGCAGATTTGGGTTCGTTTTCTAGGGGTGCCCCCGAAGGCCCTTCAGAGCGCTCGGACTACTTGGAGTCTTGGCTCGCTTATTGGTAAAACTGAGAAGGTGGATATGCCTTTCTCGCGAGCTAATGGCATTGCTCGCTTGCTGGTGAGTGTCCTGGATATCGAGCTGGTTCCTTTTTTTGTGAGATGGTTCTATGCTGGTCTGATGTATGAACTGGAGACTGAGATTGAGCTTGAGAGTTCAGTTCTTGCTCAGTCCGCCGATGGGAATGTGGACACTGATATGACTGATGGGGATGATGCACGTGGTTTGAGTGAGTCGGCCGCGGGGGCGCAGGCCATGTCTGGACATACACCGACGCTGGGTCAGCCTCAGCAGTCCTCCGGAGGCTCTGGAGGGAAGGGGGAAGCACCTCCTGCCACTTCTCTGTCTTCACTCCGGTTTGGGTCCTTTGGGGCGGCTTCGGCCCCCAGTCGGTTGTGGGGCCACAGGGCCGAGTTGGACGATCCGGTGGAGCTGGAACTTCCACCGTTGACACCGCTGCTTCTGGATGTTGCTCGCCCTGGGGAGGAGGGTGTGAGGGGGGAGTCCCCTAGTGTCACGCCACCTCCTGCCGTTCAGCTTCGCGAGGGCGCCCTGGAGGTATGTGCTGAGCGGGGAGCTTCTTCAGGGTCTGGATGCCCGTTACCGGCTGTTCTGTCGCCAGCTCGTGACGTGTTCTCTGGAGGTGTTGCGACCAGCCCGAGTGCGGCTGTGTCTGGAGATCTCGTGTCTCGAGAGGCGTACTCTCTGCTGGCGCCAGGGTCTGCTACCGGGGCACCTGTGGCAGGCGGCTCAGGTACTCGTGGTCCGGTGGGTGGGGGTGTACTTGGGTTTACGGCAGGAGGACCTACCCCGAGCGGACCCTCCACCGCCGATATCGTCGCTTTCGGAGGGATAGCTGATCCCGTGACTGACAGCAGACGCCTCAGCAGTCGCCTGCAGGACCAGCCGGATGTGAATGATCTGCAGATGGGCCGTGCCATGCGGCAGGCCAAGTTGCGGGACATTGAGGACTCGACAGGTATGTCAGTCTGTATTTCCAATTCGATTTTGCATTTTTCTGCAGATGATGTTATAAATAATGCAAATCAATTGGGGGTTTCGTTGGGCGGGAACGGGAAAGAGCTTGCTCAATCTGTTAACGACTTGTTTGATCGTGAGGCAGAACGGGCGATCGAAGTTATTACCAACTTAGCAGCCGTTAAGCCTTTAAATAACTCAGAAATTGATGCTTTAGGGGTGAGGGTTCTGGATAGTCTTTGTGCGGACCTTGATCCAGCTCTCGCTCAGTCGGAGGATGAGGGTAATGGAGAAGTCAGGGAGGAGCTCATCCAGGATGACACTGCGAATGCTCAAGCACCCGAACCTGGTTGTACGGACCGGGCCGGGGAGCATACTGAACACAAGTGTAAATGGAACCGCAAAGTTTATCCAGTATCGGCTGTACGGAGGAGTGTTCGGATTCGGACTGCCAAGAAATTCCATGATGAAAAATGAGAGGAATTTTCTGGAATAGCAGAGGTCTGAAAGACTTGGCTAAACGTAGATTCTTGGCGGATGCGTCGATTGAACACAAGCTTGATTTCATAGCCCTCTCCGAAACTGGTAGAGATAACTTCACCTCCCAGTTTCTGGGTACTTTATCTGGAGGTGTTGCCTTTGACTGGCACTGCTTACCCCCGAGAGGAAGGTCCGGTGGGATTTTACTAGGGGTAAGAAGAGAGTCTTTAGAAGTCTGTAACGTGGTCTTGGGGGAGTTCGCCGTAAAGTTCAGGGTGAGATCCAGGGTCGATGGATTCCAGTGGGCACTGGTGGCAGTTTACGGAGCTGCGCAAACTGAGCTCAAACCAGACTTTTTGGCGGACCTCGTTCGGATTTGTGGGAGGTGATTTCAATATAATTAGAAGACGGGAGGAGAAGAACAACGATAACTTTGACGGCAGATGGTCGTTTATGTTTAATGCTATTATTGAAAGCTTGGATCTCCGAGAGATAGAGCTTTCTGGCAGACAATTTACCTGGGCCAATTCACTACCAAACCCAACCTATGAGAAGCTAGATCGTGTTCTCTCTAGTGTGGAGTGGGAACAGAAGTTTCCCCTGGTCACCGTTCAGGCTTTGTCGAGGGCTATTTCGGACCATACTCCACTTTTGGTAGATTCTGAAGAGGCAACATACACGGGGAATAAAAATACTTTCTCCTTCGAGCTAGCGTGGTTTGAGAGAGAAGGTTTCTTGGACCTGGTTGCCAGGGAATGGGCAAAGGGTGCAGGCGGTAGATCGGCCGTTGACAGATGGCAGAATAAGATTAGGCATTTAAGACAGTTCTTACGTGGTTGGGCTAAGCATCTTAGTGGTGTGTATAAGGTTGAGAAGGAGAAGCTTATCAACCTTATTCAGATTCTTGATGTTAAGGCTGAGTCGTCTGTCCTTACGCCCAGTGAACTGGAGGCTAAGGTAATGGCTGAATCTAGGCTGAAAGAATTGCTGCGTGAGGAAGAATTGAAATGGGCTCTTCGAGCCAAGGTGCGTGAAGTTATCCAAGGGGATGATAACACACAATTCTTTCACTTGATAGCAAATGGTAAGCATCGAAAGAAAAGAATCTTTCAGCTCGAGCAGGATGAGGGAACGATCGTAGGGCAGGAGAATCTCAAACTTTACATCACTGACTATTATAAGCGGCTGTTTGGGGCCCCGGATGATAGTTTCGTGTTGAAAGGATCGATATGGTTGACTAGAGGGGGGGGTGAATAGGCAACTAACAATTTTTAGCTTTTCTTAACCAATTAAAATTAGGCGACAAAATAAGTTGTCTAGATAAACTACTATGAAGACAACTAAAGACAATAAGCCCAACAACTACACAAGCATGCTATAGGAATTAAACAAGTAAAGCATGCAAGAGTAAAGGTAAGAAATAACCACAAGTAGAACCGAGGGAGACGAGGATGTGTTTCCGAAGTTCCTTCCCTTTGAGGGGAAGTACGTCTCCGTTGGAGCGGTGTGGAGGCACAATGCTCCCCAAGAAGCCACTAGGGCCACCGTAATCTCCTCACGCCCTCACACGATGCAAGGTGCCGTGATTCCACTAGTGGTGCCCTTGAAGGCGGCAACCGAACCTTTACAAACAAGGTTGGGGCAATCTCCACAACTTGGAGGCTCCCAACAAACCACGAAGCTTCACCACAATGGACTATGGCTTCGAGGTGACCTCAACCGTCTAGGGTGCTCAAACACCCAAGAGTAACAAGATCCGCAAGGGATTAGTGGGGAGAATCAAATATCTCTTGGTGGAAGTGTAGATCGATGCCTCCTCAAGCAATCCCGAGCAAATCAACAAGTTTGATTGGCTAGGGAGAGAGATCGGGCGGAAATGGAGCTTTTGGAGCAACAATGGAGTAGTGGGGGAAGAGGTAAGTCTCCTTGGAGAAGAAGACCCCCTATATATAGTGGGGGGGGACAAATCCAACCGTTATTTGGGGTTTCAGCCCGCAGAGAGCGGTAGTACCGCAACTTACGAGCGGTACTACCGCAGGCTGCGCGGTACTACCGCTTGGGAAGCGGTACTACCGCCAAGGCAAAAAAACAAGACCTGATATAGCCACGGATGAAATAAATTACATCCGTGGCTACATCCGCAGGGAAAAACGGAAGTAGCAAAATGCGACACGGTACTACCGCTTAAGCTGAGCGGTACTACCGCTTAAGCTAAACGGTACTACCGTGCGGTATGCGGAAGTAAAAAATTACTTCCGCTCCACTTCTTATACTTAGACTCCAGTGCCAGGCCCAGATACACGGTACTACCGCATGGGGACGCGGTACTACCGCCGGAGCGGTACTACCGTGTCGGCAAGCGGTACTACCGTGTACCTGTGCGGTACTACCGCTTGGCAAGGCGGTACTACCGTATGCTTGGCAGAAGATCAGTACAGAAGCCACAGAATTGCCACAACGAAAGAAAGACCGGTTGGACCTCCAGAGAAGCAAGGAAAGGAAGTGGAGGAGAATGATGTGTACGTGTTGATTCTACCCAAACCTTTCCGACGCGGACCCCCTCTTAATAGTACGGCTTTCCTATCACTCAATGCCACCTACAGGGAGCAAAAAGAAAACACCGTCCTTCATGGGATCCGAGGGGCAAACAATCGTCTTGTGCCATAAGAGAGATATACCTGTATGAGCTTACAGCACACGATTAGTCCGCAAAAGTATTGTCATCAATCACCAAAACCATTAGGGAGAAAAGTGCCCTTACAATCTCCCCCTTTTTGGTGTATTGATGACAACACGAGATTTGCACAGAGAAGAAATGATAGAGACAACAAAATAAGCCCTAGAGTATAGGTGAGCTCCCCCTGTATGTATGCCTACATATGATTGTGCTTTGGACTGCACTGCACACATACAGGGTATGGCGTTCCCCTATAGTCTACACATGCGATACTCTATAATACAATCAACTGCATAGGATAAGCATAAGAACATGATGATAAGTTTAACGATACGAGGGCATATGTCTTACACCATATGGATTGTCTCACAGAAACACGCACAATAAAACCAAGTTCAACGAAAAGAAACACACACACAAGACGACACAAGACGGCAAATGCAAATCACTCTCCCCCTTTGTCAGCGAGACACCACAAAGGGAAAGAGAGGAAACGAAGATGGGTGGCAGCCCGGGAGAAGCTCAGTCGTCATACTCGTCATCAAAGCCCTGCTGCTCCTCGTCCTGATAGTCCTCATCAGATCCCTGCTGCTCTGGCTGATACTCATCATCAGAATCTGTCCACTGGTATCCCTGACGAGCCATCCAGGTAGCCTCTGGAGTGATGTTGTCCTCCGATCCATCTGAGATCGCTTCACCATACACGGACAGAATCTTCTTGTCCCTCTGACGAGTCTTCTTGTCAGTCACATGGGCACGGTATTGCCCCTGAGCCTGCATGCAGAAGAGAGCCTTCATCTTCTGCTGGAGCTTCTTGGCCCATGACGGCTTCTCTACGGTAGAGGAAGACGAGGGGGCAAATCTGCCTGAGTGGACATCGGCAGGCTCCTCCATAGGCTCATCCTCAGTGCCCATCTGGGCAGCAGCAGCCTGAGCGCGAGTAGTGGTGTTGGCCCAGCGAGTCTTGACGCGAAGCTTGATAGGATCGTGGCGGTAGCAGTCGGCCTCCAACTCCTCCTCTGGATACAATTTCGCCCAAGTCTTGGAGATGAGCAGATATAAGAAAGGACCATAGATAGGTACCTTGCGAGTGTAGATAGCAAACCGAAGCTCATTCCACATGATGTGAGAGATGTCCAGAGGAGCAGCCTGAGCGGAGCGAGCCTCTTGACACATCAGAAGCATATCCACCAGATAGGCGTGAACCTTGTCCTTGTCGCCAACACGAGGAAACAGCGTGTTGCGAAAAATCCGATACATAATGTCCAGGAAGGGATTCAGCACATAGGTTGTTTTGCCACTAGCAAGGGTCTTTGCTTCATAGAAAGGAAGAAGTTTGTCCTTGTTGGCTGCTTCAGGGTTGGCGTGAGGCCGAAAACCAATAGGGGTGTGGAGACCCTCATCAGGAAGCTGAAGAAGATCCATGAACTCCTTCCAAGTGGCTGTCATCTTGTGACCATGAGTCATCCAAGTCATGGGACGATCTTCCTTGGCCTGAAAGTTGACCGAGGCATAGAACTGTGCAATGAGCTCAGGATCAAAATCGTTCTGGAACGTCATGATATGTTCCAGACCCAGCTGCTCGATCAAGTCAAGGGCTTCAGCAAAATACGCCCTGTTGGTATCCTTCCTCATGTGCTCCACATCGATCCAGTGAGCATCCACATACAAATTTGCCTTGGTCTTGAGCACCTCATGATAGATGCGATACTGTTGCTTGGTCCAGAAGACATCATCACCAGGGAAGTGCTCACGAGGTTCCCCATATGGGTTGATCTTCCGTCTAGCCATGAACTCCCCAGCAGGCATTTCCTCCATAGACATGGATGATTCCTTACGCTTGTTGGCTGAGGTCTTGTACCGGCGCTGAGGATTGGGGTTGGAGCCTTCTGGCACATCGCTCGGGGTACGCATGCGCTTGGAACCGGTGTCACGAACGGGGTTGGTACGACGACCCGCAAAGCCGGAGCCACCACCTAAAAACACAAACACACAACCACAGCAAAACAAACGCGAGAAGAATCAATGCCAGAGCCTCGAAAGACACAAGAAACCAGAGGAAATAGAAAAGAGAACATGCCACGAAGCTAGTGTGAGCCAAACGGCAGTACAGCTGACCCAACGGAAGTAAAAAAATAGTACCGGAGGGCAAGCGGTAGTACCGCGTGGCACATGCGGTAGTACCGCATGCCTTACGGTAGTAGGATTTTACTTCCGCCCAAAGGGGCGGAACTAAAATATTAGTGCTGCAAGCGGAGCGGTAGTACCGCGTAAGGACGCGGTAGTACCGCTCGGCATGCAGTACTAAAATTTTACTTCCGCCCGAGGGGGCGGAACTAAAATATTAGTGCTGCATGCGGAGCGGTAGTACCGTGTACGGACGCGGTAGTACCGCTCGACATGCAGTACTAAAATTTTACTTCCGTCCAAGGGGGCGGAACTAAAATATTAGTGCTGCATGCGGAGCGGTAGTACCGTGTAAGGACGCGGTAGTACCGCTCTGCATGCAGTACTAAAATTTTAATTCCGCTGGACGCGGTAGTACCGCTAAGTACAGCGGTAGTACCGCTAAGGTCAGATCGGATCTGGTTTACACCGTGCGGTAGTACCGCGGTTCTCCAGCGGTAGTACCGCACGGAACAGATCTGGGAAGATAAACAATTCGAAACTACCAACACGATCTACACACGGTACTACGGCTGATCAGTAACTTCGTGGCAACAACTCTAAGCAAATTTCCGGATCACAAACACTCTCCCACAACCTAAGCATCCATGGATAAGATTACGAAGAACACAAGGACGCACTAAGCAACTCCCCTAACCCTAAAAACTTAGGCAAGGCAAAAAGAAGAGGGGAAACGGGGAAAAACCTGCATCCATGGCAAGAGGACGTGGTGGGGAACGATCCCACCGGTCGGAAAGAGAAACGAGTGGGCGAGGAAGGAGATCCGGCGAGGTCCTCCGGCGGCGTTCTTGAGAGAGAGAGATACAGGGACGACGTGGGGGTTAGGAGTGAATGGGTATGGGGGAGATGGAACTCCCCCTGCCGGCTTATAACCCCCACGCGTTTTGATACGTGCGGTAGTACCGCGGTCATCGCGGTAGTACCGCTTGCGCGGTAGTACCGCTCGCCAAGCGGTAGTACCGCTTTACCAGCGGCAGTAAAAAAATTACTGCCGTGCTGGTCGAGCGGTAGTACCGTAACCCCATCTGCGGTAGTACCGTAAGTTTGCGCGGTAGTACCGCTCCTCCAAGAACAAACACGGCTGATAAGAGGCTTTAAGCAAAGAAAAAGGAGAAACACAAATGCACGCACACGCAAAGTGAACCAACACACACTTCAGTGGAGGGCGGTGGCCGAGGCCACCTATGTTTGAGTATATAGATATGGCACCGCGAAGAATTATCCTTGGGCCCATGATCCAAAACTCGACTTGAAACATTTAAACCACAAATGTATGGCAAATGATAAAGACTTGGTTAGTTTATGCATAATAGGGGGAGGAACAGTTCATTGAGAGAACAATACTCCCCCTATGTCCATGCCTACATCTAGACAAGATAGCTATATTGAGTGTGAGGGGTGTGTGTGCACAGACTCAAACCACATTGCTCAAATCGATGATATTTAGCTCATGCCTTAACTCGCGAAATCTAGCTTCATCCAATGGCTTCGTGAAGATATCTGCAAGGTTATCATGAGTGTTGACGTAGTGAAGCTCGATCTCTCCTTGCCTTATGTGATCCCGGATGAAATGATACCGAATCTCAATATGCTTCGTCTTGAAGTGAAGCACCGGGTTGAGAGAAATTTTGATGGCACTCTCATTGTCACACCAAAGAGGCACTTTGTCACAAATGACACCGTAATCCTTCAAAGTTTGCCTCATCCATAAGAGTTGAGCACAGCAACTGCCAGCGGCCACATATTCTGCTTCAGTGGACGAGAGAGATACACAACTTTGCTTTTTGGAAGACCAACTAACAAGAGAGCAACCAAGAAATTGGCACCCTCCTGAGGTGGACTTCCTATCCACTTTGTCTCCCGCCCAGTCAGAATCAGAAAAACCAACAAGGTTGAAGTTCGCTCCTCTTGGGTACCATAAGCCAAAGTTTGGGGTATGAGCCAAATATCGAAAGATTCGCTTGACAGCCACAAAGTGACTTTCCTTAGGTGAGGCTTGAAACCGTGCACAAATTCCCACACTCAACATAATATCCGGTCTAGATGCACAAAGGTAAAGCAAGGATCCGATCATAGAGCGATATACCTTTTGATCCACCGCTTTACCATTGGGATCAATGTCAAGTTGGCATTTGGTTGGCATCGGAGTAGTAGCCGGCTTGACATCACTAAGGTTGAACCTCTTGAGCATGTCTTGAGTATACTTGGATTGTTTGATGAAGATGCCTTCTCTTCGTTGTTTGATCTCAAATCCAAGAAAGTACTTCAACTCTCCCATCATGGACATCTCAAAGTGAGTGGTCATGAGTGCGGCGAACTCATCATTGAATGCTTTGTTAGGAGAACCAAAGATAATATCATCAACATATAGTTGGCATACAAACAACTCCCCTTTGACCTTCTTAGTAAAAAGATTGGGGTCGATTTTCCCAATTTCAAACCCACGATCTTGTAACAACTCGGTAAGGTGCTCATACCACGCTCGTGGGGCTTGTTTAAGGCCATAGAGTGCCTTATCAAGTTGATAAACATGATTGGGGAACTTAGGATCCTCGAACCCCGGGGGTTGTTTAACATATACCAACTCGTTAATGGGACCATTAAGAAATGCACTTTTCACATCCATTTGTTGCAATTTAAAATTATGATGGGAAGCATAGGCAAGCAACAAACGAATAGATTCAAGACGGGCAACAGGGGCAAAGGTTTCACCGTAGTCGATACCCTCGACTTGGGAGTAGCCTTGAGCCACCAGACGTGCCTTGTTGCGGATGACAATGCCATGGGCATCTTGCTTGTTCTTAAAGATCCACTTGGTTCCAATGACATTATGGTTCTCCATTGGTCTAGGCACCAGACGCCACACTTTGTTGCGCTCGAAGTTATTGAGTTCTTCATGCATGGCATTGAGCCAGTCGGGGTCTTCGAGAGCCTCATAAACCTTTTTAGGTTCAACAAAGGAGACAAAAGCTTGATGAGCACAATAGTTTGCTAATTGTCTACGAGTGCTTACCCCCCTTTTGATGCTTCCTAGGATATTCTCCATGTGATGTTCTCTGGAAGCAAGCCTGGAGGCAACTTTTGCAGCACGACGCTCCAATTGCTCTTCAAGAGATAACTGAGGAGCACTGAGTTGGTCATCTTGAGCGACGTCAGGAGCTAGATCTTGATCTTGAGCTTCCTCTTGATCTTGATCTTGCTCGGAGGAGAGAACTTGGCCTTGTGCATCATTTGGTGGATCCCCACCATCTTGTGATTGATCTCGCACTTGGCCTTGTTCGTCTGGTTGAGGGCCTTCATTTTGTTCTTCGGAAGCGTGTGGGTCTTGGGTTGGTGATGGTTCCACTTGAGTGGAACATTGTCCTTCTCCTTCGGCCACAAGGGGTTCCTCAATGGGTAGGATGTATCCAATACCCATTCTTCTTATGGCTTGAGGAGGAATTTCATCACCTGTATCACAAGTACCACTTTGCTCCACTTGGGAGCCGTTATTTTCATCAAACTCTACGTTACTCGTCTCCTCAATGAGTCCGGTGGACTTATTGAGGACACTGTAAGCATGAGAGTTTGTAGCATAACCAACAAATATGCCCTCATGAGCTCTAGATTCAAATTTAGACAACCGAACACCTTTCTTAAGAATGAAACACTTACACCCGAACACCCGGAAGTACTTGAGATTGGGCTTGTTACCGGTAAGAATCTCATACGGAGTTTTGTTCAAGCCTTTGCGAAGATAGAGACGATTTGATGCATGGCAAGCGGTGTTGATGGCTTCGGCCCAAAAGTTGTATGGAGAGTTGAATTCAGCCATCATGGTTCTTGCAGCATCTATTAAAGTTCGGTTCTTTCTCTCCGCAACACCATTTTGTTGAGGGGTATATGGGGCGGCATATTGATGTTTGATCCCCTCATCACCAAGAAACTCATCCAAGGTGTAGTTCTTGAACTCGGTGCCATTGTCACTTCTAATCATCAATATCTTTGCTTCATGTTGTCGTTGAGCTTCATTTGCAAAGTTGATGACGGTTTGTTGGGTCTCACTCTTCTTCTTGAAGAAGTATACCCAGGTATATCTTGAGTAATCATCAACAATCACCAAGCAATATTTTCTACCCCCAAGACTATCAAAAGTGGGAGGCCCAAAGAGATCCATGTGGAGGAGCTCTAGAGGTCTCTTTGAATAGATGATAGTGGTGGGAGGGTGAGCCTTCTCATGTAATTTTCCTTCAATGCACGCCCTGCAAGCACGATCTTTGGCAAAGCTAACATTTGTTAGTCCTCGGACATGGTCCCCCTTGAGAAGACTTTGCAAAGATCTCATATTGACGTGGGCCAAACGGCGATGCCAAAGCCATCCCACATCAACTTTAGCCATTAGGCATGTCGCAACCTTAGTGGGTTGCTCCGAGAAGTTAACCACATAGAGGCCGTTCTCGACATGCCCAACGTAGGCTACTTTAAGAGTCTTGCTCCACAAGAGGGCCACAGAATCAATATCAAAGAATGTAGCAAAGCCCATGAGTGCAAGTTGGCGGACAGAAAGTAAATTGTATGCAAGGGACTCAACAAGCATGACTTTCTCGATCGTGAGATCATGAGAGACAACCACCTTGCCAAGTCCCAATACCTTAGAAGATGAAGCATCACCCCATTCGACGTTGGTGGCCATAGATGAGCCGAGATGTACGTCCACCACCAAGTCTTTGCTTCCGGTCATATGATTTGTGGCTCTGCTATCGAGCAACCATGATCCCCCACCGGAAGCAAACCCCTACAATAGATCAATGCTTGGATTTAGGTACCCATTTGGTAATGGGTCCTTTGAGGTTAGTGACAAGGGTCTTAGGAACCCAAATGGACCATTCAATGTACTCATAAGAAGAACCAACAAATTTAGCAAACACATGGCCATCACTAGCACGGCATAAAACATATGACGGATTAAAATCGCCGGCCATGTTTGAGGGTGTGGTGGAGTTTTTCTTGACCCCACCACTTTTCTTCTTGGTAGAGGTGCCCTCTCCTTCTTTCACAAAGGATTGTTGGAGAGGGGGTGGTTGCTTTGTCTTGTCATTCTTCTTCTTCTTGGGCTTAGGAGCAAACCCAATCCCTTCCTTTGCCACAACTTCCTTTTGATTGCTCAAAAGGGCGTTGAGGTTCTTCTCACCTTGTATGCAAGTCACAAGGCCTTTCTCAAGTTGCTTCTTCAACTCGGCATTCTCTTCAACAAGATGCACATGCTCACAACATGGGTTAGTAGCATTTGCATTATCAATTAAAACCATGCGAGGAAAGATAGCCTTTTCCTTGGTTAGCGAAACTTGGAGTTGATCATGAGACTCCTTGAGAGAAGCATGCATTCCTTTCAAGGCCTTGTGAGCCTTGTCAAGTATGTCAAACTCCTCTTTGAGTTTAGCATGATCAACCGCAAGTTTTGCCTTCTCAGAGTTAAGAACACGAGAGACAACTAGAGCATGATCAAGATCTTTCTTTAAGTTAGCATGATCAACGTTGTGTGACTCCTCAAGAGTCAAACGAAGACCACGCTCCTCCTCTAGAGCGTTAGAGAGATCCGATATCTCATCGGCATAGTCTCGACTATGCCCTTCCATTTTAGTGATGGTTTCCTCATGAGCCTCAATAATGTCATTTGCCTCACCGAGTTGTTCCAAGAGAGCAACCACATGCTTCTTGGATTTGCCCTTGAGATTCTTTATGAACACATCAAATTCATTTTCTCCCTCCTTACTACCCTCACCCTCATTAGTTAATGAGGGGTTAGAAGAGATAGTAGAGTTGATGATCGGAGTTACCTTGTTGGTGGCCTTGGCCATAAGACACTTGGCGGTGATGTTTTCGTTTGGTGAGTTGAATAGAGATGAGTGCGGAGTGGTAGCAATTGCAATTGTGGCCATAGTGGTCACCTCATCCTCTTCATCATTGTCATCATCCTCCACATATTCTTCTTGAGCCACCAACACTTTCGGAGGAGTCTTTTTGATGAAGTTGTTCTTGTTGGGATAGGACTTTGACTTGTCCTTCCGAATAAGCTTGCCTCCAAAGTCTTCTCTCTTCTCATATGGGCAGTCTGCAACGAAGTGGCTTACATTTCCACAGTTGAAGCATGTCCTTACTCGTTGCTTCCCTTTGTTCCCACTGGAGTTGTTCCTGTTGAAGTTGGACCTTGAATTCTTCTTGCCCCAGAATTGCCTAGAAGCAAGAGCCATGTGCTCGTGATAGGCATATTTGGTGTCCTCGGGGCAGCACTCATCATCATCTTCAACTTCCTCCTCTTCCACACAAGCCTTGGCCTTTAGGGCAAGATTAGGCTTCTTGGATCGTTGAGCTCTTAGGACCGCATTGTCGGCGGTAACGTCAAGGATCCTCATGGCAACAAATTCATCCAACACTTCGTTTGAGGATAAAGTGTGGAAGTCCGGTCTCTGACGAATCACAGAGGACATGGCCTTGTGATAGGGCATCATGGCCTTGAGGAACTTGCGCTTGATCCAATTGTCATCCGTGTCCTTACTGCCGTGGTCTCGAAGAGATACTGCAAGAATAGTTAGTCTTCGATAAAGTTCACGAGGATCTTCATCCTCGATCATTGCAAACTCATCAGCTTCATCTTGCACTACTTCATAGTTGGAGCGTTGAATGCTTGTGCTTCCCTTGTACATTGTGCCAACATGTTCCCATGCTTCCTTGGCCACAGTGAATGGACGAAGATGAGCAATGTCTTCAGGAGGGATTGAGTCTTGAAGAATGCAAAGTGCGGACTCGTTGAACTGATGATCGGCAGTTTCTCTTGGAGTCATGTTGTCAAGATCATACGGATAAAAACCTTGCTCAATGATTCTCCAGAGGTTAGTGGAACAATGATTAATATGACGTTTGAAACGAAACACCCAAGTAGCAAAATCAGTATTTTTAACAAACTTCGGTGGGGGCCCGACGGAATTTAAATGCGGTGTGGGGACGGGTCCTCCATAGTGAGTAGGCGGAGGAGATTGGGCAAATTTCCCACAACCATGCTTAGTGACTGGGGCTTGCTCACTGCTAGCTTCTCCCTTGTCGGGATTAGCCTCTGACACGTTGGTAGCGGGACGACCCACTTCCAACGGTGAGGTGGATAATTTAAGCCCCTCAAACATTTCTTTAAACATGCCCTTGACCTCGCTCGCTAGTGATTCTTTCAATGTGGTCAAGGCCACATTGAACTCCTCACGAGTGACGGAGGCTCCCCCATCTACCGTAGGCAAGGACGGATTTCCATCGGAATGGTCCTCCGTCTCGACTACGTTGTCAACCATACTCTTTGGACGGTAAAGTCCTTAAAAAGAGACGAGGCTCTGATACCAATTGAAAGGATCGATATGGTTGACTAGAGGGGGGGTGAATAGGCAACTAACAATTTTTAGCTTTTCTTAACCAATTAAAATTAGGCGACAAAATAAGTTGTCTAGATAAACTACTATGAAGACAACTAAAGACAATAAGCCCAACAACTACACAAGCATGCTATAGGAATTAAACAAGTAAAGCATGCAAGAGTAAAGGTAAGAAATAACCACAAGTAGAACCGAGGGAGACGAGGATGTGTTTCCGAAGTTCCTTCCCTTTGAGGGGAAGTACGTCTCCGTTGGAGCGGTGTGGAGGCACAATGCTCCCCAAGAAGCCACTAGGGCCACCGTAATCTCCTCACGCCCTCACACGATGCAAGGTGCCGTGATTCCACTAGTGGTGCCCTTGAAGGCGGCAACCGAACCTTTACAAACAAGGTTGGGGCAATCTCCACAACTTGGAGGCTCCCAACAAACCACGAAGCTTCACCACAATGGACTATGGCTTCGAGGTGACCTCAACCGTCTAGGGTGCTCAAACACCCAAGAGTAACAAGATCCGCAAGGGATTAGTGGGGAGAATCAAATATCTCTTGGTGGAAGTGTAGATCGATGCCTCCTCAAGCAATCCCGAGCAAATCAACAAGTTTGATTGGCTAGGGAGAGAGATCGGGCGGAAATGGAGCTTTTGGAGCAACAATGGAGTAGTGGGGGAAGAGGTAAGTCTCCTTGGAGAAGAAGACCCCCTATATATAGTGGGGGGGACAAATCCAACCGTTATTTGGGGTTTCAGCCCGCAGAGAGCGGTAGTACCGCAACTTACGAGCGGTACTACCGCAGGCTGCGCGGTACTACCGCTTGGGAAGCGGTACTACCGCCAAGGCAAAAAAACAAGACCTGATATAGCCACGGATGAAATAAATTACATCCGTGGCTACATCCGCAGGGAAAAACGGAAGTAGCAAAATGCGACACGGTACTACCGCTTAAGCTGAGCGGTACTACCGCTTAAGCTAAACGGTACTACCGTGCGGTATGCGGAAGTAAAAAATTACTTCCGCTCCACTTCTTATACTTAGACTCCAGTGCCAGGCCCAGATACACGGTACTACCGCATGGGGACGCGGTACTACCGCCGGAGCGGTACTACCGTGTCGGCAAGCGGTACTACCGTGTACCTGTGCGGTACTACCGCTTGGCAAGGCGGTACTACCGTATGCTTGGCAGAAGATCAGTACAGAAGCCACAGAATTGCCACAACGAAAGAAAGACCGGTTGGACCTCCAGAGAAGCAAGGAAAGGAAGTGGAGGAGAATGATGTGTACGTGTTGATTCTACCCAAACCTTTCCGACGCGGACCCCCTCTTAATAGTACGGCTTTCCTATCACTCAATGCCACCTACAGGGAGCAAAAAGAAAACACCGTCCTTCATGGGATCCGAGGGGCAAACAATCGTCTTGTGCCATAAGAGAGATATACCTGTATGAGCTTACAGCACACGATTAGTCCGCAAAAGTATTGTCATCAATCACCAAAACCATTAGGGAGAAAAGTGCCCTTACACGTGTCTCTGGACGAGACCCGAATTCAGGATGTCCCTCAATTAGCGTCAGATGAGAACGCGATCTTATCTGCCCCGTTCTCGGAGAAAGAAGTGTTGGTTGCGATCTCGCAGATGAAGAATAATAAGGCGCCTGGCCCGGATGGTTTTCCGGTAGAGTTTTATAAAAGGTGCTGGCATATCATTAAGGCTGATTTACTTGCGATGTTCCAGGATCTGTTCGATGGACATCAGAAACTATTTCACCATAATTTTGGTACAATAACTCTACTTCCTAAGAAAGCATAGGCGAATCGAATAGAGCAATTTCGACCAATCTGCCTTCTTAATGTCAGTTTTAAGGTGTTCACTAAGGTGGGAACGAATAGATTGACTCAGATTGCACATAGCGTTGTGCAGCCTTCCCAGTCTGCTTTCATGCCGGATAGAAACATCCTTGAAGGGGTTGTTGTCCTTCATGAAACGCTCCATGAAATCCACACGAAAAAACTTGATGGGGTAGTTTTTAAGGTGGACTTTGAAAAAGCATACGATAAGGTCAAATGGCCATTCCTTCAGCAAGCTTTAAGAATGAAAGGATTCGATCCAGCCTGGAGAAAACAGGTGGACTCCTTCACTCAAAAAGGTTGTGTCGGAATAAAAGTCAATGACGATATTGGTCATTTCTTCCAGACTCACAAGGGTTTAAGACAGGGTGACCCGATGTCTCCTATCTTGTTCAACATTGTAGCAGACATGTTAACAATCCTTATTGGTAGAGCGAAGGAGAATGATCAGGTAGGTGGTCTCGTTCCCCATCTAGTGGATGGAGGACTATCTATTCTTCAGTATGCGGATGACACGATTCTTTTCATGGAGCATGATTTGGCTAAGGCGAGAAATATGAAGCTTGTGCTTTGTCTTTTTGAGCAACTCTCGGGGTTAAAGATTAACTTCTATAAGAGTGAATTGTTTTGCTTTGGAAGAGCCAAAGATGAACAAGAAGCTTACATGCAGCTATTTGGATGCGGGGTAGGGTCGTTACCGTTCACATACCTTGGCATTCCGATCCATCATCGGAAACTCTCTAATAAAGAGTGGAAGAGTCTAGAGGACCGTTTCGAGAAGAAACTTAGCTGCTGGAAGGGCAAGCTTTTGTCATACGGGGGCCGATTGATTCTAATTAACTCGGTGCTTACGAGTATGCCCATGTTTCTTCTGTCCTTTCTCATGATCCCAGTAGGGGTAAGGAAACGACTAGATTTCTATCGGTCACGTTTCTTTTGGCAAAGTGATGAGGTGAAGCGCAAGTATAGGCTGGCTAGATGGGATGTTATTTGCAGACCGAAGGATCAAGGAGGTCTTGGAATTGAAAATTTGGAGGTTAAAAATAGGTGCTTACTCAGCAAGTGGCTGTTTAAGTTATCCTCTGAGACTCATGCTACATGGGCCCAGATTTTACATAATAAATACCTTACAACCAAGACGCTAGCTCAGGTGACAGTTAGACCAACTGATTCACCCTTTTGGAAAGGACCGATGAAAGTTAAGTCGGCCTTTTTCAATAGAACTAAGTTCTTAGTTGGTAATGGTGCTTCCACAAGATTCTGGGAGGATACATGGTTGGGAGAGACGCCCCTAGCCATTCAATATCCTTCTCTTTACAACATTGCTCAACGTAAAGAAGATTACGTTGCATCAGTGTTATAGTCAACTCCTCTTAATATTCAATTCCGAAGGGCGCTGGTTGGACACCGTTGGGAAGCCTGGCTCCATTTGGTGAGAAGACTGATGGGTGTTCAGCTGTCTCAGCAGGCAGACCGTATTCATTGTAAACTGACTAAGAACGGGACGTTCTCGATGAAATCGATGTATTTAGATTTAATCAACTCGGTGCCTATCCCTAGGTCTGCTCACATTTGGAAGGTCAAAATTCCCTTACGAATTAAAGTGTTTATGTGGTTTGTTCATAAACAAGTAATTCTCACTAAGGATAATCTAGCCAAACGCAACTGGAATGGGTCTTTGCGATGTAGTTTTTGCGACAAGGATGAATCAATTAAACACCTCTTTCTCGATTGTCCTATGGCTAAAGTTTTATGACGTTCGGTCCATATAGCTTTTAATATTACTCCACCTACTAGTATCATCACGTTATTCGGAACGTGGTTGAATGGAGTCGCGAAAGAATTAGCGAGCCATATCCGTGTGGGTATTTGTGCGTTACTATGGGCTATATGGAATTGCAGGAATGACTTGGTTTTTAACAGATCAACAAATGTTCATTTTTTGCAGGTTATTCACAGAGCCACTGCTTTGATCCGTATGTGGTCGCTACTCACTCCGATGGATGCCAGGGAGCGTTTGGTTACTGGGTCTATCCGTTGGGAGATGGTAGCTCGGGCTATCTTCAACGGTTTGGATGGCGGTCATGTAATAGGATAGGAGTTTAGGTCCTGTTTACATTAACGCATCCGAATGTGGTGTCCTCGCGTTTTGTTCTAGCTCAGTTTGAGCATTTTGTAATTTCGTTCCGCATACTTGGAGACCTTGACCTTGCTTATTAATAAGATGGCCGCATGCATCATTTTGATGCAGAGGCCGGGGAATACCCCCTTTTCTAAAAAAAACGAGGTCGCAACTCGCAAGGGTACCTTTGCAAAAAAATTTAAAAAAAATCGGGTCACGTACTTTTTTATATAGGTCGAGTGTCCTCGATAGTTTCTTGTCAAAGCTGTTTAAGTTTCTGTGTTTAGGAAAGTCGGTCATGTACGCAAGAGAAGACCTGAAAAGCTACAACTGGCATACAACGCAAAATCTCCTCCGATATAATTTTCGTTCGCAAGTCTTATATGGTAGAAGAGTTGAAGACCCAACAAAATCCATGGAGCAAACCGCTGTTGTGGTCGCCGGAGAAGCTCCAGCGTCGAGCGCGGACTGCGACTGGACCCAGCTTCCTGCCGACCTGCTCGTTCACATCTTCGTCACCCTGCAGATCCCGGATCTCTTCAGCTCCGGCGGCGTCTGCTCTTCATGGCGCCGCAGCCACCTGGAAGCCCACCGGTTCCGGCTGTGATCGCCGCACCAGAGTCCCTGCCTGGTCTACTCCGGGGCGGACCGTGACGATGACACGGCCACACTGCACCACCTGTGCACGGACAAGCTCTGCCACGTCACTATCCCGGCCCCCGTCTTTCGTTCCCGCTACGTCATGGGCTCCTCCCACGGCTGGCTCATCACCGCCGACGAGCGCTCCCGTCTCATCCTCGTCAACCCCATAACCTGCGCTCGGGTCGCCATGCCGCCACCAGAAACCATGCTCAACGTCCACCTCCGTTATGGCGATGAAGACCGCAAACTGGACGGCTATGATCTTATTTACTATGACACGGTGCCGCGTAAATTCCACGCGGAAATAAAGCCATATGGAATTTCACTGGAACAAGCTCGCTTTTTCTTCTACATGATTGTAGCCATGTCATGCAACCCGTCCAGTAAAAATTGCGTCGTGATACGTGTACACTTGCCTAATCAAATGCTCTCTTATGCTAGGGTTGGGGACACCAAGTGGACTTGGGTTGATACACACATAGAATGCAAGCGCTACGTTAATGTTTGTTACGATAGCCGTGATGGTTTGTTCTATGCTCTTCAAGGTTGTGGTGATGTGCATACCATTGATCTCCATGGACCATCTGCACTGGTGAATGTTGTCTACAAGCGCAAGGGGGATTACAATACTGACAGTAAGTATATTGTACTGGCGCCATGGGGTGATATTTTTCAGACATGGAGGTGGGATCGATATCTTGAGGATGACGAGGAAGTGGTGGAGGATGACGACAATAATGTTGACGATGGGGCTGTGGAAGAGTTAGAGATGGTGGAGGCAGAGATAGAGATGGAGGAGGACGAGGAGAAAATAGAATCGGATGTAGAGGAGCATGGAGAGATAGAAGTGGTAAGCGAGGATTTGAAGACCGAGACTGAAACAGAAGAGGACGAGGAGGAATTAGAATCAGATGTGGAGAAGCGTGAAGAGGTAGAAGTGGTGAGCGAGGATTTGGAGACGGAGACTGAAACAGAAGAGGACGAGGAGGAGGTGGAGGTGGAGAATGGACATGTGTTGGTGGAAGGAGAGGAGGATCGGGAGGAGGAGGTGGTGGAGAACGCCGACGTGTTAGCGGAGGAGGAGGTGGGCAATGCAGATGTGTCCATGGAAGAGGAGGTAATCGAGTAAATGCATTGCTTGTTTAAAACTCTCAAACCTGCGACCTACCCAAGGACAAAGCTCATAATCAAGGGATTCTGAGCTTTAATCTATCAAAGCAACAATGAGTAGTAGACACGGTCTATCGTATAAGTCTTATAAGGTGCAAGGCATCCCTAAGTGAAAGATGAATAGCTTACTCCCCCATTTTATTTCTATATCGGAACTATCCAATCCCATTTCATGTGCTGTTTGTTGTGTCTCTAGATACTCGGGATTTCAATTTCATAGGTATAGGCATAGTAGGCACCAGGAAATACAAAAGGGATAGCCGGAACCACGCCATGCACTCTCCTCTGAACACTTACACGATGCGTCACACTCCTACTTAGTCCATGATGTATGATTTGGTAGGAGCAACTTGGGCTGCTTTCAGAGGGACGCTGATGTGGTGAATTAATTGGCAATGGATCCGGTATGCTAGAGCCATCTTCTTGCTCAACTCATGATTATTATGGACTGTACGACAAAAAACTGCAGGAGTAGAATAGATTAGATTCGTGCACCATCACCGACTGAGGTGCACATACTTGACGATCAAGGATATAAAGTACTCCCTCCGTCCCATAATATAAGAACGTTTTTGACACTACACTAGTGCCAAAAACGTTCTTATATTATGGGACAGAGGGAGTACTAGTTTGTCGCAGTCTCCACAAATCGATGCTTATCTAGACCACACAGACATACAGTTTAATTGATTAATAAATTCGGCAGTAGTTACAATTCCATCATGTGCGCATCATACCGCTAAGCAATGTTGAGGATATCGCTTATCGTTATCGTCTCGGTCACCTGGGGAATAAAGATTAATCGGAAATCGGTCGATTAATCGATTTTATCGGTCGACTATTAATCGGCCGTTTTTTTCAAATCCTAGGTTCCCAACACTAAAATATGCTATATTCAACATCAAAACAATATTACACAGAAGTGTTACCTTGAATCCTAGCATTTGAATCCTGATATAATGACAAAGAAAATAGTAAAAAAATTACATATTGCGTAACAAGGTTCACAAAACACAAATAAACATAGTCTTGCAAACATAGTACTACGAATGGGCCCGATTTATCGGTAGATTCCCGATAAATCGTTTGTCGTAGCGATCAATCGGACCAAATGCTAAATAATGAAGATAAGGCATAATCTTATCGGCCACCCCAAAAGTAGCGATAAATCGGACGATAAATCGTTGAATCGGAAGATTTCTTGAACAGTGCCGCTAAGAGACCTTAGAGCCTCCAGGTCCATACCTCATTGTGTGAAGGACCACTGAGATCTAAAGTACCAACAGAGATATCGAAATAAAAAATGTAGACCAAGCCATCCTTGTCATTGTAAAAAATGTTGCTGATGAAGCTTGTATGCTTGGAGACTAGTGTCCACCTATAGTCTCCCGACCTAGCGAAAGAGAACCTCCACTCCAGCATAAAGACGATCAGGACGATGCATTACGTCATATCGGTGGTGGCGGAGAGGGCGACCCGAACATACTCTTGTGTGTCACGCAAAGTTGATGTTGAGTTTCATGCATCCATCCTCTGGGTCATCATCATAGACACGCTTGACGCCATTGTTGTGGTAGATCATCTTGAAGGGCGGGAGGATGGCCTGGACACCAGTGACGGGGTTGAGGAGGTAAGGGTTGCCAACCTCGTCAGTGGTGAACACCCAGTTGTCGTGGCACACGAAGGTGAATCTTTCCTTTTCTGACTCAAGTCTGGTTTATATTAGATCAATGTAATATTGGATACAACAAGATACATGGTAAATGAATAAAAGGTAGACTACAACTACGACTATATGCATCAAGATTCTTGCCGAATCTGCAACTAGACTTTTTTCCCAAAGTAACCAGATGGTTGTTTTTTGTAGCATGGCGGTTATTTTTGTTCATCTGTTGGAGATCAAGATGGCAACGGGGAGGAAACCCATCGGGTTTTGCCTGCCCAAACCCATCCCCACGAGAAAAGCACAAACCCGTCCCCGTCCCCGTCAGCGTGCGCGGGGCTAGTTTTTTGTCCGTCCCCTAAACCCATCGGGTTTTGTAAACCCACGGGGAACCCACGGGGAAATCGACATATTTAAGCAAACATAATAGCATCAAAGAATAGCATTTCGGCAGCAAAAAGAGCATATTTCAGTAGCATAACTTGCGAAATTTCAGCAAAATACAATGGTACATGGTTCAACAGCTACAAGGAGCATATTTCACCAGCATAACTCGAGCAAATAGAGCAATAACATCAGCTACAATGAGCATATTTCAGCGGCATAACTTGATAAAAAAGAGCAATAACAACAGCTAGAAGGAACAGTAACAACATCTGCATAAGCATATTTCCGCAACAAACAGGAGCATTATTCAGCCATACATGGTTCAACATGATGTCTAATTAGGCGTAGTGTGGTATTTTGGCGGGGATGACGGGTTTCGGGTTCGGGTATTGCTCAAACGGGTTTGAATCCATGAAACATGTCGGGTTTTATATCTTACCCAGCAGCAGCCCGCCGGGGTTAAAAAGACGCTCATCCCCATCCCCTAATAGGGTAAAAACCCACGGGGACGCGGGTTTCGTGGCCCCATTGCCATCTTGAGTTGGAGATGCTTTTAATTCTAGCTGTTGGCTACAGCTTCATATATAAATTGATTTTCCTGAAAGAGGATGGCACGAGAAGGTCATATTCATTAGTTAAATTCTCCCTCAGTTTGATGATTCACGAGAAGGTTATGAATGTACTGTTCACCGTTTTTTTAATTGTTTGGATCACTTACCACATGTGTCACGTGATTACTGTTCATTGTTTGAACACTACATATTTGTATTTTTGGTAATCACGTAGTACTAACTTCCCTATGCGTCAACACACCCTGTTTACTGCCTTGCACTTTAACTGTAAGCGCTCGAACAATTACCATTTACCTTGGAAAGTACAGAAAATGTATATACTAGGTGTGGTTCGCTTTTCTCTCTATGAGCCTCAGTGGTTAGGCTTTGTTTTTCATGAACTTCATACTAATAAACTGATTTCTTGTGTAGGATTGGTGCATGGTCTTGATGATGCAGGGGTCTAAATATCAATAAGGTAAGCGAGTAAACGCATTTCTTGTTTAAAGCTCTCACACCTCCGACCTACCCAAGGACAAAGCTCATAATCAAGGGATTCTGAGCTTTGATCCATTAAAGGAAGAATGAGTAGTTGATATTGTCTATATGTCGTAGAAGTCTTATAGGGAGCAAGGCATCCCTAAGCGAAAGATGAATAGCTTACTCCCCATTTTATTTCTATATCGGAACTATCCAATCCCATTTCATGTGTTGTTTGTTGTGTCTCTAGATACTAGGGATTTGAATTTCATAGGTATAGGCATAGTAGGCGCCAGGAAATACAAAGGGATAGCCGGAACCACGCCATGCACTCTCCTCTGAACACTTACACAATGGATCACAGTCCTGCTTAGTAGATGATGTACATTTGGTAGGAGCAACTTGGACTGCTTTAAGAGGGACACTAATGTGGCGAATTGGCAATGGATTTGCTATGCCACGTGTCAGCATATGGTTGGCTCGGTTTTGATGGCGACGCCGTCGACGACCGTCAAGCGGAGAATTTTGCCGATGGTGCATGTATGCCGACGGTGGTACGGACACCGTCAGCATAGCGACCTATGGCGACGGCCTCCCTCAGATAGGCCGACCTACGAGGTGCGGACGAGGCTATGCTGACGGCCACCGTCGGCCTAAGCCTATGCCGACGGATTTTTGTCCTATGCCGACGGCATTGGGCCGTCGGCGTAGTTGGTTATTGGCGATATGCTCTACCGATGTAATCCTTTTGCCGCTGTAGTGTGTCCCTGGATTGTCTCGCACCACGTGGACAGCATGTCCTCTGCCTCTCATATGTATGGTTAGTTTAGGGACAACGAATCTACGAAAAAGTGCAGCTAAACTTGATAATACATGTCTGCCTGGGATGCTCAGCAAGTCAGCATGATCCATCCATGCCTCTGGTCCTGCTGTTTTGCTGTTCGTGAAAATTGTCCTGTAGGTTTACATGTTGTCGTTGCTCAGTGAGGTCCGTATCATCGATTTAGCTACTAGTGTTCTGTTCATGTATACTGTCTTCCGGTGTCATTGCCCTTGCACACTGAATTTGTTACTGGCTGAGGCTGAATGGTTGTTTCTGTACGGCCTTGTGTCAGTGTCTCTGCAGTACAAATTGCACTATTAATATAGTAGTCCTGCAGGTTATCTATGTCTGTCCTGGCTATGGCTTCTTTTTGAGTCTTGAAATAAATGTAGCTCACGGAGAAAATAAGGTGCACCATTTTTGTCTATATTGGAATTTATCCAGTCCCATTTCATGCATTATCTTATCTTGTTAGTGTGCCTCCATTCAGAAATAAGTGGCATGGGTTTAGTTCAAACTAAAACCACGCCACTTATTTCCGAACGGAGGGAGTCTATCTGAATCATTCTTTCTCATTTGGTGCATCAATTTGTCGTGCCTCTGGATAGCAGGGTCCAGATACTTGAACTTGATAAATTGATATAGGCATAGAAGGCACCCGGAATTACCAATTGGTAGCCGGAATTACAGCATGCACTCACAAACAAACAAGGCCCAGAAACAGCTGCTGCTCTGCTGACTAGCATTCATATGTGTTCTGAAATTAAGGTAATGCCTAATTAAGGGAGGGAAGGTCATTCATGAAACGAAACCGAATTTGAGAGCTGCCGTTTCAAGTTCATGGGATTCAACTTGGCCATGTAGGCATATTGCATAAATGTATAGTGGCACTCGGCAACTTGCCCATGACACACAGAACATGCTAACGGTAACACTGCCACCCATGATCCATCGTCAGTTGTAAAAATATACAGCATCACAGAACACATTCCCAAAATAAACTTAAACCTGGCATGGTATTATCAGTCGCGCAGAAACTAGATTGGCGAAAAAAGCGATTTCTTTCTAGGCAACAATTAAAAACATAACAAGTCCAAATGTGCAGGCTATCAGTGATTAAACTTGTCCTGTTACTAAGTGACAGCAAATTCACTTAGTTGAGTTCAGTTATTTATTTATTTTCGAAATGGAGGCATAAGCTTTGCCTCATCCATTAATTAAGAAGGAGAATAGAGTTTGTTACACCACACATATTACATAAGGTTCATTACTCTCCCGGCATTATGCTACCCAATTTGTGTGCACCCACAGTAACCCAAAGTCTAGCTTCTCTTTTGATGGTGTCGAAGATGACCGGCGCAGGTGTTGACTTGTGCCAGAATAGACGAGCGTTTCTGTCATTCCAAATGGTCCACCCAACGAGTTAAGTTCATTTATGGATGGCACACTATAAGTACTCAAAGTTTCGATTGTATAACGACGAAACATAACACGACTGAAACCAAATTAAACACCATGTACTATTCTTGCTCCGTCACCATAAACAATCAGATCAGATCAGACAACTCATGCGGGTCAAAGTTGCGACAACCGAAATTACACATATAGGCAGCTTTCAGGGCGTCTTTCCATAGAAAGAGAGGTCGACTCCATGCCAAGAGAGGAGGTTCCTACCAAACCTAGAAGAAGGCTTTGGCCCAGCAACAGCGAAAAGATTAATCCAAAAATCAGTAATGCCCACAAAACAAGTGCCAAACACCACCATTTTTCTGGATTCCATAGAGGGCGGCGACCCTGGAGCGCGAGGAGCTAGTCTTTCACAGTTGGGGTTGAAGACCGTGTTTGTCGCAACCATATATACAAGCACAGCATAAACACAACCATGTTGCGGCCGTTAGTTTTTATGCCTGCCAAAAACCTTAGATACAAAAAGATCAGAATCTAGCACGCCGGTTATCGACAGTCATTTCACAGTTCAGTATGTTTGTGTAACAATAAACTATATAGGGGTTTTATTACCAGGGACTCAAGCACCTTGAGCGAGAGGGTCGCTGTGAGTACCTCACCCTCTATGGTTGGATGGCAGCAGGCCCATTTGTTCCGTGAGATTAGCCATGTTCTCGGTCGTGATCTTAGGAACTAAGTTTACAGAGATAGAAATGCCCGAGGGCGAAGCAATTAGCCATGCACACTCTCCCTCATTCCTCTTCAAAGAGCACGCTCATGGCCAAGCTATGAGCATCTTTATTAAAAAAAAATTCATGGGCACTACCACCCAGGACATATTTTTATAGAAGGAGCTCATCCGGGTGAGGCTCCACAAATTCTCTCCTGACGGTAGTCGAACCATGGGCACAAGGTTCGCCACTGTGACCCTTGCCACTAGGCTACTGCCTAGTCCTCATGAGCATCTTTGTTCATCACTCGCATTTCATGGCAGGACTCGCTTCTGCGAGCCTTGAACTCTTTGATAAAATGTGCACACTCTCCCTAGCTGCCATCATGAATGCTCTTCAGATCTGACATGCAATCACTAGGCAACATGTACATGACTAAACTAAGCATCAGGTCATTTGCCAAAGTCAGACCCTCTCTACAAGCCATAGCTTCTACTCCCTCCGTTCCTAAATACTCCATAACAAGTGACTACATACGGAGTAAAATAAGTTAATCTATACTCTAAAATATGTCTACATACATCTGTATGTTGTAGTCCATTTGAAATGTCTAAAAGATAAATATTTAAGAACGGAGGGAGTAGTGTGTAAGGATTACTTTTTGCCTTGAACACAACCGATGACGAGCCCAAGTAACCTCCATTGGTGTTCCTGGCGATAGCAGCGACTGAACACATATCTCTGTTCTTGCCAACGGCTGCATCGACGCTCACCTTTGACATATCACTTAGGGGCGGTTGGCAACCCCTAGTGCGGGTTCTCCCGCCAAGGAGCAGCTCAACACTTCCGCTTGTGTTCGTCCGCGGAGACAAATGGTCAACCCCGGCCTCGAAATTTGGTGGAATAGATGCGGTGCACGGCGGCGGAGCTAATGGACGATGTGGGGAAGCCGGGGGCACCAAGAACCAGCAGGGAGATGCGGTGGCGACGGCGGCGGGGAGGAAAGCGGGAACGGAAGCCGTCGGAAATAGCCTTCACGCCAAGGAAAGGGGATCCGGCAAAATCAATGGTGAATCGACCCAGAGTATGTAGGATCCCACAAAAAAACGGGGTGACCGATTTTGGGGAATCTACTCGGACCGGAAAGATCGCTGATGTCCCGTAAACAGGCGGTTATTATTCCGTATGCCCAGATTTACGGGATCTGCTAGAGATGCTCTTAACCAGGTCGCAAGGGTACCTTTGCAAAAACAGCAGCAGCAACAACAGCAACAACTAAATATTGTGCAGTATGGTTATTTTTTGTTTTGAAACTTCAGTTTGGTTATAATTATTTGTTGTGATACATAACCTTTCATCTGGTATGTTGAGAAATAACGCTCGATAAATATTTTATATTATGATTTTTGAATTGGACGCACTTCACTATACCCATATATAAGTGTTCATCTTTTTTCGGTAACAATTCTAATCGGCCGAGCGGCAGAGCCTTGCGCCGGGATCATCATTGGTGAACATCTGGCCGTCATAGCACGCCAAGGTGAAGCCCTGCTTCTCGTGCGTTGGCCCCGGAAGGTGGCACTGCTGTAGTGCCAGTAGACGGCGGCGTCGTTGGGCTCGTGGTGCTCATCGGCGTGTAGAAAGCACGACGCTCGCTCTTCTAATCTTTCCTTCTCTGACTCAAATCTGGTTTAAATAAGATCAATGTAGTATTGGATACAACCAATTACATGCTAATTAATGAATTAAAAGGGAGGCTAAAACTATGATATGCCTCAAGATTCTTGCCGAAGCCGCAACTTGACTTGCCGATGTTGCACCACCATTGCTCTCACCGACAATGAACAACACCAAGAAGTCCGGGCACTGAGGTACCCACAAAGACTTTTAGAGAAACAAATCTTGTTGAATCGCCGCGATAGTAGACCGTCAATTGTCAATTGTGTCATCGGCCGGTCATAGCCTGCTTGATTAGTCTGGATTTGAGTCCCATTCTGGAATGACTCAAAGGTCTATATACATCCAAATGTAGCCTCTATTGAAATCTCTAATAGGTATTATATTTAGAAATGGAGGGAGCACAAAGTATACAAAAAGGTATATATATATTTTTCGATAAAGGGCTTTTCATTGAATTGAAATATCGAGTTGATACAACAAGGTATATATATATATATATATATATATATATATATATATATATATATATATATATATATATATATATATATATATATTAGGTGTGTTTTCTTTACTTGACTTGCATTTTTATCTCTTAGGACATAAACTCTGTGGTTAGGATTTGCTTTTCATAAACATGGTACTCTGTATTAATAAATTGAAGTCATGGTAGGCTAGGTGCGTCGTGTTGATTATGCAGGGATCAGAAGATCTTGTAAATGCATTGTTTGTTTAAAACTCATAGCATCCGGCCTACCCAAGGACAAAACTTATGGCCAAGGGACTCTGAGCTATTGATCTATCAGAGGACCAACAAGTTAATACTACTTGATACCACTGTCTACCAGTACTATCGACGCATCTTATATGGAGTGCTTCCCTGAGCAGAAGATGAATACCTTGCTAGACAGTTTCGTTTTCTATCTCAAAATTATTCAACTACATTCCATACATCATATGTTTTGTCTCTGGATGGATACTAAGGATTTGAATTTGATAAGCGTAGGCATAGAAGACACCAGGAATTGCCAACGGATATTCGGAATTACAGCATACACTCCCGAACTAAAAGGCGTCCATTTCTCTCTCTATATTTCTCGTTTGCCTCTACAATGAAGGAGCAGGTGCAGATGTTCGACTTGTCAAACACATATATTGTGTCACGTATATGTGGCGCATACCTGGTAGCGTACACCGATAGGAGAGATAGAGTATATGTTGTAACCGAATATCTCTTCCTGTAATCCTCTCTCTCTTATCTCTTGTACTTCTTCTTATCTTCTTACAAGATCTCCAAATACATTGTATGCGTTGTTGCCAGGGAGGTGCGCCCCTGCCTATATAACACGTAACGCGTCCCTCTCGTCGAGGTAAGACACTTCTGCCTATTCGCAGGGCCGTCGATGAGGGCGTGCGAGGTGACCGACCGCACAGGGCCCCCAGTTTTTTTGGGCCCCCAAATCGCGCTAATCTCTTGGCTAATTATCTGACAAGTTCCGCACGATATTACCCGGTCGCGATATTTTTCCTTCTCTTCCGCTGAGCTCGTCAGTGTTCAGCCACGCAATTATCTCCCCTGCATGCAGCCATGCACCGGATTCCTTTTCATCTCAAACGAGTTGTTTTTTCTACCGCGCAACTCCCTGCATCTGCATGCACCATTTTGTTTCCTGATTTTGTGCATGCATGAAGACCGAGGAAGAATGGAAATCGGCTCCATGCATGGAGCCATTCTTCTTTACCATTTTGCGTGGAAACACCCAATCCAAGGACAAGGGAAATTGAGAACGAAGCATCATATATTTTGAAATCATCTATAAAAATTTCACGTACTAATATGAAACCGAGGGAGTATGAAATTTTCTGATACCGAGGGAATATGAAATTTTAAAATTTAAGGGCCCTATTTCATATTCGGTGCGCATATCTCTACAACATGCAACCTGGAGTACTCGAGCGCCACGTAATTCACACCGTGCAATGGGCTGCCCAGCCGTGCACACACATGCATACCATCAACTGGTGATGACTTGGATGATATATGTGTCAGGTATGCATTGCGTCATAGTGCAGTCCATTTCTATTTTGCACCGGCGCCCTAAATTCCTGGAGACGGCCCTGCCTATTCGCACATGGTAATCAGAGCTGCCTCTTCCAAACTCATCTAGGGTTCCAGTAGCGATAGCCTCCATGTCTTCCTCCTCCGCCACCTCCTACTCAAGCCTAAACGGCCAGGTCACGGAGAAGCTCTCCGGCACAAATTATGTGCTATGGAGGACACAGATCACGCCGCAGCTGAGAGGGGCCGGTCTCTTTGGCTACGTGGACGGCACCATGCCGGAACTAGCTCGTCTTCTCGTCACCAAGGATAACGACGGGAAGGAGACTTCTGAGCCCAACCCTCTCCACCCCATCAGGGTCAGGGAGGACCAGCAGGTGCTCGGCTACCTGCTCAGCAACCTCTCCAAAGAGGTGCTCGTCATGGTGACCGCGATCACCACCGCGCATGCGCTCTGGACGGAGCTGGCGGGCATGTTTTCGTCGCAGTCCTTGAGCCGCATCAACAACATCCGCACCGCCCTCATCAATGCTCAGAAGGGCAACCAATCCATCGCCGCCTACTTCGCCTCCATGCGTGGCCTCGCCGATGAGCTTGCCTGGGTGGATACTACGGATTTGAATTTGATAAGCGTAGGCATAGAAGACACCAGGAATTGCCAACGGATATTCGGAATTACAGCATACACTCCCTGACTAATCGATGGAATGACCTTCTGATGCCCACTCCTTGAAAGCATCACGATACAATGCACCAAGGGATCGACGAGCTGGTGAGCATTTTGATGGCGAACGGGGTCAGCCTAGACAAGATACATGTCACCGTTACTGTGAGTATATGCAGAAGGGGGCCCTAGACCTATAGGATAAGGAATCCTCCACTGAGGAGCCTGTAAAGAAGGCGAGACACTGCTGAGCATCCTCCAGAAGATCGTAAAGTCCAGAGACTGCTTTCGAGGAGGATGGCATCCAGAAATCACAAGCATGAACCATGATGATTTTTTATTTTTATTTTGAATCGGGCATAACCCCTTTCCATTAACTGAATAACGGAAATACACGTTCAGATTCAGAGTTTGAGGAGACGGGAAAGGGGAGAGCGAGTTCAAGCAGCATCGGGAAACCCACCGCAAGAGCTCGCCCGCGAGACACCTGCTATGGGCCGAAAACCCGATGACATCATCCGGAACCGTGTTTATTTTGAGAACTGCTTACTGAGCCATCCTATTTCCTTCAGTTCTGGCATTGAACTTGCTTTGTTCCGAGACTCCTTGAGACAGTGTGTACTGTTGTAGCGTATCTTTGGATTCCTCTGCATCAAGTGGATAGTGTGTTCTCTCTCTGTCTCTCATATGTGGGGTTAGTTTATGTCCAAATAATCTGCAAAGAAGGGTATAGGAACACTGCTCTCGTCTAGAGTGCAGAATTCTAGATATTGTGCAGCGTCGTGTCACAGAACTGCATCTATCATGTTGCCCGGAAAGAAATTGCATTGAAAGGGATCCTCCCTCCACACAGATATATGTTCACCATGTAAGGTTTTCAGTATATGATACTCGCGAAAACTGAAAACCTTGTTCATGCATTATATTTCGCGAAAGTATCGTCTGGTTGCGGAACCAAGTTCAGTCATTGGCTCCTTCCACCCCTGTCTATTTTTGCATCATTGGCTTCAATTATTTTCTTGCATAATTTTATATTGCTATATGGTTATTGTCTATTTGTCTGATCATCTATGTTCCCTGTCTCAGACACCCTGTCAAATTACATGCCAATTGTGCTACACGAGGAGTGCCAAAATGGCATGAACACACCCGCGCAGCCAACTACCACCACCATTGGTCTCCATTTATAGTTATTTACTCTACAGATGATCCTTCAAAAGGAAGGTAAAAAGTGGACAGCCGGGGAATGAGAATATTAATAGAAACCACACAACAATTGCCTTTATTTTCCATGATCTTCGTACTAATACATTAAGTCTAAGAGTTGGGTAGGTGCATTGTCTTGATGATACACGGGTCGGAACTCGGAAGACCAAGAATCTTCTGCTTTTTCCAAAAGAAAAGTTAAGTAATTACATCGCTTGTCCAAAGCTCTACAGCCTCCTATATATCCAAAGGACAAAGCTCTACAGCCTCCTATACACAGGTCAGGGGACCAGTGAATTGATACCATCGAATTCTCTTATAAGAAGGAAGGCTTGCCTGGGCAAAAGATGAGTAACCATTTTATTTATTTCTTAGAATTGTTCAATCCCACTCCATGCACTATTTGTTGTATCTCTGGATATTAGGGGTTTGAATTTAATAGGTATAGGCATAGAAGGCACCAGGAATTAGCAACCGATAGCTGAAATTACAACAAGTGCTCTCGGGCTAAGGAGAGTAGGAGACCATGTGCAATGTGCTCGAGTGGGAGCTAATAGCAGCGCAGTACGCGGTGAAGATGGCGCAACAGCTGATGATAATTCGGAAACTGTGTCGTGCGGAGATGATGCACAATGTACGCTAGAAGATCCAGCAGCCCTACCAGAATTCATAGTGTGGATGCGGCAAGATGGCGTAAACCGACATACAAGTGCATGATGGCGTAAACTCATAGAGTCAAATTCATAGTGTGAAGATGCTGCAACGCCATCATGTGCTCCATCATGATGCACAATGAACTTGCTCCATCATGTGCATTTACACCAGGATGACACGGCACAATACAACCATTCATCAACGCATGAACATGGTAACTAATTAACAGTTGTACACAATGACAAGATTGACTACTGACATAGCTGTGAGTTTTCCTTCTTAAAGGTTGTTCATGCATGTGTTACTGAATGCTGGTTTACTGCTCCCTCACAATACAACCATTTGATGTTTTTTCCTTTTCTTTTCTGCTTTGCTATAACCTTGCCTGGAAATGACATGGCATCTTTGCCCTACCTATAAGTTTATATTATAACCTGCTAGCTCTCTCAATGCAAGGTTATGCTGCGCATTTGAGAGCCTCACAGCTCTGGAAATCGCGAAATGGCATCTGACCAACGACCTCTACGTACGTTGTACGACCTCTACAGCTTGCTCACTGCGTGTGGTGCTGCTCAACTTCTTTACATGTTTTGCTTGCAATGTATATTTGCATGCTGTGAATGCTGAGGGAGCTCTGTTTCATCGCTTAGCCACTGGTGTCCTGTTTCCGTCTACTGAACGTACTCCCTCCGTTCGGAATTACTTGTCGCAGAAATGGATGTATCTAGACATATTTTAGTTCTAGATACATCCATTTTCAAGACAAGTATTTCGGTGTTAATGCGTTTCACGCTGAATGATTTGGTACAGGCTGAGACTGAATCGCTTTTTATCTACTCTTTCTGGCGTCCTGAGAGTTACATCATGAGTTCGCAGCCATTGCCAATTTAGTTTTTTATGCGAGTTTTTCTTTGCTCGTTGTCGCGTGGAAACGCCGCGCCATGTTGAGAACGAACACCTTCCTCGCTTCGCCTGTGGCGAAAAACACCGGAATCGCTAAGCACGCTGAATTTTTCGAGACTGAATTTTGTACCGGCTGAGATGAGACTGAAGCGTTGTTTCTGCCTACTCTTTTTGAGCTCTGTTTCGCAGCTTTCAAACGAAAAATAATCAAGTTCATGGGGTTCAAGTACTTAGAATTAATTGCGCACCGTAGTAGTACTAACTTGGCAATGTGTAAGCTACATACATACTGTAGTATATAGGAGCAATGTATGTTTAGTCAGAGACAGAGAGGATGCATGACAGAAAAGACATGCCCAAAATGAAGTTAAGCATGGCACTATCAATCACACATAAACTAGCTGGGCAACAAAAGGGACTTCAATCCATTCTAAGCAACAATTAAAAACACAACAGGTCCAACCAAATGCACACAGGCTTTCAGTGATTAAACGTGTCCGGTTAAGTGGGAGCAAATTCACCAAGTTTAGTCAGTTACAAACTGAACACTGCATACTTGACTAGTAAAAGTTTCCTGAGTGTTGTAAGACGAAACACAACATCACCGAAAGCAAATAAAACATCATACACTCATCCTGCTTCGTCGTCGTAAAAGATCAGATCGGCGTGTCAGGTTGCAACAACAGAAAATACACATATCGGCAGCTTCCATACAAGAAACGTCGACTCCATGCCAAGAAACGAGGGTTCCTACCAAACCTAGAACAAGCCTTGGGCCCAGCAGCAGCAGCCAAAAGATTAACCCAAAAAATCGGTAATACACACAACACAACAAAAGTGCCAAACACCACCATTTTTCTGGATTCCATAGAGGTCAGCGACCCTGGATAGCGCGAGGAGCTACTAGCCCTTTACATGTTTGGGAACAGGTCGGTGTTAGTCGCAACCAGACGAGCACGGCAGAAACACAACGCACGGTCGTTAGTTTTCACGCCTGCCAAAAAGCCTTATAGATACAAAAAGATCGGAGTCCTCCCACACCGGCTGCTGTCGACTTGCATTTCACAGTTCAGTATGATTGCGTAAGGATAAACTATAGGAGCTAGTTTTATTACCAGGTTGGACCGGACCCCAGGGCGCCTTGAGAGAGAGAGAGGGTCGCTGTGAGTAGGCACCTCACCCTCTATGGTTGGATGACAGCAGCCCCATTTGTTCAGTGAGATTTGCCAAGTTCTCGGTCCTGGTCCATCCATTCTCCTCTTGCACCTCCCTTGTGTCCAGCAGGCCTGAATCGACCTCGTCGTTGTCGATGGAGAGAGGGCTGGCACAAAGGAACTGCTCCCAGAAGGAATCAATGATTCCCGGGAGCTTCTGGGTGTCATCGGTCTCGTCAGTGTCGATGGGGTCCATGGGAACAGAGTCGTCGCTGCCTTCATCAGGTAGGGGGAATATACACTCAGGACCAGGCATTGCATAGTTCTCTCCAGGAATATTAATGCCGTCCTCCGTTATGAGATCGTGCAGATCTGGGAATCCTGGAATGCTGATATCACTTAAACCTGGTGTCATGGCCTTTGGAATAGAAGACGCGGCACTCATGTTGGGAAGTTGTGTGGGAAGTTGCGTGGATGAGTTGGTGTCCAGAACTGGATGCTGCATCTCAGGGGGGGTTGACGATGAACAAATTGCTGAAAGCCCCGAGCTCGCGGGCATATATGGCATGCCCGAGTTGCCTGGGACCTCTGCAAGGGTGACTGCAGAATTCCGGGTTGATGAAGAGCTGTCAAAAGTTTGAGCACTTGGCATACAGTTCTCCAGCAGCAAATTATCTGAATTGCCCATAGATTCAAATCTGTGTGGGGAGGTATCCTGCTGTAGGATCTTCCTCAGCATTGCTTTGGCCGCTTCATTGATCATAGGCTGATACTTGATTATCTGGCCATCCAACAACGCACTTTCAGAGTTCAGGCCATCATCTTGCTTAGGTAGCCTCCTTTTCTTGTTCGCGGCTACAATTCTTCGTTTGCTGTTTTCGTTCTGCTGTACAAACTGTGCCAGGAAGCCGGGACTCTGCATTGCTTTAGCCAGGAAAGACATCATTTGTTGCTGCCGTTGCTCCATTCCGTGAAGACGCTTGCCCAACGTCTGTAGCTGATGGTCAGTGGTCTGCTGTTGCTGTCTCAGCCTCACAAGCTCCTGCATCAGAACATTTTTATCCCTCTTTAGCATCTCAATCTCTTCCTCCATCCCAAACTTGCCCACCTCTACACAAGAAGGCATCGGAGCATTCTGCAACTGGGGTTGCTGCTGATGCTGCTGCTGGTGTTGCTGCTGTGGCACTTGCACTTGGTTGTTTGCATGCGATGGTTTCCTTCTGTTGATGGTCTTCAGTAGATGTTTTTGTCCTCTCAAAAAACCCTCATTTGCAAATTCCCACTTATCTGGATCAACTTTTCTGAATCCCTGTTACGAAAAAGCAGCAATGAGATTATTAGAAAGGGGCTAATGTGCTTTGAATGGTCGGCAACTTTGTAGCATCACGAACAGGGGAAGTAGAAAACAATCACACTAGCAACGCTACCCAAACAATCCTAACAGTCTATGACTCACCTAAAAGAGTCTGCAACTCAAGGAAACAGCTAATTGACCACAATATAGAAGGGCGTGAATTTACCACAGGTTGCATTAGTAGTCATCTGTGTAAGAATTATAAATAGTTAAAAATGATAACAGGCTCAGGTGAAATGAAGATAAGCAAAGATTCAACTATATAGTGGTAGTCATACTATCCCGTTATCCAAGAGACCCGCAATTTGCTGCTGTTGTTTGATTTTTTGCAAATGCAAATTCAACTTAGAGATAACCCAAGTCAACGACTGGGAATCACATATGCATTCATCAGTTAAGGAGTGTGTAACCAAATCCAGATAAGCAATCATTAGAAGGGTATTGAACTACAGGCGATCACGTGTAGACAGCCTGCCTGGAACTAATAGTTCTTCATTGGATACAAACGGTAATCGCTTTAAACTGAAGTGGTAGTTCAGAAAAGAAAAAAAAGCAAAGGAACAAATCCGCTCTATTGTGTATTGCTACTTTCTGGATAATTTCTAAAAGTGCATGTGATTGTAGCATGTTGCATTAACAAGCATATCTTTGGATCTGATAGCATACCTCATAATTCCCAATGCAAATATCAATTCATAAAATGTGTTGTTTCATGCTTCATTCCAAGATCAAGAGGTTGGGGAGATTGCAAAACGGTATGTAATGAGATGATCATATGCATGTGAGGCTTAGTTAGAATTTATTATCAAATGTCAGGGATCACTTTAAAGGCAAACATAATGTATTGTGTGAGAGAACTGTTTCCAGGCATCTGAGCTTGGGCAGAACCTGAGAAGCAGTACTTCTATAGATGCCACAAAGGGACCAAAAGGGTTATGGAGTAGATCATATTTATTCGCAGCACTTTGCCAATTAAAAAAATTTGGGAAGTTAAAATAAAAACTTTACAAATCAATGTAAGACTTAAAAGTATGACACACACACACTGGGACCAAACTGTGATGCATCTAATATTCTAGCACAAGAAGCATATTAAACTATTCTGAAACAGAGTTAAGTCGATTTCAAGAGATAGGCCATGATGTACAGAAAACGGGGAGGAGAGCTAGCCAGATCTATACGCTTATTTATGCCAAAGGGCGGCACTCCTTTGGCCAAAAATCAAAGCACTGGACGGTTAATTTTTATAGTGGTCAAGTACACACTTGCAGCATAGGCTCACATGCGTAAACATTGGGGCCTACAAAACACGCCCAACAGAGCTATGTTTCTAAACCAAGAAGGGTTTATTGGCAGGACGGTTTTAATCTCACATACTACGAGGAAAATTCCAAGACTCAAGTAAACTGCTGAAATAGTATATGCAAGATCACGCAGATCATTGTTTTTAAGGCGTCCTGCCTTGGACGCTTAGGCGACGCTTAGGCGATAAGGCGCCCGGGCAGCGCCTTACAAATATGCCCGCCTTAGGCGCTTAGGCGTCCGCCTTGGGCGCTTAGGCGTCGCCTAGGCGCTAGAGCGGGTGGTGCTCGCCTTAGATCGCCTTACCGCCTTAAAAACAATGACGCAGATATCCATGATTTTCAGTACCTCAAGTAGATCTCTGACTAAGAAAGTGCCTAGATATGCACTTTGTACCTACACACGCTCGAAACAAGCAACCGGTCACTAGCTGTCACTCTTCAAAGAACAACAGTAATAAACCTGACTAAGTCCTCATTATGTTCTTTAAGTCAAGAAAGTGGCAGTGATAAACCTGACTAACTCCTGTCGATGTTCTTTAAGTCAAGAAAGCAGTATTCCAGAGGAAGAATATCATCATGGTAGCCCCACCCTCTATACTTGCTGATCTCCTTACACTTGTATGTTCTTTAAGTAAAAGAAAGCAATATTTCTCGATCTGGTTCAAGATCCAAACTCCACAAACTACCAGCGGTGGTTGGCGTCCAGAATCAGATCAGCTCAAGGATACTGGTATGCATACTACAGTGAGCTAGACATGATCATTCATCCCAAATTTTGTAGACTAAAATCCCCAAAAAGAAAATCACCACAGTGGATAGCAGAGGGGCGGTGATCCCCAGAAGAAAAACAAATCAAGTATTCAGGATCTAAGGGTTGGTGGTGCTCATCTGGCAATAAATCAAAGGCCTCAGCGGTTGAAATTTTTAGAGTGGTCAAGTACACACACTTGCAGCACAGGCTCACATGCCTAAAAATTGATGTCTACAAACTAGACTCAAGTGAGCTATGTTTTACCCCAAGAAGGGTTTATTGGCAGGACGTTTTTTATCTCGTGCACTACGAGGAAAAATCCCAAGACTCAAGTAAATGGCTGCAATACTATAAGCAAGACCACGCAGATCTGTAAATTGAGTGCATCAAGTAGACCTCAGTCTAGGAAATGCATTTTGTTCTTAAATAAGCTTGAAACAGGCAACCTTTCACTTGCTGTCACACTCACATGACAGGAGTATTAAATCTGACTGACTCTTCTCTATGTTCTTTAAGTTAATATAAGAAAGCGGTATTCCAGAGATATAATTCATCACAGTGACCCTACACTACCTGGTCTTCCTGACTGCCGGGAGGTAGGCTTTGTCCAAACCCACAATAGACTAGTAATTTGGTTAAGGTTTGAAAACGGCTGTGTATGCAGAAACTACGGCAGCAGGTGGCACTCCTTTGGCCAGAAATCGAGAAATTTTTAGAGTCTAGTACACACACTTGCAGCACAGGCTCACATGCCTAAACGTTGGAGTCTACAAAATAAACTCATCTAGGCTATCTTTTAACCTCCGGAAGGGTTTATTGGTAGGACGGTTCAATTTCACCTAGAACGAGGAAAATCCCTAGAATCCTGTAAAGGGCTGCAATACTATATGCAAGAGCATGCAAATATCCGTGATTTCAGTTCCTCGAGTAGACCTCTGTCTAAGAGAGTACCTAGGTGATATGCACTTTATTCGTACATAAGCTTAAAACGAGCAGCCTGTCACCCGCTGTTACACTCACATGACAACAGTATTAAACCTGACCGACTCATTTCTATGTTATTTAAGTTAGTATAAGGAGGAGGTATTCCAGTGATAGAATTTCATCACAGTGACCCTACACTTCCTGGTCCTCATGACTGCCTCCCGGTAGGATTGTCCAAAATAACAACAGACTAGCAATTTGGTTAAGATTCAAAAACGGCTGCATATATATATGCAGAAACTGCGGAAGCAGGTGGCATTCAGGATCAAAAGCCAAAAGGTTGGTGGCGCTACTCTGGTCAAAAATCAAAGCATTGGACAGTTAAATATTTTTAGAGTGGTCAAGCACACACTTGCAGCACAGGCTCACAAGCCTAAACATTGGGGCCTACAAACTAAACTCAACTGAGGTACTTATGTTTTAAACCAAGAAGGGCTTATTGGCAGGACGGTTTTAACCTCACATACTACGAGGAAAATTCAAAGACTAAAGCAAACTGCTGAAATACTATATGCAAGAGTACACAGATATCCGTGATTCCACTACCTCAAGTAGATCCCTGTCCAAGAAAGTGCCAACGTATGCATCTCGTTCTTACACACACTCGAAACGAGCAACATGTCAGCTGCTGTCACTCTCACGGAACAATTTTTAGAGTGGTCAAGCACACACATTGCAGCACAGGCTCACAAGCCTAAACATTGGGGCCTACAAACCAAACTCAACTGAGGTACTTGTGTTTTAAACCAAGAAGGGTTTATTGGCAGGACGGTTTTAACCTCAAACACTAGCTAGGAGAAAAAAATCCAGGACTCCAGTAAACTGATGCAATACTATATGCAAGATCACGCAGGTACCCGTGATTCCACTACCTCAAGTAGACATCTGTCCAGTAAATTGCCAAGATATGCAACTTGCTCTTGCATAAGCTGGAAACCAGCAACATGTCGCCTGCTGTCACAATCACAGAACAACAGTGATAATAAACCTGACCAAGTCCTCCTCTCTGTTGTTTAAGTCAAAGATAGCGGCAGTGATAAACCTGACTAACTCATGTCTAAGTTGTTTAATTCTAGTCAAGAAAGCAGTATTCTCGATCTGGTTCTATTAGCTGTAGATCAGCAGAGCACCCGCAAACCAGAAACTACGGGCGGTGGGTGGCGTTGGGGATCAGATCAGCTCAAGCATACACACACGGCCGGCCATGATCAACCAACCCAGCTCTCATAGAGCAAAAGTCCCCAAATTTTAAGCGCGGTGGGTAGCAGAGGGGGGTAAAGGGGAGGGGAGGGTACGCACGTAGGTGTTGAGCTGGCGGACGAAGGAGGAGAAGTTGTTGTGCTTGAAGTACTTGGGGAGGAGGTCGCGGGCGAACTCGGGCGTGTTCCAGACGATGAAGCTGTTGTTGGCGGGGCCCCAGGAGACCACCGCGTCCGTCGCCGGGTCGTCCACCATGTCGTACGTCTTCATCAGGAACGGCGGCGGCGCGCCCGCCCCGGCCCCCGCCACCCCGGGAGGCGCCACCGCCGTGGTCACCGTCGACGCCGCCACCGCAGCAACCCCGCCGTCCATCGCCGCGCCCGATCCGTACGGCCCCGGCCCCAGCCTGGGAGCTCAGCCCCGCCGCGCGGGAACACCACCAGCAGCCGGACCGGAGGGAGCTCCTCCGATTCGAGCAGGGGGGAGTGGGAGCGGGGGATTCGGGGGTGGGGATTGGTTCTAGGTCTGGTGGGGGTGAAAGGTGGAGTCTTTGAAGGGGGAGACGGAGGAGGAGGAAAGGGGGGATGGATGGGAGGGAGACGACAAGAAGGGAGATAGCGGGGGGGCAGTATATAAATATATTTTTAATCCAGGGGCGTTTCTGTAAAAAGAAAATGTGATCTGAGCTGAGCTGAGCCGAGCTTGATTTGATTTGAGTGGAGTTGAGTGGAGCCGGTGAGCCGCCGGTGACGGCGGTCCGTCGCCGTCGCCGTAGGTCAGTTGGGTTGGGGATGCACGGCGACGCCGGGAAAGGAAGCAAAAAAATATCTCCGGGGAACCGCATGCCTTGTGCGTGTGATATCGACATTCGTTCGTTCGTTCGTTAGGATTTTTCTTTTTTGGTCAGAAGATCCGTAGAAACAAAACAGCTTTGTGTTTTCCAGTGTTTTCCGCGGGAAGAAAACCTTGCGTTTTGGGTAAATCACACGCGGTGCGCGATAGGAAATTATCAGGATCGCGCAGGGCACCCTAGGAACATTCAGCACGCATACGGTTAACGCGGGCTCAAGGGAATGGAGGACGGCTTCTTTGGTGGAGCGGTGCTTCATCTTACTTACACATTGATGGCGGCGGATTTCGGCGGCGTGGCGTTGTGGAGACTCGGTGTCGGATGAGTGGAGATGGACTCGCGTGGGAGGAGGATGTTTATCTGTCGTCATGGTGGCGGAGATGGCAGAGAGCAGGCCTGGCAAGGTCGGTGCATTAGTTTTTGCTCTGAAGATGGATTGGTGGAAGATGACGGCGACGACACAGAGAGTGTGTCGGATCAGTTTGTGCCCCAAACCCAGTATGTGGCTTGGTTTCGGCATCTGTCTTTAGATGTTGGCCATTTGTGCGATGTCTATTTGGTATTAGGTTCGGATTACCGGCACCCCTTCATCAGGTGGATAGGAGTAGCGACATTGTTGCTAAGATGATGGCTTTAAACTACTTAATGTACTACTACCTTCGTCCGAAAATACTTGTCATTAAAATGGACAAAAAGGGATGTAGCTAGAACAAAAATACATCCCATTTTGTTCATTTTGATGACAAGTATTTCCGAACGGAAGGAGTACTTTGTAAGGTCTTGATGAATAATTAATAAAATATTGCATGCATTGTCCAGATGCAGAGGCCGAGGGTAATCCTTCTTTTCAAAAACCAAAAGCATGCATACAGACCAACGACGTTTGTTTAAAAAGAGATGTCAAAAGAGTCAGAGGAACAGGAAACCCCGGTGCGACGGCATCTTCAACCATAGTGGTGAAGACGATGATCGCTCGTCGTGAAACCTGAATGGATGTGCATGCAGTGGTCGTAATGGGGTCGTCGGAGAAGCAACTCAACACAAAGGAACTCGACAGGTGCGGGAGAGTGAAGAGATGCGTGGGTATGTAGAGGGGGCGTGTACGATAGTGAAGAGATGCAACCGACACATGGTGAAAGAACTACACAGTGAGCATGAGTATTGACTAGTACACTCAGAGTTGCGTTACTAGTGCACTACCAAGCAAAAAAAGTTCTTTTAGCAGGGCATCGTCATCCCCGCCCCAAAAAACCAACCTTGATTCGTGCTTCACAGAAGTGGGGGGCACCCTTCCCCTCCGTTGAAGCATATCCCGGCGGTGCCGCTCTGATGAGCCGGACACGGCAATCCGATGAGTGGGTTGTGGACATGAAGAAGACAATAAAGATCCGCCGCGCACGGCTAAAGACTAGGCAAGTCAAGGGCATCCATCGAGGGCGGTGAACGAGGAGCGAGTGTTGTGGCTATGGACGTTGGACGGCCTCGAGTCCATGAATCGACGACGAGGAAAGCGAGTGGTGCGGCTATGGATGTTCTCGAGCCCATGAGCCGACGACGAGGAGGAGAAGATGAAGACCCACACGAAGAGCCGCAAGATTCCTGACCAAGCTGGCAGTGGAAGGAACACCTAGCTAGCTACGACATTGCGTTGCAAGTTCAACGTCTCAAAGCATGGCTAATAATACAGCCAACTGCTGGCTATAAGATGTTGCCATATCATTTATAGCCAATACATATAGTCACTCATACAATAAGGTTGGCTATAAGATTAGTACTTTTTCTTATCTTCTCTCTCTTTCCTCGCATTTATTGTATTTGCCTTGAAACACACATATAGCTAGGCTCTTGCATAAGAGCAAGTACAGTAGGATGACGTGGGCGGGTTGTAAGCCTTTAAATATTATATTTTGGATGGGTTGGAGGAAAGAGAGAAGGAGAGAGAAGAGAAGCGGGCTCTTGGTTAGTAGCCGGCTCTAGCACGAGACCGAATACGCTTTGTGAGGTTGTAAGGTGGGCCAACTACTAATGAAGTAGTACACATATAAAACTTACTATTGTACATGTCCAAAAATCCTACACTTACGGAAACCTGCTACGGACTGCTTTTACGGGAGGATGTGTCTTTTTCTCCACCATAAATTCTGCTCCCTTTGATCTTAACTGTCCCCACTTACTTCTTTTAACTGGGCCATGTCAGCCTGTAGCGTCATTTCCGTAAGAAATGGCGCGTAGATGTAGCAAAGCTCGTACATGTCGGCTACAAGGTTGGCTATAGATGACATGACAACTCCTTATAGCTGATTGTTGGCTGTATTATTAACCATGCTCCGAGAGCTCGCTCCCCTTACTTTTTCATGTCTCTTTCCTCCACATAGGCAAAATTGCCATGTAAGCAAGCTATAAGCCTATTATTGTACTTGCTCTCATCACAAATCTAATCAAACAAAATATTGAGGCATGCATGGGACAAGTAGAGTAGCACATCACCTACCTCTACCTACCTACCTACACGAGTCAACAGATGCACCGGATCTGTGAACGTACGCTGCACGGTGCGCTTCACCTGTCAATACCCTCATCCCATCGCTTCCAGCGTTTTTTCTTTTTCGGTCGAGGGAAATCGTCATCAATTCGAGTTCAGCGGTGATCTGAGCTGAGTTGAGTGGAGTGGAACCGGTGAGCCGGTGACGGCGGCCCGTCGCCGTCGGTTGGGTTTGGGAAGCACGTCGACGGCGGAGAAGGAAGAAAAATAATATCTCCGAGGCACGGGGCAACGCATGCCTTGTGCGTGGGTTGTGATACCGACATTGGTTCGTTCGTTAGGATTTTTTCTCTCAGAATTTTTCATAATAATATCTCACGAAGCAATGCCACGTCAGCCTGACTGGCAGGCCCCATCTGTCGTAAACACACTTACCAGAGGTAAATCCGTCGATCAGTGTTTTTTGCAAAATGACTATAAAAGAAGCAGTATTTTCTGCAAAAAAAATGTATAGCCCAGCGTTTTCTACTAATCTAGCCTTCAAAGTGGTGGCTTCCTGCAATTTACTCGGATGTGTGCGGTGGATCCGTGGTGGTGTGTGTTGGGTTGGAGGGGGGTATTCGTTTTTTGGATGGTGGGAGGGAGTTTTTTTTTCGAAAAAGACCAGCCTAACGTCGTTTACTGTTAACGTTACGCCACATCATCAAATGTGGAGCCCACATGTCATAATCATCCTAAAAAATGCTCTAAGCCATCAATTAGTGTTTTTTTTACAAAAGATTAGGCTCAAAATCAGTGCTTTCCGGCAGAAATTCCTAGAAGAGTGTTTTCCGCAACCTTAGGCTTCTTTCTTTTACGGCAAAAAGAAGTTTTATTCCAAAATTATAGGATTACAATCTACCGGCAAGAGATCCATGATACACGGAGGGCCTCTCTAAAGCCAAACAGCAATATACGATTTTGTACCCTAAACTTCAATGTGGTTTTTTGCAATTCACTTGTTTCTGCACTGGTCGACAACTTCTTAATTGTGATGTGGTTTTGAGTGAGGGGTGCGGCTATAGATTAGACGGCCTGCCTTTAGTTGATGATATATTGATGTGACGTCAGCCTGACTGGCAGGCCCCATCTATCATAAACACACTTAGTAGAGGCGAATCCGTCGATCAGTGTTTTTTGCAAAATGATTACAAAAGACGTAGTATTTTCTGCAACAAAAATGTAGCCCAGCGTTTTCTACTAATCTAGCCTTCAAAGTGGTGGCTTCCTGCAATTTACTCGGATGTGTGTGGTGTGTGTTGGGTTGGGGGGGGGGGGCGTATTCGTTTTTGGATGGAGGGAGGTTTTTTTGCGAAAAAGACCAGCCTAACGTTGTTTACTGTGAACGTTAAGCCACATCATCAAATATGAGGCCCACATGTCATAATCATCATAAAAAATGCTCTAAGCCATCAATTAGTGTTTTTTTTACAAAAGATTAGGCTCAAAATCAGTGCTTTCCGGCAGAAATTCCTAGAAGAGTGTTTTCCGCAACCTTAGGCTTCTTTCATTTACGGCAAAAAGAGGTATTATTTCAAAATTATAGGATTACAATCTACTGGCAAGAGATCCACGATACACGGAGGGGCTCTCTAAAGCCAAACAATAATACACGATTCCGTACCCTAGACTTCAATGTGGTGGTTTTTTTGCAATTCACTCGTTTCTGCACTGGTCGACAACTTCTTAATTGTGATGTGGTTTTGAGTGAGGGGTGCGGCTATAGATTAGACGGCCTGCCTTTAGTTGATGATATATTGAAGGAAAACATGCATGCACACGAAGAAGAGTCGTGAGATTTCTAGTCATGCCAGGCTAGATTAGACAGCCGATTTGACAAGCTGACATTGAGCTCCAAGTTGAACGTCTCACTCAAATATCCAAAAGCATGGGACAAGTAGGGTAGCATATCGCCGTGAAAAATCACAAAACTGGCCCTTTGGGCAAAGTTCAGCACAAAATGGCCCTACTTTCAAAATATTTCACAAAATGGCCCTACACGCATGACGCCCGCACCCGGGGCGCCATGCTAGAAGGCATAACGCCCTGGTCAAAGGCGCCATTCGGGTCATCGGTGACTTGCCACGCTGGCAGGGTCTGGCACCATGACGCCCCAGGGCAAGGCGTCGTGCTCATGACTATGGCGCCCTGGCCCGGGGCGCCATGCCCCTGTGCGTGAACAAAACAGAGTTTCCTCTCCTTTTCCCTCCACAAACCCTCACTTCCCCCCTTCTCCACCCCGGCCGCCCCACTCAAACCCCTCCCTAATGCCCACAAAATTTCGTGGATCGGAGCTCCAAATCGGTGATTTATCCTTCCCTTCGACCCGTGAAGGTATTCTCCATCATCCCTCCTCTTTTTGTTGGTTGAAATCTCCCCATTGTGGGGATTTGGGGAAACCCTAGGTCATCCAATTTTGCTTTTTTTGTTGATGCTTTTTGGTGTTTATGATTCTAGATGGCGAGGATCGTCAATGTGCATCATGTGGACTTTGTCTCCTTTGAGAAGGGAGACGCGGAGTATGGTGACCTGAAGAAGAAGCCGGTAGTGATGGTGTTTCCCACAAGTCCTAGCCTTGAGGAGGTTTTGTTTGAGCTTCGAAGAAAGGTGAATTGGATGGAAGAAAGCTATGGAGTAGACTTAATCGGAAGGTATAATGTTGGGTATGGACAACATATTCGTTGGAAGATAATGCCTCTTGACTCCGAGTTTCATTGGGAAGCATATAAAGAGAGTGTGTTGGCCTCACAAGATAAATCATTTGAGTTATTTGCCACAAAGGTTGTTCGTGCTCCATTGAACAATGATTTGAATCGTTGTGCATCTTCATATGATGTTAGAAGCCCGGTTCGAGATTCAACACATGTCACTCCGGATGTGCATGACACAACAATGAGCCAACCTCCAATGACCCAATGTTTGAGCCCCTTGGGGAATGACCAAGGTGATAATGAAAACTTGCACATGGATGGTGTTGAGTTTGAGGGTGATGAATCGGAGGCTTATCTTCGTGATCATTATGTTGGTGATGTTGAGGCAAATTGCATGGAAGAGGACATGGACCATGAGATTCCATACAATAGGTCCTATGCGTGGGACTCGGAGGATGAAGGCCCGGATGAAGAAATAGATGAGGATGGTTTGACGGCTAAAGAAGCCAATGCTTTCAAGAAGGTAATAGGCCGTAGTCACAAGACATCATTGTTTTGTGATCTAAGCCTAGCCGATAAGGAGATTGTTGATGGTGGCACAAGTAATGTTCTTGCACCAAGGTTAACTTCAAAGCGAGATACGAAAGCAAGTGTGTATGGTGTTAGTGAAGGAACAATCTTTGAAAGCTTGGCAGAACTTCAAATATGGGCCAAGGACTACGCGGTTAAGTTTCATCGGCCATTCTTTGTGGAGAAGTCAAACTCCAAAGTGCGTTATGTGGTCAAATGCGAGGAACACAAGAATCATTGCCCTTGGGTTATCCGTGCAAGATGTGTCAAAGGCGGGCCACAATGGAAGATTACAAGTTCCGTGTTTCACCATCGATGTAGTGGCAAGGATATTGATGATGATAATGTAAAGGATGATCACCGTCAATTGACCTCCAAATTCATTGCATATCGATTTTCAGCCTCCATAAAGATACTCCCAACATATCCCATTCGGGCTTTGATGGAGATGGTGAAGGAGGTTTTTGGGTACGAGGTGAAGTATGGGAAGGCATGGAAGGCCAAGCAAGCTGCCTTTGAGATATTGTATGGTGGTTGGGAAGAATCATACAACCGCCTCGCGATGGTGTTTAAAGCGATGGCGGCAGAAAATCCTGGCATGTACTATATGGTGGAGCCAGATGGTGTGAGAACAAGGATATACAACAATGCAACCGTTCGAATATTTGGACGTGCATTCTGGACTTTTGAGCCATGCATAAGGGCCTTCAAGCATTGCAGGCCGGTTATGTGCGTGGATGGCACATTTTTGACTGGCCAGTTCAAGGGCACATTGTTGATCGCCGTTGCTAATGATGGTGGTGACAAATTGGTTTCATTGGCGTTCGCTTTGGTGTCGGCGGAGAACAATGACAACTGGGAGTGGTTTCTTAGTCTAGTGAGGACCAAGGTAATTGGACCTGAAAGAGAGGTTTGCATCATCTCGGACCGCCACCCAGGGATACTCAATGCAGTTGAGATTGATATTCCAGGACATCATCGCGTGCACCATAGGTGGTGCATGAGGCATTTTGTTTCTAACTTTTACCGAGCATGTGGAGACAAGGAATTGTCTGACCTTCTTCATGATTGTTGTCTCGCATTCACCACTAGACATTTTGAGAAATTGTGGGACAAAGTGTATGCTAAAGCAAACAATGCTGGCAAAGATTTCCTAAATAGGAATTTTGCCGATAAAGGAAAGTGGGCACGGGCTTTTGACAACGATGGAATGAGGTACGGTGACATGACAAACAACATGGCTGAATGTTTCAACATGGTGCTTAAGGGTGTCCGTGCATTGCCTGTAACAGCAATAGTAGAGTATACATTCCAGAAGTTGAATGTCTATTTTCAAAAGTACAGTGAAGAAACATCCTACTTGATTTCCGGGAAAAACAAGGCCAAAAAGATGTACAAGTATCCACCAAAGGTCGACGATTGGATGGAATACCAAGCAAGGAAGGCGGATTCACACAAAATCCAGTCTTTTGATAACATAGAATTGATTTTCCAAGTTGATGAGCACGGTGGAATGTCGCGTGACGGCGTGCCATATGGAGGTGGCTCCTTCAAGGTTTATCTTAAGATGGGCGCGTGTTCATGCGAGAGGCCTACATTGTATCATCTCCCGTGCTCTCACTTGATGGCTGCATCTCGCAGTAGAAATGTGAGTGTCAACATGACCAACAATGTAAGATTGGAGGAGTATTCGATCAATGCGGTAAAAAATACATGGGCTGCGAGGTTTCATCCCTATCTAGACCAATCTAAATGGCCGGAATACCATGGACCCCCACTATACCCTGATTTGGAAATGAAGGTGGTGACACGTGGAAGACGGAAGACAAAACGTTTCTTGGGTGACATGGATGATTGGGGTGGTGGATTCCGTAAGGAATGGGGGAGCCAACATTTCGCAGAGCCTCGTGATATCAGCCGTTGCGGTGAATGTAACAACGAGGGGCACAATAATAGAGGTTGTAGCTCAAGGGGCAAAAGAAAGAGATCAAAACGAGATGGTGATGCTGATGATGGAGCTCGAGGACGTGGCCGTGGTGACGGTCAAGCTCGAGGACGTGGCCGTGGTGCTCGAGGACGTGGCCGTGGTGATGGTGGAGCTCGAGGACGTGGCCGTGGTGCTCGAGGACGTGGCCGTGGTGACGGTGGAGCTCGAGGACGTGGTCGTGGTGATGGTGGTGGTCAAGGCTTCGGTTATTGGCTTGGGGTGTGAAACTAATGATGTATGTATGTCGTGAATCTTTTGGGTGGTCGAACTTATGTATGTATGTCGTGAATCTTTTGGCTGGTCGAACTTATGTATGTCGTGAACCTTTTGGGTGGTTGAACTATGTAAGTCACGAAACTTATGTATGTGTCAAACTTATGTACGTGTGGGGAAAACCCTAGCCGCCGCCAACCGCCGCCCTCCCCACCTCTCCCTCTCCTCCCCCGCCGCCCCAGGGCGTGGCCGGGCAAAGCCGGGTTGTCGCCGGCGGCGGGTTCACGGCGCCCTCGAAAAAAAAACAGAGAAGTGCAGGTTCACGGCACCCTAGCATAAGGCGCCATGTCAATGAGTATGGCGCCCCTGCCCAAGGCGTCATACATGGCGCCCAGAAAATTGCATGGCGCCCCCATCATCAGAAGCATATCGTGTTATGGACTTAGTATTTTTCGGCCACCATGGCGCCCTAGGTAGGGGCGTCGTGCTGGCGAGGAGCATGGCGCCCTGGTCCGGGGCGTCGTGCTGGCAACAGGCATGGCGCCCTGGTCCAGGGCGTCGTGCTGGCAACAGGCATGGTTCACCACATATGCATCATTTCCTTTTGCACTTGGCATAGTTCACAACAAATCATCAAAAGCATAGTTCATCACAGGCATAGTTCACAACAAATCATCAAAAGCATATCATGTTTGCACTTGGCCCACATCAAAAGCATATCATGTTTGCACTTGGCACACCTCATATTGCATTAAGTTTCATACATAGTTTCCTACATAGTTCACCACAAAGTTTCATACATAGTTCACGACAAATGCATCAAGTTTCATACATAGTTCACCACAAATGCATCATTTCCTTCCTTTCCCCCTCTTAGCCGGTGCAGCATCCTTCCCCTTCACTAAGCGTCTTCTCCTCTGCAGTGGCACCTCCACCTCCTCTTCCTCGTCCTCTGAGGCGGCCTCGATCACCGGGTCCTTACGTGCCTTCCTTGCGTATTTGCCCGGAGTATACTTTCCACGCCTTTGACTAGGCTGAGGCGCATCAGGCATCTGCGAGGTGTTAATCTCATCATGCGTCTGTTCATCCCCCTCATCCTCCATGTCATCAACCGATTCTTCGCCTTGCTGTTGGGTATCGCTTGATGATGATCTCGATCTCGAAGCTGTAGGGACGGCGACATCAGTGGAGCGGCAGCCTAATAGAGCACCAAGGCCACGTGCCCAAGACTTGCTCCGCTATGAAATTGACATATCATGAAGTTAGGAGATATACCCCAAAAATGTGTATGAAAAGAAAATTGTGGCATACCTCAACAAAAGCTTTAAGCTTATTGTACGACTCTTCACCTGGAGGGTACTTGAGTGCCTCACCGGCGTCGTTGACATGTTTCGAGAGCTCGTTTTGCTGTTGGACACAATAGGACAAATCATTTTGGCACAATGTAGGCAAGCATATAGATATAACGGTAACTTACCACAAAGCGGATAGTTGGCGCCGTTTCATACCGTCTACCATATCTAATAAGCCTGTTGTACTCAATATTGGCCATCTGATCAAAACCTGGATTTGGTTCATGTAATATGTCCCCTGGCTGAAATGCGGGTGCATTAAGTTGAGTACGGGCATTGGAACGAAACCACACAAGATAATTGTTGAATGCTTCTGTATCAAAAGGCCGTGGGGGAGGCTTAGAAGTCGGTTCACGTAGTGAAAGCTCAATCTTATTGAGCTTCTGCTTGAACTCCTGGATATACACGTCATGCTCTCGATTCCATTTTTTTATACTCTTCTGCTTCATTTTGTCGAGACTGCATAGCATTTGACATTTGCATTTTCGTTAGTATCTTCAAAACAATGGAGAAAGCATTTGAAGTGCTAAGCACTTACCTATGCAAATGTAGCGAAGTGTCCTTGTACTTCGGCGGGGTCTCTTGAAATAAGCCAAATTGTGTCATAACTCGTTGTGGCTGATAAAACTCAACAGCATAATAACAAATCAATGGGCAGCGCATCCGCCATAAGTGTGCTTCCTGTAGACACTTTGGGTTAAGTCTGAAAGTAATATGACCAGCTCCCCTACCAATATTGCCCTCCGTTCCATACGGTTGCCAGGTAACCTATAATCAAAGATTAAGAAAATACTACATTGTTAGTATGAATTTTGGAAAACCGAACAAACCGAAGAGACAAAGCAAGAGACTACTAAGATAACCTGCTCCGGGGTCATGATGTCAAGCTCGTTGCAGTAGTGCAAATACATGGTCTTTGAATTGCCAACAAAACCTTCAACCTTATCCCACTTATACGCCCATGTAGGCATACGGTCTGGGTCATCATGATCATCCCACCGGTCGTAACCCTTTGGTATAGGCCGCCCCACTGGCAAGTGCTCCCAACTCCAGATCGATAATAGAAGCATCGGACCACCGATGTTGGCTTCCTTTGACTCTACGACGTTTCTTGGATTCGCGCCCCTACGGCACGCCTCGTCCAGCTACACACAAACAAGATATATGTCATTACAAACTACAAAAGTTTTACATCTTCAATACACTATTATAAGCAAAACTACTTACCTGACGATACAAATAAGCCAACGCCGCCGTACCCCAACTGAGTCCATGCTCCCACCCAGCAAACAGCTTAAGCCACATAAAGGAAGCGTTCACGCCAGTGCCGTCAGCGAAAAGAGTCCGGCTGACTACATACCACAAGTATGCCCTGGTATACTGCTGCACTGTTTCATCGTCCGCATTAGCCGGGCATTTCCCAAAGTTCTCAGCAATCCAATGATAACTTGCACCGGCGGACTTCCCTTGTACCCCTGGCTCCCTCCCTATGAGTCCAACCATAATCTCACGCCATCCATCAGAATCTGTGCTAAAACAAATAGGCTCTCCTTTTATGGGAAGTCCAGTGATCAGAGAAACATCCTGCAAAGTGACCGTCATCTCCCCAGCATAGAAGTGAAAAGTATGTGTCTCAGGGCGCCATCGGTCAACGATTGCCGTGATCGCACAAGGGTTCATCTTCGGCATCGAACGAGACACGAGTGAGATGAAAGGGAGAAGCCCAGTCTTCCGGATATACTCCGTGTATCGCTCGTCATACTCCATCTTGTCATGAACCGAACCGGACCTCAGGTGAAGCTGATCAAAAACCCTTCCTTCTTCTGCCATGAACCGTCCACGATGCAATTGATCATACGATGGATGGATAAGAGAAGCCATCCTGCAAATTACAAATGTATATGGTAAGCCCCGTTGTCATTTGCAAATATCCGCACTAGTGCAAAAACATACATACATGTGCAAAATTTTCTACACTAATTCTTCTGCCATACACCATATATGTGCATATAATTTTCTACAATATATCCAATATCATACATCATATATTTGCACTAATTCTTCCATACACCACATATGTGCGTACATATCCTAACCAAACTCATAGCACCTTCCTAAAAATCCTATATAATACATATTCTAAGCCATCCATATCCTAAATCACACTAATCCACACATTATCAAACAAAAATCCACTATTGATTTCAACAACAAGATGAACTAGGGTTTCACCCAAATCAATCAAATGGACATATTTCACCCAATAGAAAGAGGGGAAAGGGAGGGGAATACCTTGAAGATTCGAAGGGCTACCGGATCCACCAATCTTTGGCTCAGATCCGCAGTTCTTGAGTGGGGAGAGGGAGGGGCGATTTTTGGGGCGCCATGGAGGGGAAAGAACAGAGGGAGGAGAGAAAGAATGAAGGCAGACGAGATGGGATCGGCAGTACTTGCTGAAGGGGTATGGCGCCCCAGGTCGGGGCGTCGTGCATCAGACCATGGCGCCCTGGGCCGAGGCGTCATGGGCCCAGGGCCGTGCCCACGTGGCAGTCAGCGCCGACGAGCATGGCGCCTTTGACCAGGGCGTTATGCCTTCTAGCATGGCGCCCCGGGTGCGGGCGTCATGCGTGTAGGGCCATTTTGTGAAATATTTTGAAAGTAGGGCCATTTTGTGCTGAACTTTGCCCAAAGGGCCAGTTTTGTGATTTTTCACCCATATCGCCTACCTACACGAGAGTCAACAGATGCATCGGATCTGTGAACGTACAGTGCACGGTGCATTTCACTTGCCAACACCCTCATCCCATCACTTCTACTCCCTCCGTTCGGAATTACTTGTCTCGAAAATGGATGTATCTAGAACTAAAATACGTCTAGATACATTCATTTCTGCGACAAGTAATTCCGAACGGAGGGAGTAGTAGTTTTTTGGTTTTCCTTCTTTTTTTGGAAACCGTCGTCGCTTCGAGTTTAGGCCAGAGTGGCGGCACTGAGAGGGGAGCACGAGGCCAATTTCGCCATGCTGCCCGATGTCTCGCGACCACGTAGGTGGTAAGAGGAGCGGGGACAGTCCATCTCTTTTATTTTCTTTCTTAGGTTTGCGCTTCCCCGACGACATCGATGAGGTGGTGGCGACGACGCGTGTTGGAATAAGTAAGGCATCTCCGGTCCCTCTTTACCTCGACGACGTCCCATCCGACGCCGACGAAGGGCGTGCGGGAGTTTGTGTCCACAGATCTGTTGGTTCCCTTCGAATCTTGCCAGTTCACGTGTCTTTTTAGGAGAGCTTTTGGTTGGTTATTGGTATGGCGACTCCAACATCTTCTTCCGCGTTGTTCCTCTGGCCTGGCCCGGTTTTCCTCAACCCTCTGTGCTGGTGATGACGGATCGTAAGCCTGTTCTGGGCTGAGCGACGCTCCGGCCGACGGCGGTTCAACGATTTTTAGATCTCATCTCAACGAGTGACTATTGCGGTTTTTAAAGCCTGGTGATGGCGAGGGCGTTCACATGTGTAGTTTTTCCTTTGCCGTTGGTTAAGTGCAATTTTTTAATCTCCGAAGGGCGGCGTTTAGATTGCCTTTGAATGTAATTTTACTCTTTACCGGTCATTCTACGTCCAGTTGTCTAGCCATTGTATTGACCTTTGTTTTCCTCGGTATCTAAGATTCTCTCACTACTAGGAAAAGGCCTACTAATGGCGCACCTAATTTGGCCATTACTAGCACGCCATTAGTATATTTTACTAATGGCGCACCTCTGGTGCGCCATTAGTATCTGGTATACTAATGGCGCACCGCAGACGCGTCATCAGTATGCACAGTAGTGCGCCATTAGTATGCCTCCCAGGGGCCATGTGTAGCCAGGTGCTTTGGCATACTAATGGCGCACTCCAGCAGGATGCGCCATTAATAATGTCCTCATAGTAATGGCGCACTGGCTGGTAATGCGCCATTAGTATCCTTTGGCATACTAATGGCGCACTCTGCTGTGATGCGCCATTAGTATGAATATTAGGTTTTTTAAATATTATTTTTCTGTTTTTTTGCACAGATTACAAAATGTATAATTGCACAGAATATAGACAGCACACGTCAACAACAAATTCATCGAATACAATAGAAGATTAGTCTATGAATACAATTCATCATATTAGTCTCCGAATACAATTCATCATATTAGTCTCCGAATTGAAAAGACCGAACAAAGATAGAACAATACATTACAAGTCTCGAAACAGCGAGTAGCGAGTTTGTCTTCACATTACAAGTCGATATCGATCATCTAAACTACCATCACATAGAAGAGAGCTGCGGACATCACGATGAGCATCATCACGATGAAACTCGTCTTCATCCGGTTCCTCCAACGCTCCCTCCCCTCTCCCGCTAGATAGCGGGCGTATCTAGATTCGGCCTCGGTCCTAGTGGTGTACCCTTTGTAACTGTTACCGCTGAATCGGTGAATCTGTCTCCGACACTCCTCCCAGTCGTCGTAGACTCCGGGAACCTTACCCTTGTACACGACATACGACGGCATCGCTACTAGCTGATGGGCCTCAAACCCCTCGTTGGTTACCCCAAGTGGAAGGTGTAAGATGCAGTAAGTAGAAGTGTTTTCCCTTAGCAAAGATGCCAAGGATCGAATCCCCAGAGACTCCTAGGTTCAACAGGTAGGTGTCAACTGCTAACGGCGCAATTAGCAATCAACGTGGACCTGCACACAGATACAAATAACTTTGCTCCCAACGAGTACAGAGAGGTTGTCAATCCCTCCGGCCTTGTAGTTCACAAAGGGTTAAAAGCAATGATAGTAGTGATAGATAGTGTTTTTGCAATAGTAAATAATAACGAAAAGTAAATAGCCGGTGTGATCAATGATGGTAATATGGACCGGAGTCTCATGATGTTCACTAGTGATGTCTCTCTCCCAAAAGACGATAAAACAGCTATGTGAGGTAAACAAATTACAGCTGGGCAATTGACAGGACCACGAACGCAAACCAATGCTGACTACATTGCAAGAAAGGTTGAGGTTCAAAGCATGGGCGGTACGCCAAAGTAAGTAGACCGAAATCCATCAATATCTACTACTAATCATCCACCTTGATATATCTATCCAGAACATCTCGCTGGTATTAAGTTGCGAGTCCCACCCATAGTGTAAACTCAATGCAACAGACAACTGCATTAAAAGAACTTTGCGTAAAGTAAACAATCCTTGCACCCGCGGGCACAAGCACCGTTGTTTTCCCCCTTGTGGCAACAGCACATCCCCTAGACTCATGTTTCTGTCACTCAAGCTAGTCATCGAGGGGCATGAACCCACAATCGAGCATAACGTTCCCTCTTGGAGTCACTACCTACTACTTGGCCAAAGCAATAAATAACAACGGAGAACATGCAAGAATTACTTATGAACATAAATATAAAAGAGGTGAATCAAATATATTACTCAAGATCAATCTGAACATAATCTCATAATCCATCGGATCCCAGCAAACTCAACATAGCAACAGCATAAGGATTACATAGGTGCCTCGATCATGTAGGGCAGCTCACGAGGACTAATTAGTGAAGCACAAGAACGGGAGGAGAACATCACATAGCTACTGGTCATGGACTCATGGTCCAAAGGAGACTACTCACAAGTCATCCGGGAGGCGTCCATGGTGGTGGAGAAGCTCCCGGTGGTGATCCTCCCCTCCGGCAGGGTGCCGGGAAGAGTTCTCCTGGTGCTCCCGATCTTGGAAGCGGCGGCGGCGGCGGAACAGAGATGGGATCGCGAAAAGAAGTCTTGTTTCAAGGGTTACGGGGGACCCTTTAAATATCTGCCAAAGTAGGGCACCGGGGGGCTCTCGGGGTGCCGAGCCCCCCCCCCCCCCGGCGCGGCCCAGGGGGGGGCGCCCACAGGGCGCCTGGGGCCCCTGTGGCCCCCCCAGGCTCCCCTTCGGAAGCAGTGTCGTTCCCAATACGCTGATTTTTTATATATTTTTCTGTATTTTTCTGGGCAGTTCTCGAAACGTGAAAACCTGAAATACAAAAACAGCCGAAAACAGAAACTGGCACTGGGGTGCACTGGATTAGTAAGTTAGTCCAAATATGATCAAAAGTGTATGGAAGTGTATGAATATCATAGAAATATCACCCAAAAGTGGCATGGAGCAAGCAGAAATTATAGATACGTTTTGGACGTATCAACATCCCCAAGCTTAATTCCTGCTCGTCCTCGAGTAGGTAAATGATAACAAGAATAATTTCTGTGGTGACATGCTATTAACCATATAAGACTTTCTCATAGTCATATGACAAATGCTTACTGAGACAATGATCCTAAAGTAATTAAGTTGTCTCAAGAGAAAATCACAAATGACTGAAAGTTTTACAACATGAAACTGAAACATCAAAAATATTTGCAATGAACATGATGTGCAAATATGATCAAGTGATATCTAGCTTGCCCCCTTTAGTGATGCAAAACATAAGTGCAGGGGCACCTTCAAGGTTTAAGTGATGACTAGATACAATCATTTCAGAATAAACGATATCACAATCATGCAAAAGACAATGCTACTTTGGGACAATGCACATTACACTCAGAATGACAATCATGCTCTCAGTAGTTGGTGCTTGAAGTGCTAGAGCTTTTTATTTTGAAACATGGAAGCAATTGTGTCAACGGTAGTAGTACTTCATATGTGTCATGTATAAAACATCTTATAAGTTGCAAGCCTCATGCATCGAATACCAATAGTGCTCGCTCCTTGTCCTAATTAGCTCGGATCCCCATGGGTTATCATTGCATTTCATATGTTTTAACCAAGTGTCACAAAGGGGTACCTCTATGCCACCTGTACAAAGGTCCAAGGAGATAGATCGCATTTGATTTCTCGTTTTTGATAAATCTCAACTTGAGGACATCCATACCGGGACAACATAGAAAATAGATGATGGACTCCTCTTAAATGCATAAGCATATTCTCATGAGAGATTGAGGATTAAGGTCCAAGCTAAAACTTCCACCATGATGCATGGCTTTGGTTGGCGGCCCAATGTTCTTCTCTAACAATATGCATATTAATTCAACCAACGGTAAATCACCCTTACTTCAGACAAGACGAACATGCATAGCAACTCACATGATATTCAACAAAAGTGTGACAGTTGATGGCGTCCCCAGAAACATGGTTACCGCTCAGCAAGCAACTCATAAGAAATAAGATACATAAGCAACATATTCTTTACCACAATAGTTTTTAGGCTACTTTCCCATGAGCTATGTATTGCATGGTTAATTCGCTTAGTGCAGGTGTAGGTTAGCAAAAGACTGGGAGCAACCAACTAAGAGAGCAATGACGGTCATAATCATGCAGAGCGACAAAGCAATATTGAATCAGGCATGGTAGTTATATCGCTACTCAGAAACAAAAGATCATCAAGGCTTGACAGACTTTCTTTACAGTCTTGAATATGCGTGAGCATACGCCAAGTCAATCAAAATAAATTCTCGAAGGAAGATATTACTAAACCATACCACATCATAGGCAAACAAACCAAGTTGGTACTCCAATGACACATTGGGAACCCCCCAGCTATTCGAGATTAACCAAAAGAAAACCTGAACTACTAAGCACCATCATGAAAGTAGCATCTTTATCATAGACACATTAACCCATGCAACGGAAGCAAACTCTCTTAATAAGGTGAGCATGGTAATTAAAAAGAGTTCAAGCAACCAACTAAACAAAAGCTCTTGAAAAGATAAGCATGAATACTAAGAGCAAAGCACGATAGTAGCTATTTAAAAGATAAAGAACACACACAGCATAGATAGACATGAAAATTCTATGTAATGTTCTAGGTAGAGGTGGAGCGTGTTTCTCTCCGACATAAAGGAATGCTGTGTTCCGACTCGTTATGAAAAACTAAAAAGAAAACTAAAAGCAAGACGCTCCAAGCATAGCACATAACACATGAAGTGATAAAAATATAGCGGAACGAAAGACGAACTGATAATGTTGATGGAGAAGGGGATGCACGGGGGCATCCCCAAGCTTAGACGCTTGAGTCTCCTTGAATATTTCTTGGGGGTGCACGGGGGCATCCCCAAGCTTGAGCGCTTGACACTCCTGAATCTTTTTATCATCTTCCCTCGCACACTTGAAAACTCCCTTCATATATAACTCATTCATAATCTGATTAGCGAGGTTAGTACCCTTAATAAAATAATTATACCTTGCTGGAAATAAGGATATTCTTGAAGTTCCACTGTTTCTCAAGATTGCCAAAAGGTTTTTGCAAAGAAAAAGCAAGTTCTTAATTTGCAAAGTGAAGGTAAGGCAAAACACGACAGAATCTGTGAAAAACAGAACAGCAGGTAGAAATTGACCTGTTCGGGATACTTCTGCAACTCAAATAAAAAAACTCAGAACTGACGCACGAAAGACAATTATATAAAGAACGCTGTCGAAAAAATTCAGACCAAAAAGATGATTTGGTGATTTTATACAAAATTTTCTATCCAAGGACAAAATCTGTTTCCTGGACAGCACCTCACAACTTTTGAACTTTCTAGCAATCAGAGGCTATACTTGGCACAAATATGAAAAGTAAAGATACAATGATGATGCTACAGCAGTAAACATCATCAAGACACAACAAAAGCAAAAATTTTATTCATATGGGCTGCCTCCCAAAAGCGCTTTCTTTTATGCCTTTAAGCTAGGCATAATGCATAGATCAAGTTTTATCAAGAGTAAAAGAATAGCTAGCCCATACAACGGACTCAAAAGGTAACTTGACCTTCTTACGAGGGAAGTGTTCCATCCCTTTCTTGAGAGGAAACTGAAATTTAATATTACCCTCTTTCATGTCAATGACAGCACCAACGGTGCGCAAAAAGGGACGTCCCAAAATAATTGGACATGAAGGATCACATTCAATATCCATAATAGTGAAATCAACGGGCACATAATTATCATTGACAACAATAAGAACATCGTCGATCCTCCCCAAAGGTTTCTTTATGGAAGAATCAACGATACGAACACCAAAAGAACACGAATCATAAGGTTTCAATTTAAGCATATCATATATTCTTTTGGGCATAACAGAGGTACTAGCACCAACATCACATAATGCATAACAAGAGAAGTCATTCAAATTAATTTTTATCATAGGATCCCAACCATCCTCTAGCTTTCTAGGTATGGAGGCTTCTACTCTAAGTTTCTCCTCCCTAGCTTTGATGAGAGCATTAGTGATATGCTCTGTGAAGGCAGGGTTAAGTGTGCTAGTGCGGGGATCTCTAGACATTTTGTGAAGGAAATCAATAACTTCGGTAAGAGTGCAATTATCAAAATCAAGGTCACGAGCATCAAGTAAGGTAGTAGTGGTGTCCTTAAGGTTCACCTGTTTGGTAGTTGACATAGCATCACCATTAATAGGTCCATTGGGACCAGGAGTACATTGGGTGCTAAGAGTGTGAACATTCTCAATAACTTGGATAGTAGCAACAGTGTGGTGGGTAGGAAGGCTCTTAATTCTTTCCTCTTCCTCCCTTTCTCTAGCCCATCTCTCTTTAAGCTTAGCCATCATCCTAATATTTTCATTGATTTGCACTTGGGTAGCATTAATAGGGATGACTTCCTTCTCCTTAAGAGAAGAAGTTTCAATTTTTAGCAATTTTAACTCATTGGCTAAGTGGTCTACCTTAAAAGAAAGATCATCTAGTTTATGCAGTTTCTCTTCTACATTCTTATTAAAGACTTTTTGGGTAGTGATGAAATCTCTAAGCATGGTCTCTAGTTCAGTGTTGGAGTTCTTGGTACTAGGATAAGCATTGTTGTTCCCATAAGAGTTAGAGGGGAACGGTCTAGAATTGTTACCAAAGTTACTCCTATAAGCATTGTTGTTGAAATTGTTTCTAGAGATAAAGTTAACATCTACTTGTTCTTGAGCAATCAAAGAATTTAAAGGGACATCATGAGGATCAACATGAGATTGCTTCGAAAGTAGAGACATGATCAAGTCAACTTTTTCATTAAGGGAGGAAATCTCCTCGACAGAGTTTACCTTCCTACCTGTTGGAGCGCGTTCGGTGTGCCATTGGGAATAGTTGGTCATCATCTCATCGAGAAGCTTTGTGGCAGCACCAAGTGTAGTTTACATAAAAGTTCCTCCCGCGGCCGAATCTAACAAGTTCCGCGAGGTAAAGTTCAAGCCTGCATAAAAAGTTTGGATAACCATCCAAGTAGTCAAACCGTGAGTAGGGCAGTTCTTGATAAGAGACTTCATACGTTCCCAAGCTTGGGCAACATGTTCATTATCCAATCGTTTAAAATTCATGATGTTACTTCTAAGTTGGATAATTTTAGCAGGTGGATAGTATTTTCCAATAAAAGCATCTTTGCACTTGTCCCATGAATCTATGCTATTTCTAGGCAAAGACTGAAACCAAATTTTAGCTCCTCCTCTCAAAGAGAAAGGAAAAAGCTTAAGCTTAACAATATTACCATCTATTTCTTGGTACTTTTGCATATCACAAAGTTCTACAAAGTTGTTCAAGTGTAAAGCAGCATCCTCTCCAGCACCGGAGAATTGTTCTCTCATGACCAAGTTAAGTAAAGCAGGTTTAATTTCATATGAAGGTGCTGAAGTGGCAGGTGTAGTGATAGGTGTGCTGATAAAGTCATCGTTGTTGTGACTAGTGAAGTCACACAACTTGGTGTTCTCCGTGGAACCCATAGTAGCAAGCAAGCAAGATAACTATTTTTGTGATTTTTGATAAAAGGAACTAAAGCAAATAATGAAAGGTAAACTAACAAGACTAAAAAGCAAAGTTAAAGGATAGCATGCAACTCCCCTATCCTGAAGAGTGGAGTCCCCGGCAACGGCGCCAGAAATTACTCCTTGATGGGCCTCGAACCCCTCATTGGATTACCCCAAGTGGAAGGTGTAAGATGCAGTAAGTAGAAGTGTTTTCCCCTAGCAAAGATGCCAAGGATCGAATCCCCAGAGACTCCTAGGTTCAACAGGTAGGTGTCAACTGCTAACGGCGCAATTAGCAATCAACGTGGACCTGCACACAGATACAAATAACTTTGCTCCCTACGAGTACAGAGAGGTTGTCAATCTCTCCGGCCTTGTAGTTCACAAAGGGTTAAAAGCAATATGATAGTAGTGATAGATAGTGTTTTGCAATAGTAAATAAAATAGCGGAAAGTAAAATAGTGTATGTGATCAATGATAGTAATATGGACCGGAGTCACATGATGTTCACTAGTGATGTCTCTCTCCCAAAAGACGATAAAACAGCTATGTGAGGTAACAAATTACAGCTGGGCAATTGACAGGACCACGAACGCAAACCAATGCTGACTACATTGCAAGAAAGGTTGAGGTTCAAAGCATGGACGGTACGCCAAAGTAAGTAGACCGAAATCCATCTGCATCTACTACTAATCATCCACCTTGAGATATCTATCCAGAACATCTCGCTGGTATTAAGTTGCGAGTCCCACCCATAGTGTAAACTCAATGCAACAGACAACTGCATTAAAAGAACTTTGCGTAAAGTAAACAATCCTTGCACCCGCGGGCACAAGCACCGTTGTTTTCCCCCTTGTGGCAACAGCACATCCCCTAGACTCATGTTTCTGTCACTCAAGCTAGTCATCGAGGGGCATGAACCCACAATCGAGCATAACGTTCCCTCTTGGAGTCACTACCTACTACTTGGCCAAAGCAATAAATAACAACGGAGAACATGCAAGAATTACTTATGAACTAAAATATAAAAGAGGTGAATCAAATATATTACTCAAGATCAATTTGAACATAATCTCATAATCCATCGGATCCCAGCAAACTCAACATAGCAACAACACAAGGATTACATAGGTGCCTCGATCATGTAGGGCAGCTCACGAGGACTAATTAGTGAAGCACAAGAACGGGAGGAGAACATCACATAGCTACTGGTCATGGACTCATGGTCCAAGGGAGACTACTCACGAGTCATCCGGGAGGCGTCCATGGTGGTGGAGAAGCTCCCGGTGGTGATCCTCCCCTCCGGCAGGGTGCCGGGAAGAGTTCTCCTGGTGCTCCCGATCTTGGAAGCGGCGGCGGCGGCGGAACAGAGATGGGATCGCGAAAAGAAGTCTTGTTTCAAGGGTTACGGGGGACCCTTTAAATATCTGCCAAAGTAGGGCACCGGGGGGCTCTCGGGGTGCCGAGGCGCCCCCCCGGCGCGGCCCAGGGGGGAGGGCGCCCACAGGGCGCCTGGGGCCCCTGTGGCCCCCCCAGGCTCCCCTTCGGAAGTAGTGTCGTTCCCGATACGCTGATTTTTTATATATTTTTTCTGTATTTTTCTGGGCAGTTCTCGAAACGTGAAAACCTGAAATACAAAAACAGCCGAAAACAGAAACTGGCACTGGGGTGCACTGGATTAGTAAGTTAGTCCAAATATGATCAAAAGTGTATGGAAGTGCATGAATATCATAGCAATATCACCCAAAAGTGGCATGGAGCAATCATAAATTATAGATACGTTTTGGACGTATCAGCAACTCACATGATATTCAACAGTTGATGGCGTCCCCAGAAACATGGTTACCGCTCAGCAAGCAACTTATAAGAAATAAGATACATAGGCAACATATTCTTTACCACAATAGTTTTTAAGCTACTTTCCCATGAGCTATGCATTGCCAAGTTAGTTTGCTTAGTACAGGTGGAGGTTAGCAAAAAGACTGGGAGCGACCAACTAAGAGAGCAATGACGGTCATAATCATGCAGAGCGACAAAGCAATATTGAATCAGGCATGGTAGTTATATCGCTACTCAGAAATAAAAGATCATCAAGGCTTGACAAACTTTCTTTACAGTCTTAAATATGCGTGAGCATACGCCAAGTCAATCAAAATAAATTCTCGAAGGAAGATATTACTAAACCATACCACATCATAGGCAAACAAACCATGTTGGTACTCCAATAACACATTGGGAACCCCCCAGCTATTTGAGATTAACCATAAGAAAACCTGAACTACTAAGCACCATTATGCAAGTAGCATCTTTATCATAGACACATTAACCAATGCAACGGAAGCAAACTCTCTTAATAAGGTGAGCATGATAATTAAAGAGAGTTCAAGCAACCAACTAAACAAAAGCTCTTTGAAAAGATAAGCATGGATACTAAGAGCAAAGCATGATAGTAGCTATTAAAAGACAAAGAACACACACAGCATAGATAGACATGAGAATTCTATGTTATGTTCTAGGTAGAAGTGGAGCGTGTTTCTCTCCCACATAAAGAATGCTGAGTTCCGACTCGTTATGAAAAACTAAAAAGAAAACTAAAAGCAAGACGCTCCAAGCATAGCACATAACACATGAAGTGATAAAAATATAGTGGAACGAAAGACGAACTGATAATGTTGATGGAGAAGGGGATGCACGGGGGCATCCCCAAGCTTAGACGCTTGAGTCTCCTTGAATATTTCTTGGGGGTGCACGGGGGCATCCCCAAGCTTGAGCGCTTGACACTCCTGAATCTTTTTTATCATCTCCCCTCGCACATTTGAAAACTCCCTTCATACATAACTCATCATAATCTGATTAGCGAGGTTAGTACCCTTAATAAAATAATTATACCTTGCTGTAAATAAAGATATTCTTGAAGTTCTACTGTTTCTCAAGATTGCCAAAAGGTTTTTGCAAAGAAAAAGCAAGTTCTTGATTTGCAAAGTGAAGGAAAGGCAAAACAGGGCAGAATCTGTGAAAAACAGAACAGCAGGTAGTAATTGATATGTTCGGGATACTTCTGCAACTCAAATAAAAAAAACTCAGAACAGACGCACGAAAGACAATTATATAGAGAACGCTGTCGAAAAAATTCAGACCAAAAAGATGATCTGGTGATTTTATACGAATTTTTCTATCCAAGGACAGAATCTGTTTCCTGGACAGCACCTCACAACTTTTGAACTTTCTAGCAATCAGAGGATATACTTGGCACAAATATGGAAAGCAAAGATACAATGATGATGCTACAGCAGTAAACAACATCAAGACACAACAAAAACAAAATAAAATTTATTCATTGGGCTGCCTCCCAAAAGCTCTTTCTTTATAGCCATAAAGATAGGCTTAAGACTTTAATGATGCTCTCGTAGGAATAAGAGTTGAAGAACAAAAGAGAGCATCAAGAAGCAAACACCAAACACATTTAAGCCTAACATGCTTCCTATGCATAGGAATATTGCAATAGAATAATTCATTGAAGCACAAAGCAATAAGCATAGGAAGACAAAACAAGTGCATCTTCGAAACCTTCAACATAAAGAGAGGGAACTTGATATTATTGAAATATCTATAAGCATATGTTCCCTCCTCATAATAATTTTCAGTGAGATCACGAATAAACTCAACAATATAAGCATCACATAAAGCATTGTTACCATGATCCACATGCAAAAAGGTACTCTTACTCCCCACATAAGCATCATGAAGAGGATAAAACTTAGTATAAAAGAGAGACATAAGCTCTTGCCAATCAAGCAAGTGCGAGTTATCGAGAAGCTTATACCAATCTGAAGCTTTATCTATAAGTGATACGGCGAACAATTTCCTCATGACAAACTCCCTTGATACACCTGCAAACTTAAATAATGAACATAGTTGTGACAGATATAGCAAGTGTTCACCGGGATGTCTGTCTCCTGCATAACGATTAGCCAAAACATAATCGATAATACCAGCTGGTATTTTATAGGGCACAATTTCAGTAGGGGGAGGAGCAACCACCACAGGTGTGGGGCGTCTTCCCGCAAGCAACGATCCAATAGCAAGGTTGTCCATAAGCATAACTAGTGAAAAGACATAGAGAAAACTGAAAGGTAAACTAACAAGACTAAAAAGGAAAGGTAAAAGATAGCGTGCAACTCCCCTATCCTGAAGAGTGGAGTCCCCGGCAACGGCGCCAGAAAATACTCCTTGATGGGCCTCGAACCCCTCGTTGGTTACCCCAAGTGGAAGGTGTAAGATGCAGTAAGTAGAAGTGTTTTCCCTTAGCAAAGATGCCAAGGATCGAATCCCCAGAGACTCCTAGGTTCAACAAGTAGGTGTCAACTGCTAACGGCGCAATTAGCAATCAACGTGGACCTGCACACAGATACAAATAACTTTGCTCCCAACGAGTACAGAGAGGTTGTCAATCCCTCCGGCCTTGTAGTTCACAAAGGGTTAAAAGCAATGATAGTAGTGATAGATAGTGTTTTTCAATAGTAATAATAACGAAAAGTAAATAGCCGGTGTGATCAATGATGGTAATATGGACCGGAGTCTCATGATGTTCACTAGTGATGTCTCTCTCCCAAAAGACGATAAAACAGCTATGTGAGGTAAACAAATTACAGCTGGGCAATTGACAGGACCACGAACGCAAACCAATGCTGACTACATTGCAAGAAAGGTTGAGGTTCAAAGCATGGGCGGTACGCCAAAGTAAGTAGACCGAAATCCATCAATATCTACTACTAATCATCCACCTTGAGATATCTATCCAGAACATCTCGCTGGTATTAAGTTGCGAGTCCCACCCATAGTGTAAACTCAATGCAACAGACAACTGCATTAAAAGAACTTTGCGTAAAGTAAACAATCCTTGCACCTGCGGGCACAAGCACCGTTGTTTTCCCCCTTGTGGCAACAGCACATCCCCTAGACTCATGTTTCTGTCACTCAAGCTAGTCATCGAGGGGCATGAACCCACAATCAAGCATAACGTTCCCTCTTGGAGTCACTACGTATTACTTGGCCAAAGCAATAAATAACAACGGAGAACATGCAAGAATTACTTATGAACATAAATATAAAAGAGGTGAATCAAATATATTACTCAAGATCAATCTGAACATAATCTCATAATCCATCGGATCCCAGCAAACTCAACATAGCAACAGCATAAGGATTACATAGGTGCCTCGATCATGTAGGGCAGCTCACGAGGACTAATTAGTGAAGCACAAGAACGGGAGGAGAACATCACATAGCTACTGGTCATGGACTCATGGTCCAAGGGAGACTACTCACGAGTCATCCGGGAGGCGTCCATGGTGGTGGAGAAGCTCCCGGTGGTGATCCTCCCCTCCGGCAGGGTGCCGGGAAGAGTTCTCCTGGTGCTCCCGATCTTGGAAGCGGCGGCGGCGGCGGAACAGAGATGGGATCGCGAAAAGAGTTCCTTCCCTGAGGGTTTCGGAGGACCCTCTAAATATATGCCAAAGGGTGGCACCGGACGGGCTTCATCTAGATAGAGAAGTATCTAACACTAGAACGTGACTAGATACATCCGTATTTAGACAAATCGAAGACAAGAATTTCAAGACGGAGGGAGTACTTGTGTCTATTGTCCGTGGCATCTCTTTTGACACATGATGGGAAAACTCTCTTGAAGTACAAATGTATCCACAGCGAGCTCGACTATTGACGCGTACACCCAGAGTTGCATCAGCAGTGCACTGCCAAGCAAAAATTAGTTCTTCCATCAAGTCGCATAACATTAACCCGATCTCAATTCATGAAATGCAACGTGCGCACGTTGTTTCTCTATTTTATCATGCTACATGGCCATTTTATATTGATGATTCTTCTATTCTGCTAGTAGTATGGTATTAAACTCACACATTTGCCATACAAGCCAAATGGGCATTTGATATTTCAGATTTCTAACTTAGCTGAGGTACAAAATTTAGTGGACCCGGGCACACAGTTACATAGCTAAATTCGGGAGATCTCGAGATAGGGACACATGATTTTACCCAGGTTCGAACTCTTCGGGGAAATAACACCTTACATCATGCTAGCTTGTGCTTATTGCGTTGAATTGAGTAAAAAGTACATACTCCCTAGCAGGTAGGGAGGGAGTAATAATGATAGCCCCCCTAGCAGGTACACATCACTGGAATCAGACCATTCGTAAAACTTAATTAGAATAGTTCACATAGCAAGATGACGTACAAGAAGAGAGGTTTTTTATAGCGAGTTTTGTGGTAAGGCTCAAAACAAATTGTCATCGCTTAACGTGGTTGGATTAAATCCTTTCGGCGAGCCAAACAGGAGCGACATGAGCGGTTAAAATGGGATTGTGGAAGAGCGACACCAGCATTGTGCCGCTAGGTTGAGTGTACCACCTTGGATATAGACAAAACCCCACCGGCCGAAAAGCTTCTCTAGCTTACGCTCAAACCCGACCCGAGAAGCACGGGGCACATGATGGAAATCCAGTGTGAATCAACAATGAGACTGCTTTGCACGGTGAAAAAGATGCGAGCGGAAGGCCCGGCATCCCTTATGCTTCGAGGCATCTTCTCAGTAGTTAGAGACCTCTTTATTTTTATCTTACGAGGGACCTCTCTATCATGTGAGCACGACATTTGGATCCCGCCATTACAACCATCGGCCACGGATGAAACGAAGTGAGAGGCGCGGCTATAGTATAGATCAGACGACGGCCTCGAGCCCATGAATGGACAACGAGGAGGGGAAAATGCACACGAAGAGTCGTGAGATTCCTAGCAGTCATGCTGGCAGGAACACCTAGTTAGGGATGCCGACAAAATCATCAAAGAGTGGTAGTACTCTTTATTTCGATTCAACAAAGTGCGCCAATGGTCTTGTGGCTTGTCCTATTAGGACGCTATATTAGACCACCCAAACGAGATGGCGAGCAGCAGCAGCGGAAGCAGCGGCGGAGTCGATGCTCGATGGCGAGTCTCGTTCGCCGCCGACCTGCTTACGAGCACGCTGTCGTTCCATGAGGGTGTGCTGGTTCTCCGGCAGGACGCGCTGCGCATCATCCTCTCGGATGCGCGAGGAGTTACCATCGATGCGCGATTTCTCCGCGAGGGGGAGGTGATCGAGATTGGTGATGTGGTTTCCCTCCCGAGCCATTTCGCCAGAATCCGGGATCGTCTGCCGCCGGTGATAGCCGCGCCGCCGCTTGCAGGGGCGGACGGGGCGGACGCGGTTCGCAGACACCGCGGTGCCGATGGACCGAACCGGGTCGAAGAAATAAACCGGATCTCCCAGCCACCCATGGCGGATGTGCGCCACGTGGTGGGGATCCAGCGTGCCCCGAGCGGAGCGGGCGTGGGGATAAAAGCCCCCTCGCACCAGATCCTTGACCTAGAAGCTGCCCTATCCCACTTCTGGACGGCGGAGGAGAGGGACTCCAGATCTAGATCCAGCCCCGCTGAGAGCTTCGAGTGGTGGAAGGGCAAGGTTGGGGGTGACCTTCGCTCCTTTGCGGCGGTCGCGGCTGCTCCTGCCATGGAGGCGCGCGGTGGTCGAGGTGCGCGCCGTGGTGGAGGCGAAGCTGGCCGCATGGATCGTGGCGGAGGACGCCAAGGAGGCCGCGGCAACAAGTTCTCTTGGAGGCGCGAGGACGGGGGCGGCTCCAACATCTCGCCGGCCTCGGGGGACACCTCCCGATGGGACGAGGCGGCTGCCTCCGGCCACCAGGAGCTCCAGTCCGGCGGTGTCTGGGTCCAGAAGGGCCAGGTGAATCAGGGCTCGGGGGACAGCTCCGTCGGGCGACCTGCTGCGCCTATTCCCCGTCAAGCTCATGGGAAGAAGAACCCTAATCAGGTGCCCCCTTCCAAAAAACTTGATCCATGCCCCATCTGCAAATCTCATGAGCATGCCCCTGCCAGATGCCCTCAAGCATTCTGCGAGCGATGCGGTAAACTTGGTCATTTGGCCTCCATGTGTGCTGAATTTTTGCCTTGGGAGTGTATGGCAGCGATGTGTGCATTTCAATCTAGAGGGCAGGGCTTCTACTATGTTCATGATTCTTGCACGGCTAATCAGCATAAGGAGAGGGCGAACAATATTGTAGTTACTATCATAGAGGGGGAGACATCTACGCGTCAGATGGAGCTAGATCTGAATGCTTACCTTGCCACTGACTGGCGATGTTCTGCACATGCTATCGGACCGGGGGTGTTTGTAGTTCGTTTCCCTAACCCTCGTGCAGTTGCACAGATTTGCTATGTTGGTAAGGTTACTCTCAAGACCAGTGGAGCAGTCATTCAGGTTGCTCGCTGGTCGTCTTCGGTTGGGGCTAAAGGTGTTATGGAATCTGCTTGGATCAAAATTAGTAATGTGCCTCTGGACAAAAGAAGTGAAAAAAACATGGCATACGTGGCATCCTTGGTTGGAGTTCCCCTTGAGATTGATCCTGCTACCCTACATCGACCGGCTTCGGCCCGGGTCAGAGTAGGCTGTAGGAATGTGGATGAGATTCCTGCTGTGGCAGAAGCTGTTCTTGGGGAACATTTTTATGATTTTTACTTTGAGGTTGAGCAGATTCTTGTGAGGGACCCTGACAGAGAGAGGGTGGGTATTAAATATCCTCCTAATCCTGAGTTTAACAATGAAAAAAAGATGGCTCCTATGCCAAATCCTGGAGCTCAAAAGAGTGGGCGATCTATTGCCCTGGGAGGGAAACCTTGCATGCCCCAGGGCGACAAGGTTGATACTATTCATGAATCTCAGGAAAGTGTGGAATCTGATGATTCCCTGCATAACACCCTGCTCATTGAGACCATGGCCCAGGAGATGAGGCAAGAAAAAGTAAGATCCTATACTGAGTCTCCTTCTGAATCTAATACCAAAAACTCTAAGAAGACTTATTCTGATGTGGTTAGAAATTACCACCAGGCTGGAAATGAAGTTAATCATTATGATCCTGTTTTGAAGGTGGACAGTGCTTATGTGGTGGAATCTCCCGAAGAGGAGAAGAAAGACATGATGCCTCCTTGCCCTCCTCTGGTTACTGAAGAAAACCTGCGTTTCAGCCTCCGAAATGTTCAGGGCAAAATGGAGAAAATTGAGGAGAGGGCTCTGGCTGTGGCTAAAAAGAGAGATATTGAAGGTATTCCAAAAAAACTTAACTCCTTTGATGCATTGTCTAACCCTGAACTCATTATTAGGGCTGTTAAAATGGGTGTCAATATTCCTGACACGGACTTTGCTAGTATAGATGTTTTACGTGAACTTGAAAAATTCAGAAATAACAGTGAGGTTATCGACCCTAATGTGAGACATGATATTGAAGATAAAAAAGAAATGATCCTAATTAATGAGGCTGGAGATCAGACCCCTCTAAACATGAATTGGGATGGGGGGAGTGATGCTGATGAGGATAAGTTCACGGTGGTGAGGTCTAGGAAAAGGAGGGAAAAGAAACAAAATATAGTTATTTCTAGACCTGTTACTAGAAGTCAAAAAAATGAGTTTCCTATGAAGAAGAATACTGATAGCTCTACTTTGACTCCTAGTAGAGCTACCAGGAAGGGGGGGGGGGGAAGAAAAAATGAATGGCCTTTTTTGGAATTGCAGAGGAGCAGGTAAGAAGGGAATGGCTACCTGCTTCTCTGATATTATCAGAGATCATTCCCTGGACTTTATTGGCCTCCTGGAAACGAAGAAGAAAAATTACACTCCTAAATTTTTTAGAAAAGTTGACCCCTATGATAGCCTTGATTGGAATTGGATTCCATCTTTAGGCAAAGCTGGTGGGATCCTTTGTGGTGTTAGGAAGGATAGTCTGGAAATTATCTCCTGGAAATTTGGTAACTATCTTCTTCAAGTTACAGTATTTGATGTCAAACTGAGATGTGTTTGGACCCTAGTTGTGGTTTATGGGGCTGCTCATGATGACAAGAGAGGGGAATTCTTGGAGGAGCTTAATAATGAGTGTGGGAATATTAACACCCCCTATGTGATAGGGGGGATTTCAATATCCTTAGGGATAATGACGATAAGAATAAAAACATGCGACGCTCCAAGCACATGGATAGGTTCAATGCTGTTATTCAGCATTTAAACCTCAGGGAGATTCATATGAGTGGGGGCAGATATACGTGGTCGAATAACCAAAAGCACCCTACTCTTGAAAAGCTTGATAGAGTCCTCATGAGTTATGATTGGGAAGATCTGTTTCCACTAGTTGCTATCCGCAAGCTGGTTAGGGATGTTTCCGATCATAATCCCCTTTTACTGAACTCGAACCCTATTAAGAAGAAAGACCTTCGTCAACGTGAGTTTAGGTTTGAAGCTAGCTGGCTTAATAATGAGAATTTTTATGATATAGCCAAGAATATCTGGGGGCAATATGTTGCTTCGGAGGACCCTATAGACATTCTTAATATAAAACTGAAGCGCTTTAAAAAGTATTTCAAAGGGTGGGGTTCCCACTCCTTTGGGCATGCCAGAAAAAGAAAAAAGGTGATCCTAAGAGAACTAGAGGACCTTGAAGCCAAAGAGGAGCTTGGTCCACTAGATACCGAATCCTATGAGAGAAGAAGTGACCTATGTGTTGAACTCAATGAGCTGCTGGCTAATGAGGAGTTGTTCTGGCTCCAACAGTCTAATGAGAGGTGGCTTTTAAAAGGGGACCGTAATACGGCTTACTTCCATAGAATAGCGAATGGGAAAAAAAGGAAAAATACCATTCATTCCCTGGTTAGTGGAGATACGGTGGTGGAAGGAACCAAGAACCTTCTAGCTCATGCCACTTCGTTTTACAAAGATCTTTTTGGACCTGCTAGAGGAAATATGTTCCATCTCTCCCCTGAAACTTGGACTAATGATGAGAAACTGTCAGAGGATGACAACATCATTCTGACTAGTCCTTTTACTATGGAGGAGGTTAAGAAAGCCCTTTTTAGCATGGATAGTAACAGGGCTCCTGGCCCGGATAACATTCCGGCTGAGTTCTATAAAGCTTGCTGGGACTTTGTAAAGGTAGATATTATGCGTATCTTTGATGCATTCTACAACAACAACCTGGATGTTGCCAGATTGAATTATGGGATTATTACTTTGATACCGAAAATGAATGGGGCAAAAAAGATCCAGCAATATCGCCCTATATGTCTACTTAGATGCCCCTACAAGCTCATCACTAAGGTACTAGACAACAGGGTGGCTTTGTTCACAGACAAGCTTATTAGTAAGCACCAAAATGCATTCATTAAGCACAGGTCTATTATGGATGGTATCCTTACCCTTCATGAAATTCTCCACCACTCCTATCGAAAGAAAAAAGTAGGGGTCGTTTTGAAACTGGACTTCGAGAAAGCCTATGATAAGATCAGTTGGGATTTCTTGATGGATTGCCACAAGAGTAGGGGTTTCTGCCCCACTTGGTGTGGGTGGGTGGAGAAGATTCTTCGTGATGGTACGGTTAGTATCAAACTTAATCAAGAGAATGGCCCGTACTTCCAAAGTTGCAAAGGGGTGCGCTAAGGTGACCCCCATTCTCCCTTTCTGTTTAACTTGGCCGTGGAAACCCTATCTAAGATGGTCCGCAATGCCCAGAAAGAAAAGTTGTTAACTGGTATGGCCTCGGACCTGATTGAAGATGGAGTGGCCATTTTGCAATACGCCGATGACACGGTCATTTGTATTGAACATGATAGGGAGGCGGCTGTCAATCTAAAACTCCTTTTATACATTTTCGAATTAATGTCAGGTCTGAAGATCAATTTTGAGAAAAGCGAAATCCTTTGTGTTGGGGGTGACGATGACATGAGATCTTTCTATGCTGAGCTGTTTAATTGTAATATTGGGCATTTTCCGATGAAATACCTGGGTGTTCCTGTGAGCTTTTCTACTCTTCGGTGTTTAGATTGGGATTTCCTAGATGAGAAGTTTATGAAATGTTGTGAATCATGGATTGGGAATGCAGCCTCTTCGGGGGGCGTCTAATTCTCGCTAACACTTCCCTAACAGGAATTGTGTACTACTACATGAGTATGTTCTTATTGGCTAAAGGTGTGATCGTGAAATTAGACAAACATCGTAAACGTTTCTTCTGGCAAGAGCATGAAGGACGTAAACGATACCACCTGGTTAAATGGTCCAGGATCTGTCGCTCGAAAGATAAAGGGGGCTTGGGGGTGAAAGACCTCCGCAAACAAAATATAAGCCTTCTGACCAAGTGGTGGTGGAAGCTAGATACGGAACAGGGGCTTTGGCAAGATGTAATTCGGGCTAAATACCTGAGGAAAGACTCGATTTCCTCGGTCAAAGCTAAGTTTGGGGACTCTCCTATCTGGAAAGATATTATGAAAGTTAAGGATGTATATCTTGCTGGCCGAGGGATTACTCTTAAGGCTGGGGACATTACTAGGATGTGGCTTGACCCTGTTGGTTCTGATCAGCCACTGTGTAGTCGTTTCCCTACTCTCTTTGAGATTTGTAATGATCAAAACATTACGGTGGCCAAATTTAGAGAAGGTGTGGGGACTGATTTCTTCAGAAGAAATCTGCATCCGCCGCTTCTGGAACAATGGAAAGAGCTTCAGGATGTGGTTAACTTGTGGCCTCGTTCTGATGAACCGGACACGATTAGTTGGTCCTTGGGGGGTGGTAATAGAAGCAAATTCACCACCAGGTCTGTCTATAGTTATCTGGAGAGAAATATTGCAGGGAGTAACTATAGATGGGTTTGGCGAGCCAAGATTCCACTTAAGATTCAAATCTTTATCTGGCAGCTTTCCCAAGATGCTGTGTTAACTAGAGATGTTATGAATAAGAGGAACTGGATGGGGAACCCTTCTTGCTCTTTCTGTGGTGAGAGGGAGACCTCTCAGCACTTGTTCTTCACCTGCCCCGTGGCTAGGGTTGTTTGGAGAACAGCAGGTTGTGCTTTGGGCACGGATGTTGGTCCTAATAATTTGTGGCAATTTTTCTCATGGTGCTATATCTTCCTTCCTGATGGAGAAATTTTTTATACTTATTGCTTGGCGGCTATTTGCTGGGCTATTTGGAATACCCGTAATAGTGTCACTTTTGAAAAAAAGAAGTTACGATCTCCTTTTGATATTGTATACTCTGCCTGTGGAAACATGTTGTACTGGGCAGGTCTGCTGAAAGGAGAGGATCGCGAAGCTATGGAGCGTGGTGCGAAGATTCTGAAGACAAGTGCTGCGAACATGATGCGTCTGTGCGCCCCGCCGGGTGATTCGAGCTGAGTTGATGATGACTGAAGCCTCTTGTTGACCCCGAGCTCAACTCTCCGTTTTTTCCCTGGACTGCTTTCTAGTAATTTTCAGGTCGTCTTTCTTGAGCTCCTGCGTGAGCCTTTGTGATGGTCGATTGTTAGACCCCTGTGACAACTTTTCTCCCCTAGCTGAACTGGTAGACTTGTGATAGCGTTTCTCTGGTGTCGTTGGGTTTTCGCCCCATGGCAAATTGCCCGATGACGGGTATTTGTGGTGGGTTTCCCAACGATGCTTTGAACTCGCTTTACCCTTTTCTCGGTTTCCTTTTCGTTTGGATCTGGGACGGCTGTATTTCCGTTATGCTTTTAATGGAAAGGGGTAATGCCCGGTTCAAAAAAAAAAAAAAACAAAGTGCGCCAATAGCTTCTGGACGTTGGCTGAGTGATTCAATCTTCTCCTTGGAATAAAACGGATTGATATCGGCGCGATCTAACCTATTATGGCGAACCGGCCCTGCACTTGTCCTGTCATACCTTTTTCGTGCATACGGAATAGTGGACTTGGTTAACTCAGTTCTTACCTGCCCGCATATCACCTACCTGCCTGCATACACGAGTCAACAGATGCATCGGATCTGTGAACGTACGCTGCACCGTGCGCTTCACCTGCCGATCGCTTCCAGTGTTTTTTTTTTCGTAAACCGTCATCAATTCGAGTCTAGGCCATGCTGCCGTGCTGATGGGCCATCCGGCCCACGGGCGCCAGAAGCCCGATCCCAGCCCAAGGGCCCATACCCAGCCCAAGCGCTCCGGCCCGCTCCACCCCTCGCCCATTAGAGAGAGAGAAAATGGCCACGTCGACGCCACCGGCCGGTCACCTTTCCTCTCCCAAACCTAGCAGAGCAGCAGCGATGGCGCCCCCGCCGCCGGCAACCCTCGCCGCCGTCCTCCTCCTCCTCATCCTCGTCGCCCACCCACTGGCCTCGGGGCTGGAGCCTTCGCTCTCGGCCTCCTCCTCCTCGCCGTTCGACGCGGCGCTGGCGGCGCTGCAGGGCCGGATCGGCTACGCGTTCGGGTCCCCGGACCTGCTGCGCCGGGCGATGACGCACGCCTCCTACTCGCGCGAGAACGGCCGGGCGCTGGCCGTGCTCGGCCTGGCCGCGGCGGAGTCGGCCGCCGCGCTGCGCGCGCTCGCCGCCGACCGCGACGCGCCGGCCTCCGCCGTCTCCCGCGCCGCGCGCGACGCCGCGGCGGAGGCCCCCTGCGCCGCGGCGGGCGCCCGCGCCGGCATCCCGGGCGTCGTGCGCGTCGCCGGGTCCACCAAGGCGTCTGCCCCGCCCGTGGTCTGCGGCGCCCTCCGCGCGCTCCTCGGCGCCGTCGCCGTCGACAACGGCACCGCCGACGCCGCCGCCGAGGTCTTCTGGCGCCTCCACGTCGTCACCGCCGCGGCCGCAGCCATCTGATGCCAATAGATCGTCCAAGACCTCCTTGTGATCTTGGAGAGGAAAGTTTGCTGCTGTGACCAATCAACTTGTATGAAAATTATCAACTGCTGCTGTGAGTTTGTATGCAAAATATGAACTGCCACTTCGAGTCTGTATGGAAATTATGAACTGTCACTTAGAGCTTGGATGAAAAACATCAACTTCCACTTTGATTTTATATGTAAATTATGAACTGCCGCTTCCAGTATGTATGGAAATTATCAACTAGTACTTGTGTGATATCCATCCAGTTCCAGAATTGCGTGATCGAATTTCTCAGATTTGAGTTGAATCATGGAACAAGGGTTCCTTGTCAAGTTCAGTAAACTTATTAAACCCAGTTTTCTTAACCAAAAATGCTACTTGTAGTTCCATTCCATAACTTGATTGAAATGGGACCAGAATGAGAAACAAGCGAGGCAAAAATGGTGTCAATGCATGATGTTACATAGATAAGCATCATTTTGACATTAGTACAGGGGGCCAAGACTCCAAAGGCAAGTACCAAATGACTACAATCGACTCTTCTCAGAGTTACATCAGCAACATCAACCTCGTATTTTGTTTCCCCTCATTGAACCAAAGGATCTCATCTCATCCAAAACTCTGAACACTTCCTATCAGAAACCGAAGCGACCGGTTTATCCACCACAGGGACGACGGACGGCCTACTTCCTCGCCTTCTTGCTCCGGTGCGTGTTCTCGGGCGTCGACCCGTCCTGCTTGCGTTTCTTGTTCAGCTGCTTGGCCTTCCTGGCCGCCACGGCGGGCCGCTTGGCCTTGCGGGCGCTCTCGCTCTGCCCCGTCTCGCTAGGCCTGCCTTGCTGATTCCCTTGGTTGACGGGGCGCCGGGCCACCTTGGCCTTCTTCACGACGCCAGATTTGGTCGACTTCAGGCCTTGGTAAGACAGGCTTGCCGGCTCCTTGCGTTTGTTGCTGTCGCCGCCTTCGCGCGACTTGCTGCTGCCTGGTGTAAATGGCGTCTTCTGCTTTGGAGTGCCGCGCTTTTTCCCAGAGTCTGCCTTCTTTGGTGTCGCGTCGGTTGCCTTTGCATGGGTGAGCCTCAAAAAGCGGTCTCTGATCTTAAGGCCACGCTTTTTGACAACAGAGTTAGCAGCTTCCTGCATAATAACACACAGTAAAACAACTATGAGATCCTGACAATATAACAATGTATGCAGCGATCTCTAAACTCAAAGCATTTTATAAGATGTTATGTTCCTAAGAAAACAGAGTATCCGTAGTAAGTCACAATGTCACAAGTGCATACTGTATATCATCAGTGGATAAAGTAATGAACTCACTGGACAATTCTAGTAAACAGATGCGATTGACAAGCCGGGGTCATAATAAGGCTTCAAAGAAGGTATAGTTACACAGCATGGAGTTTACCGGTCGACCATAAACTTTTCTGGACAACACTTAAAAAGATTCTATCATTTTTCCATCCTGTTCAGTAGGTTAAAGATAATCAACACTCAACAATGTAAGACACCATAAATGAACTCTGCTGGTAGATACGCAGTTCAGCATGTATTGGGCTGTGAGTCTACAATTGGCTTAAATATTTACAGCCTGCTTATAAACTGATGTTTCTGTTGTAAATATGTAGTTAGCAAGGAAGACTATATGTAGTTAGCAAGGAAGACTTAAACTCATTCTTTTCACATGTAATACTAGCATTTAACCATATGACATGACTAACATTACTATCTTCAAGGAATATTTTGCATAATCACAAGGATTAACAAATTCTCATATTCATAAACTTCTTATGCACCCGACAAATGTTTGACTGTTGCAAAGAGTCCGAACTCAGAATAACTCAAGAGGGAAGATGAAGGATAAGAAATTATACCCTTGTTTTGAATAGAACATAAGCGATGCCCTTTCCTAGGCTTGAATCTGGATCTCTGACAACACGTATAGCTTCAACATCACCTTGTGGTCCACTGGGACCGCAGAACAGCTGGTAGAGCTCCTCATCCTTATGTGCCACCAAGAAGCAAAAGTTGACACTGGTTACTTAGTTTATGTGGACATTATGGTGCCACTGCTATCATTTCTTTAAAAAAAACAGCAAAGAGCCATACAAGAGTGGACACATCATACATACCTTTACATCGAATGGAAGGTTACCAACAAACACTGTCCTCTTCCTGTCATAAAGGGGTCCTTCTCCTCTTAGCTTTTTACGAGGCGGACACGCCATGTCAACACGGATGTGATTGCCGTTGAACTAGAGGATCCAGAATTCAGATAGATACATTGTATTAATAGATATGAGATATGACACAGAAAGTTCTTAAGATGTACTTAAGCTCTAGCTCTATGAAGTACTCCCTCCGTTCTAAAATAGATGACTCAACTTTGTACTATCAGCTGTAACTTGTAAGACAGGGAACTCACCAGTGCCATATTATGAGATAAAGCTGTCCGCGCACACTGCTCATCTTTGAAGACGATGTAGGCATGTACACTGCAAAGGATATAAGAAGATATAAGAGTTCGAAAAGCAACAGGCATAGAGTGCGTTTGTGGCACAAAACAGCTAAACAATTCCTTGTGTTCCATCATTGTGTTACAACACAATGGTCTATTAATTTGGGCATATATTGAGTGGCAGTACTACTTATACCAAGAACATGAAAACTATGGAAACACTTACAATATAGTACGTACTTGTGACCAAAATGGAAAATCTGTGAAGGATGTGCCTTTCTGGTGTCACTGTGCTACTGGATATTTATGCATTCAGCTCAGTACCATATATACAGCCTAAGCGTCATAACATCGCAGAGGGACTAAACTAAAGATGAAAACATTGAGTTACTTTGCTTTATTATTATAGAAATTATTCTATGGAGACAAAAAGGAATTATTACATACATGTGTGAACAAGGGACTATGCAATGGTTCCACCAGAATTATGCGACATTGGATATTACTTAGAGATACTTTCAAGTATCAACAGGAAATAAATAGAACATAACGACTTGTGCATATTAACATCTCATCAAAACAAAGAAAAAAAATGTAGCAGCAAGTTAAAATAAAGGCCATTTAACCATGTAGAGAGGAATAATTAGTCATTGCAGGAGTAAAAACATGGAAAAAAAATCTGAATCTCTAATTGCAGTCAGGTGCTTCTTACATTAAGAATTTCCAACTGAAAATTTATGGCAACCAGCACAAAGCAGATGGGGAAAATCGTCTATTTATCCAGGTATATAGCATAAATTCCACTTGCTAGGCAATAATAACCCGAACAATGCGCCGCTAGCAATCCATAAATTATGTAACAAATGCACTCACTTGTCGACCAAGTCATTGATCTTGCCTTTGATGACGGCCCCCTTCCGCGGAATCTTGGTCTGCAGCAAGCACACACACACAGATGATTGATTAGCACACCAAGGCGAAAAACTATCGACAAATGCATAAGCAGGAGTCTAATCTGATGGACGGTACTGACGTCGCCGAGGGGCACGGAGCGGATCCGGACGGAGTCGACCTCGCCGAAGGCGGCGAACTCCTTGGCGAGCGCCTTGCGCTTGGTCCGCAGCGGCAGGTTCCCGACGAAGACCGTCCGGAGGAGCTTGCCCTCGTCGTCGAACGCCTCGTCCTCCGACTCCCCGCCGGAGGCCGCCGCCTCGACGTCGTGGGGCGCCTTCCTCTTGGCCCCGACCACGGGCCGCGGCCGCTGCTCCTCGTCGTCCGCGGGCGCCCGCCCCAGCGTCCGCCGCTCGTACCCGGCCTCCACCTCGTCCCGCTTCCGCTTGCGCCGCGCCTCCCCCTCCTCCTCGCCCCGCTTCCTCCGGGGCGGCTCCGCGGGCTCCGCCTCAGGACGCTTCGGGGGCTTGCGCGCCGGAGTGGGGACGGCGGCGGACGCGGGGGTCGGCGGGGGGGCGAGAGGGGGCTCCTCCGGCGCGGACTCCTTGCGGCGGAACGGGTTGTCGGCGGAGAAGAGGGAGCGGACGGCCGCCGCCTTGGCCTCGGGCTCGGCGGCGCCCTTCCCCTTCTTCGCCATCTCCCCCGTCCTCGGCGTCGGCGGTCTGCGGCGTGCGGCGGCGGCGGCGGCGGCGAGGAGAGGAAAAGGTCGGAACTTTATTTGGCCCGAACGGTGGGCGACCACCCACCCGTCCCCTCTGAAAATAGACGTGCGGCGCGGAGGGTCCCGAGCGATCACAGCCGTCCGATCACGCGCGGACGGCCCAGATTTATCCCTGGCCCTGTACCGAGCTCCTCATCAGCCGCGGGGGGCGGGAGGCTGGGCAGAGCGCCAGGGTTTACCTAGGGTTTGGTCTCGCCGCGCCGCCGCCTGCCCACGCCGGAAGCAGTGAGCAGTGAGCTAGGGAGCGCCGGCGGCGAGGGATGGAGGGGGGAGAGGAGCGGGCGGGAGGGAGGAAGGCGAACCAGCTGCGGGCCTACTCGTGCACGCGGAACCCGGTGGAGCGGGCGCACGGGTCGGCGCGGTGGGCGCAGGGGGACACGGTGGTGCTGGCGGCGGTGTACGGGCCCCGGCCGGGGACGCGCAAGGGGGAGAACCCCGAGAAGGCCTCCGTGGAGGTGGTGTGGAAGCCCAAGACCGGCCAGATCGGGAGGCAGGAGAAGGAGTACGAGATGACGCTCAAGAAGACGCTGCAGAGCATCTGCCTGCTCACCGTCCACCCCAACACCACCACCTCCGTCATTCTTCAGGTGAGATGCTTCCTCTGCTTCCACTTGCTCTGTTTTCTTTGCTTTGTATTGTATACACATGCGCCATGGTTGCCGGTTGGTTATAGCTTATCTGCGATGTGTTGCCTTAAATGTGCATTTGTGCCGTGTTGCCGGCTGCCGCGGCGTGTTAGCCCATTTGGCCTGCCTGATGGCCGCCATTCTCCAAAGGCAAATCTTGTATTCTTGTGGGCGTGCAGTGTGATTGCTAGTTGGGCTGCAAATCATGTGTCTGCGCTTGTGAAACACAAAAGATGTAATAACTAGGGCGGTCGCTACCATGAAATTTTGCTAGGAAGTATCTGAAATGCATTCTTGTATACTACATGAAAGGATAATGCTGCCGTGGGAAATGACCGTACTAGATGGATTTGCAAGCTGCGACTGTTTCTCATGTCTCTGCTTGCGAAGCACGGAAGACATAATAAGTAGGATGGCCACTACCACGGAAGTTTGCCAGGGAATAGTTTGAAATGTGTTCCTGCGTACTTGTAAGGAACATGCTGCTCTTAGAAATGGCTGCACTAGGCGAGGTTAGGTTCTGAACCATTCTTGCAAGTTGCAACTACTGTATAGCCTACCAAAACGTCGTATATTTTGGAACAGAGGCAGTAGTTGTTTTTGAACAACTTAATTAATGTTGTTGATTGGGCCTTTTTTTAATTAATGTATCATGCCATTGCACATAGTGTTGTATCTCATCCTGGTTATTTCTCTTTTTGCAGGTTATTGGTGACGATGGTTCTGTATCCTGTATATGTTAATAATGTAATTAATTCCTGATCTCACCATAGTGTTCTGAGTTACTATGAAACACGTTTCTTTGTCTTGCACTCCCTTGCAAACCTTTTTTGTTGGCTGTAAATGATGGGCAAGAACTGCGGGAAGTTCCATTACGCACTGCAAATCGACAAATTCAGAATATCTGTCTGTATCTTATTTCAATCAATAGTAGCCCTTGACAGTGCCTAGCTTCTTCCATGTGCAATTAATGCTTGCTGTGCTGCACTTGTTTTTGCTGGCATCCCCATGAAACATCTTGCTGGTAATTTTACTAATTTCTCCATGTTCACTGATTAAACCTCTTGCTGGTATGTTCAATAATTTTGTATGTTCACTAACAAGGTTATGTGCTGCAGTTGCAATTGGATGCGGAGTGTTGGCCGATGGTGATGTGATTTTGGACACGAGCAAGGCAGAAGAGCAGGTATGGAATTGTTCCTTTTCATCTGAACTCCACTCCGAAATGGAAGCACAAAATGTTGTTTGATTCTCCCTCCAGGAATTTCCATGTTGCTGGTTGTTGGTGTGCCCTTCCGACTTTTGTCAAGTATAGGCTGCTTTCATTTTACATGATGCTTAGCATAAAAATTTCTAGTTCCTAGGGAGAAGTGCAGTTTTAGTTTGCCGCCCCCCTCCAAACCCGTAGTTACTGTAAGTGGGAACTGCCATTAATAACTGTTTCCTGAGATCATGTGATTTACTTTTTGATGGTGTTTAGCATACTTCTAAGTGCCGACGCCAACAGAAATTTAACTGCACATGTTGATCGTGCGTACTTGACAAGTTGAATATTGTGTTACTTGTTTCTCTAATGTGTTGTTCTTCAAGATGAAAGAATATTTTTCCAGTGTTACCACAAGAACTTCTATTAGAGTAGACTTTCAGCAACACAGGAACTAAAATATTGTTTGTTCGTCACAACCTGCAGCAATTGAAATCGTTTGCTCACCTGGTGTTCCCCAATTCAAGCAAGTCCGTCGATGTGAAAGAGTCACAACAGAAAGATGGGCAGTCTGAACGGGGTTTGATAACTTCCATCACCCACGGAGTGATGTCCGGTACGGTTCCATCTGGCTTGTGCCTTGGATTTGAGTGTACTTCTTGGCCGTCTCTTCTTTGCAGCTCTAATCCTGCTCTGTTCCATTTATATTCAGAGGACGATTACTTCAACTGCATAGAGAGGGGCCTCGCCGCATCTGCGCGGATCTCAGATTTCATGAGGACCACCTTGCAGAAGCATACGCCCGACTATCTTTGAGAGAAGCACCATAATTCCGCATGATTTGGCGGCGGGTCAGGTTGCAAGCATAGTGCCTTGGTGATGCCAGGGCGCGGTCCGTGGTTCTGTTGGCGTGTAAAGCGTGCGTATGTGACAGTTTTGCATGAAAATGTGGCACTAGCTTCATTTGGGAATGTTGAACTACTGGATATATAGCAGTTATGGTTCTGAAGAACCTTGATTATCTATTGCCATGCATGTTGTCCTGGTTGAATAGAAAGGTTTTGTTGGGGCTATATATGTAGTGTGCATATATAGCCATCAAATCAAAGAATATAACAGCAGTTTCAGTAGGAGGTTTTCCATTAAAACTATTGTGTCACATGTGAATGTGATTCTTGTTTGTTCTGATTTTTACCTGTTGTTTGAAATTATCCTCGAGGTACATCATAAGATTGACGATGGGTTTAATTGTGCATATTTGTTGTGATGGTGGATATGCATTGTTCTTAGCTGTTGTCCGGTCAGTGTCGTCCAGTGCCAACAGATAGTTAATTACTCCTCTGTTTCAAATAATTGAAATTTTAGGTTTGTCCATGGCTCAAGTTTGACCAACTCTAGAGAAAGATAAGCTAAGATCTACAACAACTAATACACATAGTATGAAAATATTTTGCTTAGACTTGTGCATTATTTTGGAACGGAGGTAGTAGCATCGATCATCGATGACAGGACAAGCAGTTCTACTCCATGCCGAGAATGTCCTTTGTGGCTGGTCATGGATATATAATCATGTTGTTTGTATCCATGTGCTGTTGATTGGAGCCACAACCATGCCAGCCCGCCGGAATCGTTTCCGTTGCCTCTCTCACTCGATCCATAATAGAGCTTCCTTCATCTCCATCTCTAGGGGGTGGGTAAGGTGGTCTCATGACCACTTATCCCATTTATAGAAGAATTAGGAGTAGTTAAGTTCCAATACAAATCAGCAAAATTCCACGACAGCCATAAGAACCAAATTCTTTTGCTCCACCATTGGCGGTACACGAAACAATTAGAGAGCTAAAATACTTATAAAAAATAATTAATAGAAATGAAATAGTTAATAACTTTGACCCCAAAGAGGGATGTTTGTTACACGTTTAATCTTGTTCTAAAATATAAACAAAAATGTAACCGCTCACACTCTTGATAGTTGGTCATATTGTATCGGTTGTTATTGCCTTTACTACATGTGCTTCTCCGCCTAATCCACCATCATCGCCGTCATTGCACTCCACCACCAGCACACACCACCAAGTTCCTCTACCTCAACCTTCTTCCGTTATTTGCTGAATATACGCGCCATAGAGCAAATTATTTCAAATGACACAACGACGAGTAGCAGTGTTCTCGTTAATGCTTCTCTCTATAGGTCTCGTCTGTCTCACGTCTGTCGTTTGTAAAGCCCTATTCTCTTCTCGACATGAACGATACGGGAGTTCAACATCTTCTGAATATTACAATTTTCGAGTTTCAATCTCGACGCGAGTCCGTTGAAAATTAAAATTTAGTTCAGATAAGACAAAATAAATATAATTATTTATACTAATACGTGTACTTGTTTATAACTATTTTTATAAGCCACAAATCATGAATAATATACTATGGCAATTTTAAACCTTATTTTTTTACTGAAATCTATATTATTTTTAGTACATTACGCCTAAAATATATATTTAAACTAAATACTCTCAAATGTGAGACAATAAGACAAAATTTGCATGTTTCTTCTGATTAAGTTGTGACATTTGCATTAATATAGTATGTATGTCTTTGTGTATCATTTAATATCTTGGTAGAGATTTCTAAAATTTATGTTATAGAATTATCTAGATAGCAGTATCTAGTTTATGATTAGGTATACGATGGTTGCTGCTTTGATGCACGGCCCTATGATGGGGGTTTAACACGACGACTTTCCGACTATCTACTACAAGGGTTGCCCGGCTCCGGCGAGCGATCGGCGATGACGGCGGCACATCTTCGGCTTGCTCCAGTGCTTGTAGTCGTCACTAGATGGTCCACGGACCTAGTTGTGATTGTCATTACCTTTGGTGTAGGAAATGAATAGATTGGAAGTTTATCATGCAAAAAAAAAAGATATACGAAAAATATAAGAATCCGAACAAATTGGCAACCTTCCTCAGGTAACCTATCTGACTTGCCATTTGTTGCAACCGGATCACTTTGCGCTCACCAATGTTGCGATTGTGGGTTATGCGGTCTATCCTCTAATTACTCTGCCGTTTTCTGTGGTACCGTCAGGGGTGGGCCCACCTTATTTCATAGGTATTCAATTGAATACCCTTATTTGTTTGTCAAAAAATTTATGTATATATAGTGTATACCTTTTTTTTGCGAAAAATATTAATTTCATTTCAATCAAGGTGGTTCATTACAATCCTCTTGGCAAAGAGTGGCAATTTCGTCTGGGGCATGGCGGAGCCAGACAGCCGTGCGAGTAGATGATCTATCCATCGGTGCTAAAGCATGGGGTGCATGAGCTACATTATTTTGGCTTCTCCTAACATGTGCTACAGAGTAATCATGCCTGACTTAAGTAGTAGTTTCCCCCTCAACTAAAGCAGCCACTGAAGATCTATTTGGCGTTCATCAGTCATGAAAATCGCCTCGGGACCCCAAAACGGTGAGTAATAGTCCACTATACGGATCAGAAATGGCCGAAACTACGAGTGTTGATGACCGACACGTAAATGCACCCCGGGATTCGTCAATCGTGGAAATCGCTCCGGGACCCCAAAACGGTAAGTAAGGGCATCTCCAGCCGTTCGACCCCCCAGGGCGCCTAAATAGAGCGGTCTGGGGGCGTGCCAGGGCTAGTTCGGCCCCTGGGGACGACCTAGCTCCCAGTCACGCCCCCAAGCGCCGGCCCCAGGATGCGGAAATTTGAACTAGGTCGTTCCCGCTCACAAAAGACGGCACAAATCCGGCGATCGGACTTAGTCTGGCGTTACAAAAACATAGCGCCGCGCGCCGCAAGTTCGCGTGCGCAACGAATCACTCGGCGGGGTCGGCTCCAGGCGTTGGCGGAGTCGGCGTGCGCGGGCTCGGCGGCGCCGGAGTTGCTTCGATGCCGGGCTGTGCCATCGCGGCTTCGGTACTGCTGGGCGGCGATGTAGAGGCGTCGGTCGGGCTTGGCGTCCATGTGGCCGTGGGCGCGGGAGCTGGCGTCGTCGGCGTCGTCGGCGTTGTCTGCAGCTGGTTCAGGATGAGGCCGTGCTCCGCCAGGTACCATGCCCTGAGCTGCTCGTCGCCGCTCTGGAGCATGTCCGCCCCGCCCATCAGAAAAGCCATGTCGGTGTTCCTCTTCTTTGCGGCGACGTTCGTCCGCAGCAGGTCGACGTTGGTGCGGAGCAGGTCGAGCTTGATGGCGCTGTTCGTCATCAACGACGACCACCGCTCGGCGGTTTTCTCTTCACGCTGGACGGCCCGGGCCTGGACGTCGGCGAGGCAATGCTCGATGGACTCCTGCACTCGCGTTGTGGCCGCGTCGGCGTTTTCCCCCTTCTTTGCCAATTTGTGGCCGTCCGGCCGCCCATCGGACGCACCCGGAGTCGTCGCGTCCGGCTTGTATGTCTCCTTGGCCTTGTCGAGGGTGCGTCGGACCTCCGCCACTTCTTGCACTTGTCAATGCCCTCGGCTTCCTCTGCTTCGGCTGGGCCACGGTGCCGGGCGTGGTTGCCGCCGCGCGCGGCATGGCGTACTTCTTCGGCGGCATGGCGGCGACTGGAAGGCGAGCGGGAGGGGCGTTTGGCGGGAGAAAGGGAGGGAATGGCGGGAGGAAGGCGAGCGAGCGGCAGGGGTGCGAGGGAAAAGCGTCTCGAAACGGCGGAAAAAGGCCCTCGGGTCGCCGATAGGGTGGACCCACGCGCCTTTTTCGCTTGTGCCGGCTCCCCAAGCGCCCCCCAGGGCGCCGGGTTCGGCCTGGGTCTGCCGGCACCAGTTTTGGCCCGAGCCGGCGAAAAACGGGCTTCTGAGGATGCGACTGAGCCGTTTTTTTGGCGCCGGCGCGGAAAAAACGCCTGGGGAGGGCCTGTTAGGGGCGCGGCTGAAGATGCTCTAAACTGTTGTGGCGCATGTGAATGTGGTTGTTGGTTTATTCCGATGTTTTTCCTGTTTGGCTCAACTATCCTCGCTGTACAATCACGAGACCAGTGAACGGGTTGAATTGTGCATGTTTGTTGCTGGATTATTGCATAAGATCTTGGCTGCTGTCCAGTTAGTGCCGTCCAGCCCCAGCAGATAATTAGTTAGTGCTGATCATGTCTAAGCATTCCACTCTACGTTGAGATCGTCTTCTGTGGCAGGGCAGACATAGAAGCATATCGGAGTCTTTTGTGTTTCATGGCCATCCAGCCCATTTTTACAAAAGAATTAGGACTGGTTAAAAGTAGAAACAAAAATCAGCAAAAGTCCACTAAAGACAGGCATGAGAACCAAGGTTGCAACGGGAGAGAAAATATCACACGCCCCTAACGCAATAACCATGGCTCAATACCCCAATAGGTACACGTCCTTTATTTCAACATGACATCTTATCAGTGTTGCCATTTATCCTTCTTCACACTCTCGCTCATGGGCATGCATGGTCATAGATGATTTCTTTCGTCTCCAATTTGTCTTTTTGAGAATCGGCACCTGTACGAAAGAAAGACGGGTTGTGCACTACTGATTAACTGTGCATACTAAATAACATTTAAAACATTATTAACATGCAAATAAACATCATATTCAATTTATACATATTTTTCTAAGCAATTTTCATATATAACATGTTAAAATTGGAGTTATGGTTTAAAAGATATGAATATTTCTCTAAAGCATTTGAATATGTCCCTAAATATCATTTAAAAATGATTCAAGGGTAAAAAATAACATCATATTCATATTCTACACATTTTTCTAATCAATTTTCATATATGACATGTTAAAACTGGAGTTACGGTTTAAAAGATATGAATATTTTTTGAAAACCCTATAAACGAAATTCTTTTGAGAAGAGCTTGCACCTATGCTTCTATGAAAATCACTTGTCATTTAGCTTCAATTTCTTCATTCTCACAAGCGGGTCCGCATGCAACAAAAGAAATTGTGCATTTTTCTTAGGGTAATTCTAGGCATGACCTTGAATCACAGGGTTTGTTCGTGGCAACCCAGCATTCTTTATCTTGGCGTAGATTGGTGTGATGGGACAGATGCTGTGAAAAAGTTTTTTTCTTTCATCGGAATCAACAGCACATTTGAATCTATATAAAAACATTATTTTCTAGACGGATAGTGGATTTATTAACCAGAATCTCACGGGGTTTTCTGAATAAATCGAAAAGTTTTCTATTCCCACTTAAAACAGGACTGCGGGTTGATTACCCGAAACCTCAGGGGGGCTTTCTACAAAATACGAAATATTTTCCTGCTCTCACTTAAGTTGGGACCGCGGGTTGATTTCACGGAAGTGCAGGGACTTTTCTATAAAATGCACGGCGACGGGATGACCAGAAACTGTAGGCGCTTCCAGAAATAAGAGATGTATGTTCCTACAAGCCTCATCAGAGCTCAGTGATTCTCGGCCGTCGGATCGTTCCCCTTGATGCGTTTTCGTCCGTCCAATCGAGATCTGGAGAAGGCTGGACCGTTGGATCTAGGGCAAACACTACTGGAATGAATAGTAACTACATCAGCCCGCTGCCTTTTACTCCGTTTTTTCATTCTGTAGTCACTGGCGTGTGGGTCCGCTCGCGGGTGGGCCGCGTTTGTCAGCGACCGTGGCTTGGATCCGGCTCGGTCGCCCCGTCGCACGCACCGGCGGTAAAAGATCTCGTGCCACCGCACGTAAAATCCTGCCCCGCGCCGAGGGTACGACGGTAAAATCGCGTCCGGGCCTCCTGCGTGTCGTGCGGTGATTCGCCCCGTGCGGCTATGGGGTGGGGAGGGGCAGCGCGAAGCCCTTTCGTGCTCATTCGTCCCCTCCTTCTCCTTCCCTCTCTGCTTCCTTCTGGATCTTGCCGCCGTCGACGCCCCTGAGACCGCGTCGCCGTGGACCTCTCTCCTCGTCTCCCTCGCACCACGCCGCAAGCAGCCTCGCTGATACGTCCATTTTGCATCATGCTTATATGTTGATATTTATTGTATTATGGTCTGTTATTACTTGTTTTGTCACAATACTTATGCCTTTTCTCTCTTATTTTACAAGGTTTACATGAAGAGGGAGAATGCCGGCAGCTGGAATTCTGGGCTGGAAAAGGAGCAAACTCTGGAAACCTATTCTACACAACTCGAAAAGCCCCGAAACTCAACAGAACTCCGTTTCAGAAAATATAAAAAATAGCTGGCGAAAGAAGTTCACGAGAGGGGCCACCAGCTGTCCACGAGGGTGGGGGGCGCGCCCCCTGCCCAGGGCGCGCCCCTGTCTCTTGGCCCCCCCGAACGCCCCCCGATGCCCATCTTCTCCTATATGAGGTGTTTTGACCTGGAAAAAATCAGAAGGAGGCTTTTGGGACCAGACGCCGCCGTCTCGAGGCGGAACCGAGGTGGAAACCAATCTAGGGCTCCGGCAGAGCTGTTCTGCCGGGGATACTTCCCTCCGGGAGGGAGAAATCGTCACCGCCGTCATCACCAACAACTCTCCCATCTTGGGGAAAGCTATCTTCATCAACATCTTCACCAGCACCATCTCCTCTCAAACCCTAGTTCATCTCTTGTATCCAATCTTTGTACCCAAACCTCAGATTGGTACCTGTGGGTTGCTAGTAGTGTTGATTACTCCTTGTAGTTGATGCTAGTTGGTTTATTTGGTGGAAGATCATATGTTCAGATCCATTATGCATATTAATATCCTCTGATCATGAACAATATTATGTCTTGTGAGCAGTTACTTTTGTTCCCGAGGACATGGGAGAAGTCTTGCCATTAGTAGTTATGTGAATTTGGTCTTCGTTCGATATTTTGATGAGATGTATGTTGTCTCTCCTCTAGTGGTGTCATGTGAACGTCGACTACATGACACTTCACCATTATTTGGGCCTAGAGGAAGGCATTGGGAAGTAATAAGTAGATGATGGGTTGCTAGAGTGACAGAAGCTTAAACCCTAGTTTATGCGTTGCTTCGTAAGGGGCTGATTTGGACCATATGTTTCATGCTATGGTTAGGTTTACCTTAATACTTCTTTTGTAGTTGCGGATGCTTGCATTAGAGGTTAATCATAAGTGGGAGGCTTGTCCAAGTAAGGACAGCACCCAAGCACCGGTCCACCCACATACCAAATTATCAAAGTACCGAACGTGAATCAGACGATCGTGATGAAAACTAGCTTGACGATAATTCCCATGTGTCCCCGGGAGCGCTTTTCTTTATATAAGAGTTTGTCCAGGCTTGTCCTTTGCTACAAAAAGGATTGGGTCACCTTGCTGCACCTTATTTACTTTTACCTTTTGTTACTTTCTACCAATTACCTTATCACAAAACTATCTGTTACCTATAATTTCAGTGCTTGCCGAAAATACCTTATTGAAAACTGCCTATCATTTCCTTATGCTCCTCGTTGGGTTCGACACTCCTACTTATCGAAAGGACTACGATAGATCCCCTACACTTGTGGGTCATCAAGACTCTTTTCTGGCGCCGTTTCCGGGGAGTGAAGCGCCTTTGGTAAGGAAAAAATTATAAAGTGTGCTGAAATTTATTGTCACTTGTTACTATGGCCCAAAATCCTTTGAGGGGCTTGTTCGGGGTATCTTCTGTTGGGGAACGTAGCATAATTCAAAATTTTCTACGCTTTCACCAAGATCCAACTATGGAGACATCTAGCAACAAGCAAGTAAGAGTGCATCTACATACCGTTATGTAGATCGCGTGCGGAAGCTTTCAACGAAGTGTGGATGAAGTAGTCGTACTTTTCACGTTCTTCGTCACCGATGATCTAGCGCCGAACGGACGGCACCTCCGCGTTCAACACACGTACGGTGCAGCAACGTCACCTCCTTCTTGATCCAGCAAGGGGGGAGGAGAAGTCGTCAGAGATCCGGCAGCACGACGGCGTGATGACGGATGCAGTGGAGATTGCAGCAGGGCTTCGCCGGGCGCCCTGCGTTGGAGTATGGAGGTGTGACGGGAGGGGGAAAGGCGCCAGGGCAATGGTGCGGCAGCCCTCTCCCCTCCCACATATATATAGGGGCCAGGGGGTGCGCCAGGGCCCCTGCAGATCCAATCTGCAGGGGGGGCGGCGGCCAGGGGGGGTTCCTTGCCCCCAAAGGCAAGTGGAGCCCCCCTCCCCTTTAGGGTTTTAACCCTAGGCGCATGGGGAGGTGGGCCCCTAGTGGTGCGCCAGCCCATTAGGGCTGGACACTTCCCCTTGCGGCCTAGGGGCCCCACCGGGATGGGTGGCCCCACCCGGTGGACCCCCGGGGCCCCTCCGGTGGTCCCGGGACGCTCCTGGTGACCCCCGGAGATCACCCGTTGGCCGAAACTGGACTTCCTATATATCAATCTTTACCTCCGGACCATTTCGAAACTCCTCGTGACGTCCGGGATCTCATCCGGGACTCCAAACAACTTTCGGGTTTCCACGTGCATTTATCTCTACGACCCTAGCGTTACCGAACCTTAAGTGTGTAGACCCTACGGGTTCGGGAGACACGTAGACATGACCGAGACGACTCTCCGGTCAATAACCAACAGCGGGATCTGGATACCCATGTTGGTTCCCACGTGTTCCTCGATGATCTTCATCGGATGAACCACCGTGTCAAGGATTTACTTAATCCCGTATGTTATTCCCTTTGTCCATCGGTACGGTACTTGCCCGAGATTCGATCCTCGGTATTCCCGATACCTTGTTCAATCTCGTCATGGCAAGTCTCTTTACTCGATCCGTAATCCATCATCCCGTGACTAACTACTTAGTCACATTGAGCTCATTATTATGATGTCTTACCGAGTGGGCCTAGAGGTACCTCCCCGTCATACGGAGTGACAACATCCCAGTCTCGGTTCGTACCAACTCAACAGACACTTTCGGAGATACCCGATGCGTACCTTTATAGCCACCCAGTTACGTTGTGATGGTTGGCACACCCAAAGTACTCCTACGGTATCCGGGAGTTGTACAACCTCATGGTCTAAGGAATAAATACTTGACACCGAAAAGCTTATGCATTACGAACTATACGATCTCGTGTTATGCTCAAGTTTGGGTCTTGTCCATCACATCATTCTCCTAATGATGTGATCCCGTTATCACTGACATCTCATGTCCATGGTCAGGAAACCGTGTCCATCTGTTGATCAACGAGCTAGTAACTAGAGGACTACCAGGGACTCATTGTGGTCTGTGTATTCACACATGTATCGCTGTTTCCGTACAATACAATTCAAGCATGAATAACAGACAATTATCATGAACAAGGAGATATAATAATAATGCTTTTATTATTGCCTCTAGGGCATATCTCCAACAGTCTCCCACTTGCACTAGAGTCAATAATCTAGTTACATTGTGATGAATCGAACACCCATAGAGTTCTGGTGTTGATCATGTTTTGCTCGTGAAAGAGGTTTAGTCAACGGGTCTGCGACATTCAGATCCGTATGTACTTTACAAATATCTATGTCTCCATCCTGAACATAATTCCGGATGGAGTTGAAACGGCGCTTGATGTGCTTGGTCTTCTTGTGAAACCTGGGCTCCTTGGTAATAGCAATAGCACCAGTGTTGTCACAGAAGAGAGTCATCGGGCTTGACGCGCTTGGAATGACTCCTAGGTCGGTGATGAACTCCTTCATCCAGACTCCTTCCTGCGCTGCTTCAGAAGCAGCTATGTATTCCGCTTCACATGTAGATGCTGCCACCACGCTCTGTTTGCAACTGCACCAGCTGACTGCCCCTCCATTCAAAATATACACGTATCCGGTTTGAGACTTAGAGTCATCCAGATCTGTGTCGAAGCTAGCATCGACGTAACCCTTTACGACGAGCTCTTCGTCACCTCCATAAACGAGAAACATATCCTTAGTCCTTTTCAGGTACTTCAGGATGTTCTTGACCGCTGTCCAGTGTTCCGTACCGGGATCACTTTGGTACCTCCCTACCAAACTTATGGCAAGGTTCACATCAGGTCTGGTACACAGCATGGCATACATGATAGAACCTATGGCCGAGGCATAGGGAATGACACTCATCTTTTCTCTATCTTCTGCCGTGGTCGGCGACTGAGCCTTGCTCAATCTCATACCTTGCAAAACAGGCAAGAATCCTTTCTTTGACTGATCCATATTGAACTTCTTCAATATTTTGTCAAGGTATGTACTTTGTGAAAGACCAATGAGGCGTCTCGATCTATCTCTATAGATTTTGATGCCTAATATGTAAGCAACTTCTCCAAGGTCCTTCATTGAAAAACTTTTATTCAAGTAGGCCTTTACATTTTCCAAGAATTCTATATCATTTCCCATCAGCAATATGTCATCCACATATAATATGAGAAATGTCACAGAGCTCCCACTCACTTTCTTGTAAATACAGGCTTCTCCATAAGTCTGTATAAAGCCAAACGCTTTGATCACCTCATCAAAGCGAATATTCCAACTCCGAGATGCTTGCACCAGCCCGTAAATTGAGCGCTGGAGCTTGCATACCTTGTTAGCGTTCTCTGGATCAACAAAACCTTCCGGTTGCATCATATACAACTCTTCCTTGAGGAAGCCGTTAAGGAATGCTGTTTTGACGTCCATCTGCCATATCTCATAATCATAGAATGCGGCAATAGCTAACATGATTCTGACTGACTTCAGCATCGCTATGGGAGAGAAAGTCTCGTCGTAGTCAATCCCTTGAACTTGTCGATAACCCTTAGCGACAAGCCGAGCCTTATAGATGGTCACATTACCATCCGCGTCTGTCTTCTTCTTAAATATCCATTTGTTTTCTATGGCGTGCCTATCATCAGGCAAGTCCACCAAAGTCCATACTTTGTTTTCATACATGGATTCTATCTCGGATTTCATGGCTCCAAGCCATTTATTGGAATCCGGGCCCGCCATCGCTTCTTCATAGTTCGAAGGTTCACCGTTGTCTACCAACATGATTTCCAGGACAGGGTTGCCGTACCACTCTGGTGCGGAACGTGCCCTTGTGGACCTTCGAAGTTCAGTAGTAACTTGATCTTTTTCTTCATCATCATTATCATCAACTTCCTCCCTTGTCGGTGCAGGCACCTCAGGAAGAGTTTCCTGCGCTGCGCTACTTTCCGGTCCAGGAGGGGTGACTGTCACCTCATCAAGTTCTACTTTCCTCCCACTCACTTCTTTCGAGAGAAACTCTTTCTCCAGAAAGCATCCATTCTTCGCAACAAAGACTTTGCCTTCGGATTTGTGGTAGAAGGTGTACCCAATTGTTTCCTTTGGGTATCCTATGAAGACACATTTTTCCGATTTGGGTTCGAGCTTTTCAGGTTGAAGTTTCTTGACATAAGCATCGCAACCCCAAACTTTTAGAAACGACAGCTTCGGTTTCTTGCCAAACCAAAGTTCATACGGAGTCGTCTCAACGGATTTCGACGGAGCCCTATTTAAAGTGAATGCGGCAGTCTCTAAAGCATAACCCCAAAAAGATAGCGGTAAATCGGTGAGGGACATCATAGATCGCACCATGTCCAACAAAGTACGATTTCGACGTTCGGACACACCGTTACGTTGAGGTGTTCCGGGCGGTGTCAATTGTGAAACAATTCCACAGCTTCTAAGGTGTGTGCCAAATTCATGACTTAAATATTCACCCCCACGATCCGATCGCAAGAACTTTATTTTTCTGTCACGTTGATTCTCAACCTCATTCTGAAATTCCTTGAACTTTTCAAAGGTCTCAGACTTGTGTTTCATCAAATAGATATACCCATATCTACTCAAGTCATCTGTGAGGGTGAGAACATAACGATAGCCTCCGCGAGCCTCAACACTCATTGGACCGCACACATCGGTATGTATGATTTCCAGTAAGTTGGTTGCTCGCTCCATTGTTCCGGAGAACGGAGTCTTGGTCATCTTGCCCAAGAGGCATGGTTCACACGTGTCAAATGATTCATAATCAAGAGACTCTAGAAGTCCATCTGAATGGAGCTTCTTCATACGTTTGACACCAATATGACCAAGGCGGCAATGCCACAAGTATGTGGGACTATCATTATCAACTTTACATCTTTTGGCATCTACACTATGAATATGTGTATCACTACGTTCGAGATTCATCAAAAATAAACCATTGACCAGCGGGGCATGACCATAAAACATATCTCTCAAATAAATAGAACAACCATTATTCTCCGATTTGAAAGAGTAGCCATCTCGCATAAGACGAGATCCAGAAACAATGTTCATGCTCAAAGCTGGTACTAAATAACAATTATTGAGGTTTAAAACTAATCCCGAGGGTAGATGTAGAGGTAGCGTGCCGACGGCGATCACATCGACCTTGGAACCATTCCCGACGCGCATCGTCACCTCATCCTTTGCCAGTCTCCGTTTATTCCGCAGCTCTTGTTTTGAGTTACAAATATGAGCAACTGCACCGGTATCGAATACCCAGGAGCTACTACGAGTGCTGGTAAGGTACACATCAATAACATGTATATCATATATACCTTTGACGTTGCCGGCCTTCTTGTCTGCTAAGTATTTGGGGCAGTTCCGCTTCCAGTGACCCGTTCCCTTGCAATAAAAGCACTCTGTCTCAGGCTTGGGTCCATACTTTGGCTTCTTCCCGGCAACAGGCTTGCCGGGCGCGGCAACTCCCTTGCCGTCCTTCTTGAAGTTCTTCTTGCCCTTGCCTTTCTTAAACTTAGTGGTTTTATTGACCATCAACACTTGATGTTCTTTCTTGATGTCCACCTCCGCTGATTTCAGCATCGAATACACCTCGGGAATGGACTTCTCCATCCCCTGCATATTGAAGTTCAGCATGAAGCTCTTGAAGCTTGGTGGGAGCGACTGGAGGATTCTGTCAATGACCGCTTCATCTGGGAGATTCATTCCCAGCTGAGACAAGCGGTTGTGCAATCCTGAAATCTTGAGGATGTGCTCACTGACAGAACTGTTCTCCTCCATCTTACAGCTGTAGAATGCGTCGGAGACATCATATCTCTCGACTCGGGCATGAGCTTGGAAAACCATTTTCAGCTCTTCGAACATCTCATATGCTCCGTGGTGCTCAAAACGTTTTTGGAGCCCCGATTCCAAACTGTAAAGCATGCCGCACTGAACCAGGGAGTAATCATCACTACGCGACCGCCATACGTTCAAAACGTCTTGGGCCGCATCGGGAGCAGGTGCATCACCTAGCGGTGCTTCTAGGACATATGATCTCTTGGCAGCTATGAGGATAATCCTCAGGTTACGGACCCAATCCGTATAATTGCTACCATCGTCTTTCAACTTGGTTTTCTCTAGGAACGCGTTGAAGTTGAGGGAAACCTGAGCGTGGGCCATTTGATCTACAGGAGATATTGTAAAGAATTTAGACTAAGTTCGTGATAATTAAGTTCATCTCAATCAAATTTTTAATGAACTCCCACTCAGAATGACATCTCTCTAGTCATCTAAGTGATACACGATCCGAATCGAGTAGTCCGTGTCCGATCATCACATGAGACGGACTAGTCATCAACGGTGAACATCTTCATGTTGATCGTATCTTCTATACGACTCGTGTTTGACCTTTCGGTCTTCCGTGTTCCGAGGCCATGTCTGTACATGCTAGGCTCATCAAGTGAACCCTAAGTGTATCGCGTGTGTAAATCTGTCTTACACCCGTTGTATGCGAACGTTAGAACTTATCACACCCGATCATCACGTGGTGCTTCGGAGCAACGAGCTTTAGCAACGGTGCACAGTTAGGGGAAACACAATACTTGAAATTTTAGTGAGAGATCATCTTATTTACTACCGTCGTTCTAAGTAAACAAGATGCATAAACATGATAAACATCACATGCAATCAATTAAAGTGACATGATATGGCCAATATCATCTTGCTCCTTGGATCTCCATCTTCGGGGCACCATGATCATCTTGTCACCGGCTTGACACCATGATCTTCATCATCATGATCTCCATCATCGTGTCTTGAAGAAGTCGTCACGCCAACTATTACTTCTACTACTATAGCTAGCGTTTAGCAATGAAGTAAAGTAATTACATGGCGTTATTCAGTGACACACATGTCATACAATAATTAAGACAACTCCTATGGCTCCTGCCAGTTGTCAAGTTCATCGACATGCAAGTCGTGATTCCCTATTACAAAAACATGATCAATCTCATACATCACATATATCATTCATCACATCTTCGTTCTTGGCCATACCACGTCACAAAACACATGCTGCAAAAACAAGTTAGACGTCCTCTAATTGTTGTTGCAAGTTTTACGTGGCTTCTATGGGATTTCTAGCAAGAACATTTCTTACCTACGCCAAAACCACAACGTGATTTGTCAACTTCTATTTACCCTTCATAAGGACCCTTTTCATCGAATCCGATCCGACTAAAGTAGGAGAGACAGACACCCGCCAGCCACCTTATGCATCTAGTGCATGTCTGTCGGTGGAACCAGTCTCACGTAAGCGTACGTGTAAAGTCGGTCCGGGCCGCTTCATCCCGCAATACCGCCGAATCAAGATTGACTAGTAACGGTAAGAAAGTTGAACAAAACCAAACGCCCACAACTGCTTTGTGTTCTACTCGTGCAAGATGCTACGCATAAAACCTAGGCTCAGATGCCACTGTTGGGGAACGTAGCATAATTCAAAATTTTCTACGCTTTCACCAAGATCCAACTATGGAGACATCTAGCAACAAGCAAGTAAGAGTGCATCTACATACCGTTATGTAGATCGCGTGCGGAAGCTTTCAACGAAGTGTGGATGAAGTAGTCGTACTTTTCACGTTCTTCGTCACCGATGATCTAGTGCCGAATGGACGGCACCTCCGAGTTCAACACACGTACGGTGCAGCAACGTCACCTCCTTCTTGATCCAGCAAGGGGGCAGGAGAAGTCGTCAGAGATCCGGCAGCACGACGGCGTGATGACGGATGCAGTGGAGATCGCAGCAGGGCTTCGCCGGGCGCCCTGCGTTGGAGTATGGAGGTGTGACGGGAGGGGGAGAGGCGCCAGGGCAATGGTGCGGCAGCCCTCTCCCCTCCCACATATATATAGGGTCCAGGGGGGTGCGCCAGGGCCCCTGCAGATCCAATCTGCAGGGGGGGCGGCCAGGGGGGTTCCTTGCCCCCCAAGGCAAGTGGAGCCCCCCTCCCCTTTAGGGTTTTAACCCTAGGCGCATGGGGAGGTGGGCCCCTAGTGGTGCGCCAGCCCATTAGGGCTGGACACTTCCCCTTGCGGCCTAGGGGCCCCACCGGGATGGGTGGCCCCACCCGGTGGACCCCTGGGGCCCCTCCGGTGGTCCCGGGACGCTCCTGGTGACATCCGGAGATCACCCGTTGGCCGAAACTGGACTTCCTATATATCAATCTTTACCTCCGGACCATTCCGGAACTCCTCGTGACGTCCGGGATCTCATCCGGGACTCCGAACAACTTTCGGGTTTCCACGTGCATTTATCTCTACGACCCTAGCGTTACCGAACCTTAAGTGTGTAGACCCTACGGGTTTGGGAGACACATAGACATGACCGAGACGACTCTCCGGTCAATAACCAACAGCGGGATCTGGATACCCATGTTGGTTCCCACGTGTTCCTCGATGATCTTCATCGGATGAACCACCGTGTCAAGGATTCACTCAATCCCGTATGTTATTCCCTTTGTCCATCGGTACGGTACTTGCCCGAGATTCGATCGTCGGTATTCCCGATACCTTGTTCAATCTCGTCATGGCAAGTCTCTTTACTCGATCCGTAATCCATCATCCCGTGACTAACTACTTAGTCACATTGAGCTCATTATGATGATGTCTTACCGAGTGGGCCCAGAGGTACCTCCCCGTCATACGGAGTGACAACATCCCAGTCTCGGTTCGTACCAACTCAACAGACACTTTCGGAGATACCCGATGCGTACCTTTATAGCCACCCAGTTACGTTGTGACGGTTGGCACACCCAAAGTACTCCTACGGTATCCGGGAGTTGTACAACCTCATGGTCTAAGGAATAAATACTTGACACCGAAAAGCTTATGCATTACGAACTATACGATCTCGTGTTATGCTCAAGTTTGGGTCTTGTCCATCACATCATTCTCCTAATGATGTGATCCCGTTATCACTGACATCTCATGTCCATGGTCAGGAAACCGTGACCATCTGTTGATCAACGAGCTGGTAACTAGAGGACTACCAGGGACTCATTGTGGTCTGTGTATTCACACATGTATCGCTGTTTCCGTACAATACAATTCAAGCATGAATAACAGACAATTATCATGAACAAGGAGATATAATAATAATGCTTTTATTATTGCCTCTAGGGCATATCTCCAACATCTTCAACCCGACCAGAAGAGCAAAGAGTTTCTCCTCAACCTGTTGCATCTACTGAAAATGTTTGCTTTGAGATTCCTTCGGGTATGATAGAGAAACTGCTTGAAAATCCTTTTACAGGAGACGGAACACTGCATCCTGATTTACATCTAATCTATGTGGATGAAGTTTGTGGATTGTTTAAGCTTGTAGGTATGCCCGAGTGTGTTATCAAGAAGAAGGTCTTCCCTTTATCTTTGAAGGGAGATGCATTGATATGGTTTAGGCTATGTGATGATATGGGATCATGGAACTATAATCGTCTGAAGTTGGAATTTCATTAGAAGTTCTACCCTATGCACCAGGTTCATCGTGATCATAATTATATTTATAATTTCTGGCCTCGCGAAGGAGAAAGCATCGCTCAAGCTTGGGGGAGGCTTAAGTCAATGTTATATTCATGCCCCAATCATGAGCTCTCAAGAAAAAATGACCATTCAAAATTTTTATGCTCGGCTTTCTCTCAATAATCGCACCATGCTCGATAATTCTTGTTCTGGCTCTTTTATGATGAAGACTGTTGAATTCAAATGGGACTTATTGGAAAGAATTAAACGCAATTCTCAAGATTGGGATCTCGACGAAGGTAAGGAGTCAGGTATGACCCCTATGTTTGATTGTGTTAAAGCTTTTATGGATATCGATGTTTTCCGTGAGTTTAGCACTAAATATGGACTTGACTCTGAGATAGTAGCTTCTTTCTGTGAATCTTTTGCTACTCATGTTGATCTTCCCAAGGAGAAGTGGTTTAAATACCATCCCCCTACTGAAGTAAAAGTAGTTGAACCAGTTAAAGTTGAAGAAAAGACTATCACTTATAATTTTGATCCTTTATTCCTACTGCTTATATTGAGAAACCACCTTTCCCTGTTAGGATAAAGGACCATGCTCAAGCTTCAACTGTAGTTCGTAAAAGTAATACTAGAACACCTACACCCTCTGAGCAAATTAAAGTTGAACCTAGTGTTGCTATGGTTAAAGATCTCTTGGTAGAAGATTTAGATGGACATGTTATTTACCTCCAAGAAGAGTCTGCTAGAATAGCCAAACCCAATGCTAGGAATAAACATAGACCTATTGCAGGCTTGCCTGTTATCTCTGTTAAGATAGGAGATCATTGCTATCATGGTTTATGTGACATAGGTGCTAGTGCGAGTATTATCCCTCATACCTTATATCACGAAATTATGCATGACATTGCACCTGTTGAGTTAGAAGGGATTGATGTTACTATTAAGCTTGCTAATAGAGACACTATTTCACCAGTTGGGATTGTTAGAGATGTTGAAGTCTTGTGTGGGAAGGTTAAATACCCTGCTGATTTTCTTGTTCTTAGTTCCACACAAGATAAATTTTGTCCTATTATATTTGGTAGACCCTTCTTGAATACTGTTAATGCCAAAATAGACTGCGTGAAAGATATTGTCACTGTCGGATTAGGGGATATGTCTCATGATTTTAACTTTGCTAAATTCCATAGACAACCCCTTGATAAAGAACTACCCAGTAAGGATGAAATTATTGGTCTTGCTTCTATTGCTGTGCCTCCTAATGATCCTTTAGAACAATACTTGCTAGACCATGAAAATGATATGCATATGAATGAGAGAAGGGAAATATATGAAATATTCTTTAAATAGGGACCCGTATTGAAAAAGAACTTGCCTGTTGAAATCCTAGGGGATCCTCCTCCACCCAAGGGTGATCCCGTGTTTGAACTTAAACCTTTACCTGATAATCTTAAGTATGTTTATCCTGATGAAAAGAAGATATATCCTGTTATTATTAGTGCTAACCTTTCACAGCAGGAAGAAAAAACTATTGAAAACTCTGAAGTAGCACCGTGCTGCTATTGGATATACTCTGGATGATCTTAAGGGCATTAGTCTCACTATATGCCAACACAAGATAAATTTGGAAGAAAATGCTAAACGGGTCATTGATCATCAGCGACGGTTAAATCCTAAGATGAAAGAATTTGTAAGGAAGGAAATACTAAAACTTCTAGAGGCAGGTATTATCTATCCAGTTGCTGATAGCCAGTGGGTAAGTCTTGTCCATTGTGTTCCTAAGAAAGGAGGTATGACTGTCGTCCCTAATGATAAAGATGAATTGATCCCGCAAAGAATAGTTACAGGTTATAGGATGGTAATTGATTTCCGTAAGTTAAATAAAGCTACTAAGAAAGATCATTACCCCTTGCCATTTATTGATCAAATGCTAGAAAGGTTATCCAAACATACTCATTTCTGCTTTCTAGATGGTTATTCTGGTTTCTCTCAAATACCTGTGTCAAAAGGGGATCAAGAAAAGACCACTTTTACTTGTCCTTTCGGTACCTTTGCTTATAGACGTATGCCTTTTGGTTTATGTAATGCACCTACTACCTTTCAAAGATGCATGATGGCTATATTCTCTGATTTTTTGTGAAAAGATTGTTGAGGTGTTCATGGATGATTTCTCCGTTTACGGAACTTCTTTTGATGATTGCTTAAGTAACCTTGATCGAGTTTTGCAGAGATGTGAAGACACTAATCTTGTTTTGAATTGGGAAAAGTGCCACTTTATGGTTAATGAAGGCATTGTCTTGGGACATAAAATTTCTGAAAGAGGTATTGAAGTTGACAAAGCTAAAGTTGATGCTATTGAAAAGATGCCATGCCCTAAGGACATCAAAGGTATACGAAGTTTCCTTGGTCATGTCGGGTTTTATAGGATGTTCATAAAGGACTTCTCCAAAATATCCAGGCCTCTGACTAATCTCTTACAAAAAGATATTCCTTTTGTCTTTGATGATGATTGTTTAGAAGCATTTGAAATACTTAAGAAAGCATTGATCTCTGCACCTATTGTCCAGCCTCCTGATTGGAATTTACCTTTTGAGATTATGTGCGATACTAGTGATTATGCTGTAGGTGCCGTTCTAGGACAAAGAGTTGATAAGAAATTGAATGTTATCCAATATGCTAGTAAAACTCTAGACAGTGCCCAGAGAAATTATGCCACTACTGAGAAAGAATTTTTAGCAATTGTATTTGCTTGTGATAAGTTTTGGCCTTATATTGTTGATTCTAAAGTAACTATTCACACTGATCATGCTGCTATCAAATACCTTATGGAAACGAAAGATGCTAAACCTAGACTTATTAGATGGGTTCTCTTGCTGCAAGAATTTGACTTGCATATTATTGATAGAAAGGGAGCTGAGAACCCCGTTGCAGATAACTTGTCTAGGTTAGAAAATATACTTGATGACCCACAACCTATTGATGATAGCTTTCCTGATGAACAATTAGCTGTCATAAATACTTCTCGTACTGCTCCATGGTATGCTGATTATGCTAATTATATTGTTGCTAAGTTTATACCTCCTAGCTTCACATACCGGCAAAAGAAAAAGTTCTTCTATGATTTGATACATTACTTCTGGGATGACCCACATCTTTATAAAGAAGGAGTAGATTGTATTATTAGACGTTGTGTACCTGAGCATGAACATGAACAGATCCTACGCAAGTGCCACTCCGAAGCTTATGGAGGACACCATGCGGGAGATAGAACTGCACACAAGGTATTGCAATCCGGTTTTTATTGGCCTACTCTCTTCAAGGATGCCCGTAAGTTTGTCTTATCTTGTGATGAATGTCAAAGAATTGGTAATATTAGTAAACGTCAAGAAATGCCTATGAATTACTCTCTTGTTATTGAACCATTTGACGTTTGGGGCTTTGATTATATGGGACCGTTTCCTGCCTCTAATGGGTACACACATATTTTAGTTGTTGTTGATTACGTTACTAAGTGGGTAGAAGATATTCCAACTAGTAGTGCTAATCATAACACCTCTATTAAGATGCTTACAGAAGTTATTTTTCTGAGGTTTGGAGTCCCTAGATATCTAATGAATGATGGTGGTTCACACTTTATTCATGGTGCTTTCCGTAAGATGCTTGCTAAATATGATGTCAACCATAGAATTGCATCCCCCTATCACCCACAGACTAGTGGTCAAGTAGAACTAAGTAATAGAGAGTTGAAATTAATTTTGCAAAAGACAGTTAATAGGTCTAGGAAGAATTGGTCCAAGAAACTTGATGATGCATTATGGGCCTATAGAACTGCATACAAAAATCCTATGGGTATGTCTCCATATAGGATGGTATATGGAAAAGCTTGTCACTTACCTCTTGAGCTAGAACATAAGGCATATTGGGCTATCAAAGAGCTCAATTATGATTTCAAACTTACCGGTGAGAAGAGGCTATTTGACATTAGCTGCCTTGATGAATGGAGAACTCAGGCCTATGAGAATGCCAAGCTGTTTAAAGAAAAAGTTAAAAGATGGCATGACAAAAGGATACAAAAGCGTGAGTTCAGTGTAGGTGATTATGTCTTGCTATTCAACTCTCGTTTAAGATTTTTTACAGTAAAACTTCTCTCCAAGAGGGAAGGACCTAACGTTATCGAGGAGGTCTATCGTTCCGGTGCCATAAAAATCAACAACTTTGAAGGCACAAATCCGAAGGTGGTGAACGGTCAAAGAATCAAGCATTATATCTCAGGTAATCCCATAAATGTTGAAACCAATGTTAGTGAAACCGTAACCCCGGAGGAATACATAAGGGACACTTTCCAGAATGATTCAGCCTCCGAAAAGGAAGAGGTATGTGATATGGTAAGTAAACCGACACCAAAACAGCTCTAAAGGCAATTTTTCTCCTGTTTGGAATATTTAGAAAAATAGAAAAATAAGTAGCAGTCCGGAAGAGACACGAGGCGTCCACGAGGGTGGAGGGCGCGCCCCCTGCCTCGTGGGCTCCCCGTGTGCCTCCCGGACTCCGTTTTCTTGTGGGTTACTCCTTTTAGTCGGTAAAAATCATTATATATACTCCCGAAGGTTTTGACATATGTATCACGCAAAAATCCTCTGTTCTTGTTTCGAGCTGTTTCTGTTGCAGATAAAGCAGCATGTCCTCCCAGGATTCAGAGGGAGAAAGCTATGTGGCTGATTCCCTTGCTGACCCTAAGGTCCATGGGGATTGGGAGCATTATGTCTCGACCACGGAAGAAGAAGAAGACCATGATTCAAAGAGGAAGGATTGGACTAGCTCTGATGAAGACGAAGTCCCACTACCTCAACCGGGAGACATGCACGTGGAGTTTAAAAGTTCAAGCCTCCCAGACAGAGTAAATAAACCTAAGATCGAATTTATTCCTTTTAACCTCTTGTAGGAAGACAAGCAGGCACTATGCAAGAGGATGTTAAATCTTGAGCAAGAGATCAATGATCTAAAGGAGCAAAATTCTGTCCTTTAGCGCAAGCTAAGGAAGAAGCCATCATCACCACCCCCGAAGAAGGAGACATAATCATATGGGTATGGGCACTCCCCTTGGAAACTGCCAAGCTTGGGGGAGTGACCCCGGTATCGTATCACCATAACTCCTATCTTTACCCTTTTTCTTAGTTCGATCCTTTTGGTAGTATCTTGATCTAGTAGAATAAAGTTAGCATGATCTAGTTGTGAGCTTTTGCCTTATGATCTTTACCCTTTGTAATCAAGTCCGTGAGCTATATAATAAAGATTAGTATTGAGTCAAGGGCTTGATTTTCTCACTTGGGTCATGATAAAAAGAAAGAAAACATAAAGAGTATCAAAGAGGTCATATTGATCTTATGGGAAGTAATGACTTCACATACAAGAGTATGATGAATAAAAGTTGTTGAGAGTTGACAAATATAATTTTGGTCATCGTTGCAATTAATAGGAAGTAATAAAAGAAGAGAGGCTTCACATACAAATACACTATCTTGGACATCTTTTATGATTGTGAACACTCATTAAAGTATGACATGCTGAAGCGTTGATGTTGGACAAGGAAGACAACATAATGGGTTATGTCTTCTTATATCCGAAATAAAGTATATTGTCATGGATCATCCAACATGTTGAGCTTGCCTTTCCCCCTCATGCTAGCCAAAACTCCTTGCACCAAGTAGAGATACCACTTGTGCTTCCATACATCCTTAAACCCAGTTTTGCCATGAGAGTCCACCATACCTACCTATGGATTGAGAAAGATCCTTCCAAGTAAGTTGTCATGTTGCAAACCAGCTAAAATATGTATGATTTATTAGTATGGGAGAAATTAGCTTTATACGATCTTGTGATAGGGAAGTAATAAAAGCGACGGACTGCATAATAAAGGTCCTTATCACAAGTGGCAATATAAAGTGACGTTCTTCTATGCTAAGACTTTGTGCATCCAACCATAAAAACACATGACAACCTCTGCTTCCCTCTGCGAAGGGCCTATCTACTATTCTTGCCTTATAAGAGTCAAGGTGAAATTCACCTTTCCCTTTTACATTTTATCCTTTGGCAAGCACATTGTGTTGGAAAGATCCTGACATATATACCCACTTGGATGTAAGTTTTCATGGTCTATTATTGTTGACATTACCCTTGAGGTAAAAGGTTGGGAGGCAACACCATAAACCCCTATCTTTCTCTGTGTCCGATTAAAACTCCATAAACATAAGTATTGCGTGAGTGTGAGCAATTGTGAAAGACTATATGATAGTTGAGTATGTTGGCTTGCTGAAAAGCTCTTATATTGACTCTTTCCGATGTTACGATAAATTGCAATTGCTTCAATGACCGAGATCAAAGTTTGTTAGTTTTCAATGAAGTTTATGATTCATACTTGATATTGTGGATGAATTGCTACTTTATCATAAGAATCATACACTACAAGAACTACCTTTAGCAATGCAAATATAGCAACGGTGAGGACAAATGTGTTGTTTTGGTTCAGCTTCCCACCTCCCCCACGAAGGGCTAACCTCCCACCCACCTCCCCTTATTGTCTGCACCTCCTTCGTCTACACACATGCAGCCAAGCATGTAAAAAAATCAAAATATTTTCTCTCCACCACACCTTCTCCCCCGATTCCTCTCTCAATCTCACCAGAACGTGTATCCGCCACCTCAAATTCCGGGCAACTACGGCGCACTCCCACGCCGTTGCTCACCGGCCTGCCCCTACCCCTGGAGTTATCCACTGATCCTCTGCCGCCGCGATGTCCTTCGCGCCCCAGCACCCGCCCCTGCAACAACCCTCATTGGCATAGGTCACTGGCATGGCCCCAGCGGCTTCGGTTTGTCGGCCCACTGCTCACATCCACCATTGGCGGCTGATGTCTACTACACGCTTCTATTCCTGTAGACAGTGTTGGGCCTCCAAGAGCAGAGGTTTGTAGGACAGCAGCAAATTTCCCTTAAGTGAGTAACCCAAGGTTTATCGAACTCAGGGAAGTGGAGGTTGAACGTACCCCTTTCAAGCAACCCTGCAATCAAGATACAAGAAGTCTCTTGTGTCCCCAACACACCTAATACACTTGTCAGATGTATAGGTGCACTAGTTCGGCGAAGAGATGTTAAATGGCAAGTGATATGTATGGCAAAAGATGTATTTGTAAATCTGAAATAAAAATGGCAGCAAGCAAACATGTAACAAAACTGAAAGTAAACGGTGATCAATTGATGAAAACAAGGCCTAGGGATCATACTTTCACTAGTGGCAACTCCCAACAACATTAACATAGTCTATCACATGATATTTCCCATAAAACATGCAATGGAGACGCACTCGGAGGTCATTCCTTTGTGGTCAAGAGAGGACGAGAATTATGTAGGGCTACAAAAGCACACCTCAAAGTTCGTAGTTCTCAATCTATGGATTTCCCAATGTCACCGCGGCCATCCAAAGAGAGTACCACAATCACCACAACATATCACCAGGATAGTCAAAGACAAGCACCAAGAGACTCTCAATCTTCAATCAACACACAAAAGAGGAAATCACTCATGAAAATATTCTTCTAATCCATGTCCAATAGACCACTGTCACCTTGGTCTCGGGGATTATACTAGATAAAGACAAGTGAGTACATCAATTCAATACATAGAGGAAGGGGAAATATCATGGGATCACCCTAGATTAACATAGCCTATGATCACAACGAAGATCATATCATGGGAGAGAGAGATAACCACATAGCTACACGTACAAGCCCTCAGCCCCGGAGAAGACTACTCACACATGGCCATGGTGAGCAAGAGATTGATGGTGGTGTTGATGGAGAGGTGCAGCCCGGAGAGGAGGAGGCGGCCGGCGGCAGCCGTGGCGGCGGCGGCAGCCCTCCGGGGCGGCGGCGGCCCTAGGGGGCAGCGGCTCCTTGGCCCCCCTTCTTCCTTGTGGATGGTGCTGCAATGGTGCTGGTCCTCCCCTCCAAGACGGCGGCCTGGGAGGAGGAAAATTCGTGGCCCTTGGTGACCTAGGTTTCCTCTCTTTATATAGACTCTCGGATTCCCGTCATCAGATTTTGGGCTTCAGTAAAACGAGCTTTTCTCGGCCGCCCGGACTCAGATTTGGACGAATTTTATATCCAGAAGCATCCTCTCGAAATCCCCCACAACTTTCGCAACTAGGCTTTTTCCGTTTGACGTTGTCTTCGGGCCGGAACGTGACCATCTTCTAAAAACGTTCTCAGACAGATTTCAGGAAAGTCAGAGTCCTACTCCAATACGACTCCTTTTGCGTTTTTGTCAATTTCCAAGTAATTCCTACACAATAAAGTGTAAAACAAGAACATTGTGCACTTTTGCAACCATTAGTAGGTTAGTCCAATAAATGCCTAAAAATATAGAAAACTTTGATATAAACACGAGACAATGATGCAAAACAAGCATGTCACAAGCAAAAATTATGGATACGTTTGGGACGTATTAGCGGCCCCATATCCTACCTCCCATCTTCTTTCTCTCCATGTTCCCAACACCATATCTTGTAGGCAACCTAACTCTAGATCGGTGATTGCCTTGCCCAATTGTGTGAGCATCTAACTCTGTACGATGGTGACCAAGAGATTCGTGATGCTCGAGGCGATGGCCGCTTCCGGCAGTGGCCCGGTGGGAGAATTAGGTATTAGGATCCCCACCGAGGAGGACCTGGAGGATCCTGACGCTGCCTCAACATTGACTTCAGGCATATCATGTAATCTCCGAGATCTGTGAATCTCAGGCACGTCATGGCGTCGAGGTTAGTAGCACACTTACCTGGCCACTGATAAGATTTGTGTTCAGCTTATTTGTTCCACCTGTATATCGTCATGTGATTGGTTTAACAGTTTGTCAAACACAACATATTTGGGTAACCTGAATGTGTTATGGATTGCGAGTCTGTGGCTTTAATATTCGCACCCAATTTTGCTTTTTCTGATGCAATTTCTATGTGTATGTACTATGTATTATGAAATTGTCCTACAGATAAGTTTTAAAACTATTGACAATAGATGTGCAAATAGATAAGCCGATTGTGTTAAAATCTTTACCTTGCCTTGGCTGATAGTGTGAGGGATTAACCTGCTTTAGTGCACTTCGATGTCAATTACTTGTATCTTCAGAGGCAGATGGATGTGTAATCACTAGCGTAGGCTCGTTGGGGCCAAAGGGGGCCATGAATCCCCCTTTCCAAATATGAAACATAAAATCTAGTACTAAGCATTATGGCCCAGCCAATGAATAAAGAACCTTAGATAAATAAAGTCGTTGTGTATTGTGTACGTGAGTTCTAGCTACTGATCTCGCCAAGCATTATGGCCCAGCCAATGATCTCGCCAAGTTGTACTACTGCTGATTGACATGTGTGTTGAGTCCTACACGCACCCGCTAGCGGAGTTGATAGCTAACTAAGCTAGCTACCCATACGCGTATCCAGCAGAAGGAATCGATCCACCTTCCTGTTTGCTTAGCGAGGCTAGTTTCATGCGTATGCGTGTCTTGGTGAAACCAAATCTACGTACATGCACGTACGTGCAGTTTGGGTGTGGGTGGAAAGTACTCGGCCGGTTCGACAACCACTGCAGTGCTCTTGATGGAAGTAACTCGTCTATGAGCGATGTACAAAGGACCTGGGCCAACACGACAGCCGATCAGCTGAGAAGTGACCTCCTGTTGAAGGACCAATGAAGCAAGGTACATCTGAATTTCCATGGAAACTTGATTCAGATATGTTATGATTGCTCTCCGATGGAAAAAGAAAACATGTGTGATTGCTCGCCCATGAGGGTTTACTTATTGTATAAATTAAAGAAACATGATTCAGATCATCAAATGTTAAATTGGACAAACACGTTCTGGTTATCTCAATTAAATATACTTGAATCTAAGAAGGAACAATGATTGCCAAATTATCGTTTCATGTAAAAAAAGATTATTTTTTTGTAACTTTGCACTGCGAGTCATGCCTATTTTCAACTTTTCAGGCATATTCGATGTCCTCCGCAACCAGGATCCCCTAATGACGCTCTGCATAATCCTTTTTTGACATGTTCAGCCTTTTGCACAATCATATTCTGATTACCTATACATGAGTATTATTTGGTTGCATTTTCTACAGAGATTTCGATATGAAAGCCTTATTTTCTGGTAGATGTGGTTCATTCTGTACCTCAGATAAAAGACTACCATCTTATCCTAAAGATTAACCAACTATCGATGAGTTAGGCATATAATCATAAAGCATAAACGTTGTACTACTGTTTGGTTTTACCATTTTCTTCATAGAATGATACATTCATCATTCATATGTTGTTCTAGCATGTTCTGAAATATTATTTAGACATGGTCATATTATGCTTTTGGCAGCCACCAGAAATTGAAAAGAAACAACATGAGATTTTTGGGTGAGCTTGAGTGCTTCATGCCATGGCGTAGTTTTTTTGTATATGCTATACAGATCCTCCCAGTGGATTTGAGAATAATATCACAATTGACCACCATCTGCACTACTGTCTATATGGCAACTCAAGTCTGCAAGTAGTTGATCACTTATTTTATATTGGAAGAAGTATATGTACTATTCTATTTTTTTTACATGGGATGCCTTTATGGTGCAATTCACCAATAATTAAGTGAGAGTCTGAAGCGTTAATCGTTTATATGATGGATCCTTTCCTGTAGCAAATTTGCATTGGAGTTCATCATGACTTGTATGGTAACTTAACTGAACTGTACATCCAAAATTTCTTTTGCATAGAGCAACTGGAAACTAGTACATAATTATGTATCATACTGAGGTTCGATTAAGTTTGTATACGCCACTCAGTTAGTTTTAGTCTACCATTATTCATTTCTTGTGTATTGTTCATGATCTCATAATGCAAATATAACAATTTTATTTTGCACCATCTTCACCTATTTTCTATTGTTTCTATTCATTCTTCATACCTGAATCCACAAGAAGTTCATAATAAGCTATTCATTGCCAGTTCAGATAAGCTATTCATTGCCATCTTCACGTATTTTATTTTGTAATGTTTTCTTGTATTTGTACAGAGTTGGCTGCAGACATACATTATGACCACTTACACAGAAGAAAAAGGACCTATCACTCACAAGCTAGGTAATATCTGTTCTTATGCTTTCACAGTGTTTCTTCAATGGAAATGGTTTGGCTCAACACAAACGGATTCATACAGTTTTAATTGAGATGTGATATATATTATCTTCTGAAATACTTACACATGGTAACTATATGCTGATTGTTAGGTTACTCTACTTGTTTTATCTGATACAATACAGAATGAAAGTTAGAAAACATAAACAGTGTCGTGCGCCCTTTCATAACACAAGTTTGTGTGTGCAGGTGCAAGCCTGCAACCCTTTTGTTTGTTCGGTCAAGGGAGGTGTTGTGGAATTAACACGGCAGATGTCCGGTTTAACGGACTTAGTTGATGAACCATCGCACGGGTTAGCTTGAAGGGGTTAAAAGCACACAAAGGACACAGAGGATTTATACTAGTTCGGCCCCTTCGAGGAAGGTAAAAGCCTACGTCTAGTTTGGTTTGGTATTGCTTGGGCGTCGATGAACAGGGAGCGGATTGCTTGCCTATGTCTCGACGGGTTGTTTCTTGTTCTCGAACCGTCGCCGGGTCGCCCCTTTATATAGAGGTGACGCCCGGTCCGGTCTACAGAATCCCGAGGCCGGCTCATATTTGTGTCCGCCTCGGTCTCTGCTCTTTCTTCCTTGTCTACCAAGTTACACGATCAGTCGGTACAAACTGTAACTCTATACATGGGCCCTAAGCCTTCATGGGCCGTAACCTCTACTGGGTCTTATAATTACACAACTATATTATCATAAACCGGTTTACACTAGCCGGTTTATACCTGCTAGTAATATCCCTGACATTAGGCCCCAGAATGATTTGAACTTATTCACATCAATCTTCCCAGTCTTGTATAATCTTCTTTCTTGTATCTTCTCAATTTTGTAAACCAGTGATGACGTCATCCTTGGAAATTACTTAACTCAACCGTGACATCACTTCCGCATTTAACGCGCGTAGCTGTCTGTTATTTTTGTTTAAAGGCCATCCCGAGAATCGAGGCGACAAGGAATCTTTATCCAATCTCTCACTTCCTCAAATCCCGCGCCTTCCATTTCGTCTCTCCCCCTTTATAAATACCGCCGCATCTCTTCTCCATCTCTTTCCTATCGTCTTCTTCCTCTATCGCCGAGCTCAAGCTTCTGCCGTCGTCCGTCAAACTCGCCGTCGCCAGCAAGTCCGGCCGCAGCATCAACCTGGATGTGACCAGATAACTCCGCCGCCGCTTCCTGCTGCCTCAGGTATTCTTTCTCCCTTGCTGTAGATCTGTAGCCTGAGGGTTCGTCTCATGCCTCCGCCATTAGACCTAGAAAGAGCTTCATCTGTTCGTCCTAGACGCCATGTTCGTAGTGGTTTCAATCCTTTAAATTTGTCTTCAAAACCTGCTTCTGCTCCGCTGCCTTATGCTTAGATTTAGGCATTAAATTCAACCTTTAGATTTGTCCGTTCTGTTATAAGACCCCCGTAGTTCTTTCTGTAATAGAACTGCATAAGTTTTCTCTTTTTCTTACCGCTCAGATCTGTTTTACCTTAGCTTTCCGTAGAAACTTGTTTCTTCATCTTTATAGATCTGTACTATATTCGCTGGTTTAGTCAGTCATGTATTACTTCTGTAACGCATCAACAATGAACGCGACGGTTTAGCACCTCCCTTTGTTATCATGAACCGGTAGTAATGCGTTTCCTGCTTACTGCCGGGTTAGCAATGTCATTAGTCCCTTGTCTAAACCGTCGGTGTGACTTTGCATATGTGATCCGGTTTATATATCTGTACTTGAATAATCCGGATTTTATACTTTGCCTTTTCAGCACTTTCCTTCTGCTACTATGTCTGCCAAACAGTTTGTCTCTTGGAACTAGGTCCCTTCCATCATTATGGAAGAAGATTTAGTTAATGCGGTTGCTGTTGGCACTCTGGGCCCTCAATCAGTCCTAAAATGGTGGGCCCCAGGAAATGAATGTCCCCCTACTCCCAGAGAAGGGGAAGTTATTGTCTTCTTTGACCACATGGCCCGAGGTTTTACTCCTCCCGGTTCGAAATTCTTTTGGGACGTCCTTGCCGCTTTTCAACTTCACCCTCAGGACATATGTCCAAATTCTATTTCAAACATCTGCGATTTTCAAGTTTTCTCAGAGGTGTATCTGCAAGAGGAGCCATCAGTCGACTTGTTCCAGGATTTTTTCCATTGGAACCGGCGAACTGAGTTTACTGGCGGACCTCATCAAGAACTGGGCGGGGTCAGCATTCAGAAGAGAAGAGACGCATTCTTTCCTCATGCCGCTCTCCATACACACCCCAAGGAATGGAACAAGTCTTGGTTTTATTGTCTTGACACATCTCCTGAAGGAGAGAACCCACTGCCGGGTTATCGCGAATACCGTCTTCCTGAAGATCACCCTCTGCCGCAGCGTCTCAGTTCTTCAGAACGGCCTCGGTTCGCTTCTCAACTCGCCAAGCTGAAGGCCTTTATGGCCAACGGATTAACCGGAATTGATTTTATGCGCTACTGGCTTACCTGGAGTATCCTCCCTCTGAGCCCACGCTCCAGTTTGATGTGCAAGTATTCTGGAAAGCCGGATGATCCTCAGCGGTTTTCCAAAATAACGCTTTCTGAATCGGAAGTCATTGAATCTGCCAAGAAGATGCTCAATGTCTCTTTGGAAGATTGTAGCCAAACCGGATTGGCTCCGTACTATAAGAAGAACAAGCTGCCTGCAGTAAGTCTTACTCTCTTCCGTATGTTTGTAATCCATTTATTTAAATCATTTTCCAATTATCTTTCATCTTTTGAACAGGCTGATGATCCCTTTTGGAAGAGGAAACCTCAGGATAAAGCAGGCAAACTGCCGCGCCGGAAAACTTACGCTATTAAGAAGAAAAAGGCGGCCGCTGGCTTCGGTTCACATGCTGAAGAAGATGATCCGAACTCTGAGGTATGAATTAATCCAGCTATGATTTGTTCACTTTTATCCAGACTTGTGTTAACGGTGTCTTTTCACAGGATTTGGCTGAAGGAGATAAAGCGGCAGAAGCTGAGGTAATTACTCTTTCTTCAGATTCAGAACCGCCTCCACCAAAAATTCGTCGGGTAGTCCGGAAATATCAATTTTCTCATCCTTACGCTCAACTGGACCCCAATTTTCTTTTGAAGAAACAGCAACATGAAGCTCGCCGGGCTACACGCCATAGTGGCCTGGTAGTTGAGTCTTCCGGAATATCCCTTACTCCGGCTCGGAGGCGCCGCTCTGAGGTTATACTCTCTCCAACTCTTCTTCATCCCAAGGCCGGGCTTATACGCAAACCACTTAAACTGTCTGACCCTAATTATCAGGAAACTCCTTTATCTTCTTCTGGCGAATCCACTGCCACACAAGTCCCAGCTTTGAAAACGGTCCCAGGGTAAGTCCTTCATCTTATCCGGTTTATGATTGCATTTGCTTTTGTGACTCTGATTTATTTTCTAATTCCTTTCAGCAAGCCTAAGCCTAGTAAAAAGGCAAAGGCCAGCAAAACAGCTGCTGAGACTGCCACTGATGATCCGGCGGTTGATCCGGATACCACCGTCCCTCCGGAAGGTGAGCCCACAATTCAGCTTGAAGATCCTGCTCCCATGGAGCACACTTATGCCATTGTTCCTGAGAACCCCAACACTGAAAACGTTCATGAACCGGCGAGTCCTGCCTGGGCCGACCTTCCTCGGACTAGCCCGGCTCCCGCTAGCCCGGTTCACACTGCTACTCCACCATCGACAACTGCTCCTTCTCCGGATGTTCAAGTAACCGGTACAGCTTACACCGCTCCTGCTGAGCCCACTATTTTAGCTAAGCATACAGCTAAAGCGGAGAAACTCCATCAAGAAAAGGGCAAATGGAGCACAGAGTTGTCTGGTTTCGCCGAGCTGAGTGCCCAGGAGCTCTATTCTGGATATCTGAACCGGCTTCATACCGGTCGGGATTATGAAGCGGGTTTAATCAGCATGATGAAGGAAAAATACGAGGTATCTCCCTTGTCCTTTGTTTTTGCCTTTGTTGTGTTTCTGTCTATATCATGGTAGCCCCCAAGTTTCGGTTTAGCTGTATTTATAAGGTGAACCGGTACTTCCAATTCCAGCAAATGATCTTACATTAGCCCCCAAGTGTCAAGTAGACAACTTGTTTGTGTGCTTGAGACTTGTTTTGAATTGCTACTGTTTGTCGCTTCAACTGCCCATTAGCCCCCAAGTGTCAAGGGGATAACTTGGTTATGTGCTTGAGACTTGTCCGAATTTTGCCCTTAGTCCACTTGATTTTCCTTGCAGGCTGATTTGAACCGGAGGGCTGAAGAAATCACTGAACTCCGGAACATACTTGCCGAAACTGAGTCTGCTGCTGCTAAGGCCAAGAAAGACTTGGCAGTGAGCTTAACTACTGCTGAACAGCTGAAGAAATATTTTGAAGAGGAGCGGACAGCCTTTGAAGTGCAAAAGAACGCACTGGAAAAAAGAGCAAAAGATGCTGAAGAAGCTCTTAATCCGGTGACAGAAGAATTGTCTGGTTTAAAGCGGCAAATCGAACTGATGACTTCTGTCGTCTTTGGTAAGTACTTAATCTGCACGCATACTTTCATCCTTGCAATCTGTATTCCGGCCCGGTTTAACTGTAATGATCTTATGTAGGGCGCCGCGTTACCCATCTTGGGGATGATTTACGGAAGAAACTCAAGGCGTCTTATACTTTGGTCGAGCAGCTGTATTCCGACGCTCAAAGGATTATAAGCGCAATGTCTTTCAATAAACCGGCCCCCACCACAATCCAAGGCACACTAGAGAAACTTTCTGTCTTGCCAGCACGCTTGGAGGAAGTGAAGAAATCTGCTGCCCGAGCCGGTTCTCTCATGGCGCTCACCAGAGCCAAAGCGTGGGTTCCAGATTTTGATCCAGAAGAAGCCTTGAACGGATATCCTAGCACTAAAGAAGACGGATCAGCTTTCACTGCCAAAGACCTGCACGCTTTGACTAAGGAGATGCGTCCTCTCGCTAGCAAGCTTGCTGCCGAATCAGACTTGACCAGGTATCATCCGGGGTATGATTTACAGAACGAGCGGGTGGATCGGTCGGTTTATGATACCGTAAATCTAATCCCACCAGTGCGCCCCCATACTTTCGCCCCAGATGTTGATCCGTCTGAACTTATTACGGAGGAGATGTATTTCCGCGCGTTAACGAAAATCGATTGGTGCGTCCCTGACTTTCAGCCGCTCCAAGAAGAGGAAGAAGCTCCGGAACAAGTCGATCCTCAGCCGTCGCAGCAGGAGGAAGCATAGGCCACATAGTTTTTCTTTGTAGTTGCAGTCTCATTTTGCTGGAAAGACTTTAATCCGTTTAGGCTTGTTGTGCCTTGTAATAGGATAGCATAAAACATAGTTCGTCTTGACCTGGATGTCCCAACTTTGCTTTGATGTTTGCCAATTCGAATCTTATCTGATATGGTTTATCTTGCGTATTGTCTGTCTCTGCATAGATAACACTTGAAAGATGTCCTAGCGGTTTACCGCTGGACCGAGTAAATTGCTCACAAAATATATCAAACAAGTGTCTGTTTATACCAGAAATAATTTCATACCTGAATGTAAGAATGCTGGATATTCTCAATCCGGCAAACGTTGCTATTTCTGAGGAAGCTCTTGGCCGTGTTGGGGCGTACCCAATTATTCCGGTTTTTAGAAGAACCACCGGTTTAAATAATGCTGGAGCTCTGTCCAGACTTTTGAAGATATGTGGTCAACTCTGGAGTTGTCCCACTCCGGATCAAAGAACCATACAACACAAATACAAGAAATACAAGTTTGCAAATAAAACCATGTAGTCGAGGCTTTTGCGAGCTACCAGGCTCCAAATCAAACTTTCTGATTCGAATACGATCAGTAAAACGGACCATTAATCATAATATATACATAGGATACAGCAGAGCTCATGGCTAAATTTTCAAGGCCAATAGGGGGCAGGATCGTATCCGAATCCTAGCAGAGCTCATGACTCAGGTATAGTAGGGCCGCAAGAGGGCGATGTGCCACGGCCTCTTTGTCTCTTCTTCCGATGTCCGTGAGTCTTTGTGTTCTCGAACGTCCACCAGGTAATATGAACCATTGTGCAGATTCTTGCTGACCACAAAGGGTCCTTTCCCAAGGCGGGGATAACTTGTGCATATCTGTTTGATCTTGGATGAGCCGGAGTACCAAATCTCCCTTCTGGAACATCCTGGTCTTGATCCGGCGGCTGTGATATCTGCGCAGATCCTGTTGATAAATTGCAGACCGTGCTGCTGCTATGTCACGTTCTTCATCCAGCCGGTCTAAACTGTCTTGTCTTGCCTGCTCATTGGCCGCTTCAACATAAGCCGTCACCCGTGGCGAGTCATGATGGATATCACTTGGAAGGACCGCTTCAGCACCATACACCATAAAGAAAGGTGTATAACCTGTGGACCGGTTTGGCATAGTATTGATGCTCCAGAGGACAGAAGGTAACTCCTCAACCCAGCACCCTGGTTAGGGCTGGACCCAAAGCTCGAAGCTCGCGAGCTTAATGAGCGCTCGATAGTTCGGCTCGTTAAGCTCGTGGCTCGCTTCTTAATGAACAGAGCCAATCATTGATTTCAGCTCGTTAAGCTTAATGAGCTTAATGAACGAGCTAACGAGTTTCATGAGTAGCTCGTTAAGCTCGTTAGTAACAACATAACACATATTTTTATCTTATCTCACAAAATTTTCGTAGCACCTCGTCTCATCCACTCAATCTAATACACATAGGAGGCAAGAAAATAGTGCATTTTGTTTTGTAGTCACCATCTTCCTTTTTTAAAACCAAATCTACATGCTTATCGTGTGGACCGTAACACATCAAAATCTGTTAACGAGCCTAGCGAGCGCTCACGAGCTTAACGAGCTTTAAACGAACCGAGCCGAGCAGGGTTTTCTGCTCGTTAATCTTAACGAGCTTAGCGAGCCGAGCCTTAACGAGCACAAGCTTAACGAGTACGAGCTTAACGAGCCGAGTAGCTCGTTAATCCACCCCTAACCCTGGTGTTCTTTGCAGGGGAGTCATAAGCTGGGGCTTGATACCTCGCAAAATCTCCTGATTTGCTCTTTCAGCTTGGCCATTGGATTGAGGATGAGCTACAGAAGATACGTCTTGTCGAATATGTTCGCGTTGACAAAATTCTTCCATCTCTCCCTTAGATAAATTAGTGCCATTGTCTGTGATGATGCTGTGTGGAAAGCCAAACCGGAAAATTACCTTTTTGATAAATTTAACCGCCGTTGCCGCATCACACTTGCTCACAGGCTCTGCCTCAATTCATTTTGTAAATTTGTTGTAACGCCCCGGACACACCCGCCGGTGGTCGTTACTCCTGGCGGGATCTAGACTGGCCCCACATATCAATACTAGTCTTTTCTGCGCACTTTGTCCTCACTCGTGCGCACCCGGGAGCAACTTCCCGGTCGGTCACCCATCCTGAAACTACTCCAAGCTGAGCACGCTTAACTTTGGAGTTCTATCCGAATGGGCTCCCGGAAAAGAAGGAATTCCTTATTGATATGAGTAGTCTATCATCCCTAATAAGCCAGGCCATCACATACACTCTCACTCAGAGGAACCGACGTCCTCGTCGGCCCACAGGAACGTTCCCTCTTGGCACAACCGTCTGTGCTTTCAGGACAGCACATGTGACATGCCGTGTGCCACGACGGGTCACAAACGTCATGCACAACATGACTGCAAACTGTCCGCAAACATCCGTGTAACCGCGAGGGTCGGCTCTGATACCAACTTGTAACGCCCCGGACACACCCGCCGGTGGTCGTTACTCCTGGCGGGATCTAGACTGGCCCCACATATCAATACTAGTCTTTTCTGCGCACTTTGTCCTCACTCGTGCGCACCCGGGAGCAACTTCCCGGTCGGTCACCCATCCTGAAACTACTCCAAGCTGAGCACGCTTAACTTTGGAGTTCTATCCGAATGGGCTCCCGGAAAAGAAGGAATTCCTTATTGATATGAGTAGTCTATCATCCCTAATAAGCCAGGCCATCACATTTGTCCACGGCAACCAGTAGATGAGTTTTTTGATCCTGGGATCGTTTGAAAGGCCCAACCATATCAAGCCCCCAAGTCGCAAACGGCCAAGTAATCGGTATCATCCGGAGCTTCTGTGCCGGAACAAGAGCACGTCGTGAAAATTTCTGACAAGCATCGCACTTCCGGACTAGATCCGCTGCATCAGCATGGGCTGTCAGTCAATAAAACCCATGTCGAAAAGCTCTAGCCACCAAGGATTTTGAACCGGCATGATGACCACAATCCCCTTCATGGATCTCACGAAGAATATCACAACCTTCTTCAGATGACACACACCGCTGAAACGCTCCAGAAACACTGCGATGATGAAGTTCTCCGTTTGCAATCGTCATGGACTTGGAACGCCGGACTATCTGTCTTGCTTCGATCTCGTCGTTCGGTAACTCTCCCCGGCTTAAATATGCCAAATATGGCAGCGTCCAATCCGGAATAACATGAAGTGCTGCAACAAGCTGTGCCTCCGGATCAGGAACGGCCAGATCTTCCTCTGATGGTATCTGAACTGACGGACTGTGCAGCTCATCCAAAAAGGTATTCGGTGGCACTGGTTTACGTTGCGAACCCAGCCGGCTCAGAGCATCGGCCGCTTCATTCTTTCGCCGGTCTATGTGATCCACCTGACACCCTTTGAAATATCCTGCGACTGCTTCAACTTCTCGTCTGTAAGCTGCCATGAGAGGATCACTTGAATCCCACTTGCCAGATACTTGCTGTGCCACTAAATCTGAATCGCCAAAACACTTGACCCGACTCAAGTTCATCTCCTTGGCCATCTGTAAACCATGAAGCAATGCTTCATACTCTGCTGCATTATTAGTACAAGGAAACAATAAACGCATGACGTAACAAAACTTGTCTCCTCGCGGGGAAGTTAAAACAACTCCAGCCCCCGAGCCTTCTAATTGCCTTGAACCGTCAAAGTGAATCGTCCAGTATGTAAGATCCGGCTTCTCCTCTGGTGTCTGCAGTTCTGTCCAATCATTGATGAAATCAACCAATGCTTGAGATTTGATAGCGATGCGTGGCACATATTTCAATCTGTGTGGGCTAAGCTCAATGGCCCACTTCGCCACTCTGCCAGTAGCTTCCCTGTTCTGGATTATATCCCCCAATGGTGCTGAACTAACAACAGTTATTGGATGGCCTTGGAAATAATGTTTCAACTTCCGGTTTGCCATGAACACGCCATATACCAGCTTCTGCCAATGCGGGTACCTCTGCTTAGATTCAATGAGAACTTCACTGACATAATAGATTGGACGCTGAACCGGGTATTCCTTTCCTGCCTCCGTGCGCTCAACCACAATTGCCACGCTGACTGCCCGTGCATTAGCGGCGACGTATAACAATAACGGCTCATTATCAACAGGGGCAGCAAGGACCGGTGGCGCTGCCAATTGCCGCTTCAAATCCTCAAACGCAGCGTTTGCTTCATCACTCCATATAAACCGGTCTGTCTTTTTCAGCATCTGATAAAGCGGGATTGCCTTCTCTCCCAGACGGCTGATGAACCGGCTCAATGCTGTGATCCGGCCAGCGATCCGCTGAACATCATTTATGCAAGCCGGTTTAGTCAAAGATGTGATTGCCTTGATCTTCTCCGGATTGGCTTCTATTCCTCTGTTTGACACCAAGAACCCAAGGAGCTTACCTGCCGGAACACCGAAAGCACACTTCTCTGGGTTAAGCATCATTTTATAGGCCCGAAGATTGTTAAAGGTCTCCTTAAGATCCTCTATCAGCGTCTCCTCCTTCCTTGACTTCACCACAATATCGTCCACGTAAGCATGAACATTCCTCCCTATCCGCCCCTTAAGACAATTCTATACACAACGCTGGTAGGTTGCTTGGGCACTTTTGAGCCCAAAAGGCATAGACACATAGCAAAAAGCACCAAAAGGGGTTATGAAGGACGTCTTCTCCTGATCTTTAACTGCCATTTTGATCTGATGATATCCTGAGTATGCATCCAAAAAACTTAGCCGCTCACATCCTGCTGTGGCATCAATGATCTGATCAATACGAGGAAGAGCAAAAGGATCAGTTGGACAAGCTTTGTTTAGGTCTGTGTAATCTACACACATTCTCCACTTTCCATTCTTCTTTAACACCAGCACCGGATTAGCCAACCACTCCGGGTGAAAAACTTCAACTATGAAACCTGTGGCCAAAAGCCTGGCCACTTCTTCTCCTATAGCCTTGCGCCTTTCTTCGTTAAAGCGGCGCATATACTGCTTGACCGGTTTAAACTTCGGATCAATATTAAGACTGTGCTTAGCGAGTTCCCTTGGAATACCTGGCAAGTCAGAAGGTTTCCATGCAAAAATATCCCGATTCTCACGGATGAACTCGATGAGCGCGCTCTCCTATTTAGGATCAAGGTTAGCGCTGATAGTAAACTGCTTGGATGAATCGCCTGGCACAAAGTCAACTTGCTTGGTCTCCTCTGCAGATTTGAACTTCAACGCCAGATCATGCTCTGTAGTTGGCTTCTTCAACGGGGACATATCTGCCGGATCAACATTGTCTTTGTAAAACTTCAACTCCTCCGTAGCGCATACTGCTTCCGCGTAAGCAGCGTCTCCTTCTTCACACTCCAATGCAATCTTGCGACTTCCGTGAACCGTGATGGTTCCTTTGTGACCCAGCATCTTGAGCTGTAGATAAACATAACACGGCCTGGCCATGAACTTAGCATAAACCGTCCTTCCAAACAGAGCATGATAAGGGCTCCGGATCTTGACAACTTCAAAGGTTATCATCTCTGACCTGGAATCCTGTTCATCTCCAAAGGTAACTTCTAGGTCAATTTTCCCAACTGGGTAAGCTGATTTACATGGCACTACCCCATGAAACACCGTGTTTGACTGTCTTAGCTTCTTATCCGTCAGCCGCATGCGACGGAAAGTCTCATAATATAAGATATTGATGCTGCTGCCGCCGTCCATGAGAACTTTAGTGAATTTGTAGCCACCCACCTGTGGTGCCACTACTAAGGCCAAATGGCCCGGATTATCCACTCGTTGCGGATGATCCTCTCGGCTCCACACGATAGGTTGCTCTGACCAACGCAAGAACTGTGGTGTTGCCGGTTCAACCGCATGGACTGCCCATTTTTAGATTTTCTGATCTCGTTTGCACAAACTCGTAGTGAACACATGATACTATCCGCTACTCAGCTCCTTCGGATTACTCTGATATCCGGACTGCTGCTGCTGCTGCTGACGCTGCTGACTGCCTTGGTTACCGTGATTACCCTGGCCCTGCTGTTGGTTGCTTTGGTTGTTGTAACCACCCTGACCATGCTGCTGATTTCCTTGGTTATTATAACCGCCCTGACCATACTGATTAGGGCCCTGATTGTTATAACCACTGTTGTTGCCACGATATCCTGATCCGGAGCCGCTCCCCTGGTGACCCGGACCGTAAAACCCTGGGCCTGATCCGCCGCCTGGTGGCCTGTTGTTAGATCTGAACCGGCTCATGGCTTCCATCATGGCCTTGCATTCTCCTATAGTGTGCTTAGCTGGACGTTCCTTTGATCCGTGTTTCGGGCAAGGATCATTGAACTCTTGCTCCCAGCTAGCGGGCCCTCCGCCGGTTTGTAGAGGTGGTTTACCCTTATTGCGCTAAAAGCCCCCTTGAACCTGGGTATTGGCCACGAAATCGGAGCCACCCTCCGCTTTTCGCTTGCCTAAGAAGCTTGTTCCGACCGGATTAGCATGTGCCGGTTTACCAGGCTTATTGGCTTTTCCTATCTTATCTCCATCCGCTTCTGGATACTTAGTGTTGTCATAGTCCCCGTACTTCACCAGAGCGCTCATGAGAGTTCCCATGTCATTACAATCCCGTTTGAGCCGTCCTAGTTTTAACTTCAGAGACTCAAACCGGCAATTGTTCTCCAGCGTTACTATTGCCGTACTGGGATTGATACTGTTCGAAGAGTGCAAGATTTCTGATACTCGCCGCACCCACACACTTGTCGGCTCCTGGTCTCCTTGTATACAGGCCGCCAGATCCACTACTGACATTGGCTGCTTGCATGTATCCTTGAAATTTTTGATAAACTGGCGGCGTAACTCTCCCCATGATCCGATGGAATTAGGGGGTAAACCCTTTAGCCAGGTCCGGGCTGTACCCTCAAGCATCATGGTAAAGTATTTCGCGCAAGCCGCTTCATCCACGTCCAGCATCTCCATGGCCATCTCGTAACTCTCAACCCAAACCTCCGGGGCCAAATCTGCTGTGTAATTAGGCACCTTTCATGGACCCTTAAAATCCTTGGGCAACTTCACGCTCCGTAAAGCGGGAACAAGACACTGCACCCCGAAAGAACTCGTCGTGATTCCTGTTTCTGCTATGGTTGTGTGAACCGGCGTCGTTTGGCGGACCTCCTCGCGAGCTGCAGATCTAACCCGGTCTTGTGCCCCCTGAGCTTGTGCCTCTACGCCTGCCGGATTATCTTGTCTGTGACGGTGTCGCCTCCGTTCACTACTAGACACCTCTGGTTCCTCCCAATGCCTAGTGTAACTCCGGCTATGGCGGGGTGTTGAATGAAGCCTCTCCCTGCTATGAGAGTATGCTTGTTGCTGTGTTAACGCCGTGTTAAGCAGATCCTTAACCCTGCGTGCCTCCATCGCTATGGGGGATGTCCCCTCAATGGGTAAAGCGGCCAGACGTGAAGCGGCAGTAAAAATATTGTCTAAAGGGTTTGAATAATGTCCCGGGGGAGTGGGGATGTGAGGTGTGGACGTAATCCGGCGATCTTGCTCTGCTGTGGGCTGTCGAACCGGTTCCCCCCTCGCTGGAGCCGTCCTCCGGTTTACCTCCGGATCATTGCTAGCTCCTACTCCTGGCGTCCCGAAGAGATTCATCGCCTCATAAACCGGCGGTAAACGAGACTGGTGCCTTCTATCCCTCACCGCATGTACAGAGGCCTGATCCATCCTTAACTGAAAAGCCTGGGAGTTCAGCTCTGCCTGTCTTGTTGCTATCATAGCTTTCTCTGCCTTCAGATCCTCTCTTGCTTGCTCGATCCGACCCCTCAGCTGCTGGATTTCCGCGTCATGCTGCGCCTTGTCTGCGGGAGCCACCACTGCTACTGCTCGTGTTGTCAACTCCTCTACCAAGGTTGATAGAGCGTCAGCGGCCGAGGGAGCTTACCCGCTCCCCTCTGCTCCGGCTGTGAACGCTCCGGTCACTGTGGGCTGCGGCGTATGCTGTGATCCGGCCATAAACACAGCCACCCGGTTTGGCAGATCAAAGGGGTCCGGAATACTGTCTCCGTCGGACACACCCTCAGACCGGCCGTCCCGCAACAGATACAGGGATTCAGTATCTCCGGATGAGGATCCATCATCGGAATAGACAACCATCTCGCCACCGGAATCCGATCCGTCCTCGGCTTGGACTCCGTGTATTGCTCCAACGAAAACGCGCTTCATGGCAGGCTGAATCCGGGCCGATCTCGCACGCTGAGCCGGCTCGACGATGTCGGAGAAGACGTCCGGCTCAGGCCCCAGTTCACCAATCTTGCCGATGAAGACGTGGATGCCGCCGAAGGGAACCCGGTACCCGTATTCGATTGAATCGGCCTCCGGTCCCCAGCCTGCGTCGTCGATGTAGATCCGGCCGCGGCGACTCTTGGTCATCCGGCCAACCGCATAACCCTTGAGCCCTTCAAAGCTACCCTTCAAGAACTCGAAACCATCGTGCGGAGGCCCCACGGTGGGCGCCAACTGTCGTGGAATTAACACGGCAGATGTCCGGTTTAACGGACTTAGTTGAGGAACCATCGCACGGGTTAGCTTGAAGGGGTTAAAAGCACACAAAGGACACAGAGGATTTATACTAGTTCGGCCCCTTCGAGGAAGGTAAAAGCCTACGTCTAGTTTGGTTTGGTATTGCTTGGGCGTCGATGAACAGGGAGCGGATTGCTTGCCTGTGTCTCGACGGGTTGTTTCTTGTTCTCGAACCATCGCCGGGTCGCCCCTTTATATAGAGGTGACGCCCGGTCCGGTCTACAGAATCCCGAGGCCGGCTCATATTTGTGTCCGCCTCGGTCTCTGCTCTTTCTTCCTTGTCTACCAAGTTACACGATCAGCCGGTTTACAAACTGTAACTCTATACATGGGCCCTAAGCCTTCATGGGCCGTAACCTCTACTGGGTCTTATAATTACACAACTATATTATCATAAACCGGTTTACACTAGCCGGTTTATACCTGCTAGTAATATCCCTGACAGGAGGAGGATTGGGACATACATTTGTGGTGTCTCCCGTCAGAACAGGGGTGGTGGTGGGTGCTCTACGGTACACACAGACGACTTAGAGGATTTTTTATGAAGATGCTGGAACATGCAAGAACAAAACTGAGGGAGAGGTGCCACAAGGTGGAGATCAGAAGGCAGTGTGGGACAAGGGAGGATGCTACAGATTGCCCAGTGGGGCTACTCCCTAATAGTTCCGCATTATGTTGTAGAATTGTCATTTTTGGGTCAATGTTCGAGACATTATGTTTTAGAATAGTTACGACGTTGATTGCAAGGTTGAGAATTGGGTAACTAGATAGTTTCACATTTTGTAATCTTTGGATCGTGTTCTTGTAAAGCAACATAGTCATTTTGATATATGAGACCTCTCTGTTTATTATATTGTGGCTTCTATGCACTATTAGATTGACCTAACAATTTTGGATGGCCATATGCAAAATATCATTAATTGTTAGTGCTATGTAGCAAAAATCATTTTGTGTAGGGCAGCCACCAACGCATATGAAGTGTTGCATGGATGTAGCTTTATACGTTGGTATTTTACAACGCTTATTTAGGTTGTTTACCAACGGAAGTATATACGTTGTTGTAGACTCTTGCAACGCCACCAACGACAACGCATATTAATCCGTTGGTGTAGACCTTAGCATCGCTTAAATGGACATACAACAACGCATTGATGTATTGCTCGAGGGGGGTTCTTGTTGTAGTGATATGACTATATTTATATATGTTGTTGTTATGAGAATGATCATGATGCCCTCATGTCCGTATTTTTTTATCGACACCTCTGTCTCTAAACATGTGTACATATTTTTTGATATCGACTTTCGCTTGAGGACAAGCGAGGTCTAAGCTTGGGGGAGTTGATACGTCCATTTTGCATCATGCTTATAGGTTGATATTTATTGCATTATGGACTGTTATTACTTGTTTTGTCACAATACTTATGCCTTTTCTCTCTTATTTTACAAGGTTTACATGAAGAGGGAGAATGCCGGCAGCTGGTATTCTGGGCTAGAAAAGGAGCAAACTCTGGAAACCTATTCTACACAACTCCAAAAGCCTCGAAACTCAACAGAACTCCATTTTAGAAAATATAAAAAATAGCTGGCGAAAGAAGTTCACGAGGGGGGCCACCACCTGTCCACGAGGGTGGGGGCGCGCCTACCTGCCCAGGGCGCGCCCCCCTGTCTCGTGGGCCCCCCGATGCCCATCTTCTCCTATATGATGTGTTTTGACCTGGAAAAAATCAGAAAGAGGCTTTCGGGACCAGACGCTGCCGTCTCGAGGCGGAACCGAGGCGGAAACCAATCTAGGGCTCTGGCAGAGCTGTTCTGCCGGGGATACTTCCCTTCGGGAGGGGGAAATCGTCACCGCCGTCATCACCAACAACTCTCCCATCTTGGGGAGAGCTATCTTCATCAACATCTTCACCAGCACCATCTCCTCTCAAACCCTAGTTCATCTCTTGTATCCAATCTTTGTACCCAAACCTCAGATTGGTACCTGTGGGTTGCTAGTAGTGTTGATTACTCCTTGTAGTTGATGCTAGTTGGTTTATTTGGTGGAAGATCATATGTTCAGATCCATTATGCATATTAATATCCCTCTGATCATGAACAATATTATGTCTTGTGAGTAGTTACTTTTGTTCCTGAGGACATGGGAGAAGTCTTGCTATTAGTGGTTATGTGAATTTGGTTTTCGTTCGATATTTTGATGAGATGTATGTTGTCTCTCCTCTAGTGGTGTCATGTGAACGTCGACTACATGACACTTCACCATTATTTGGGCCTAGAGGAAGGCATTGGTAAGTAATAAGTAGATGATGGGTTGCTAGAGTGACAGAAGCATAAACCCTAGTTTATGCGTTGCTTCGTAAGGGGCTGATTTGGATCCATATGTTTCATGCTATGGTTAGGTTTACCTTAATACTTCTTTTGCAGTTGCGGATGCTTGCATTAGAGGTTAATCATAAGTGGGAGGCTTGTCCAAGTAAGGACACCACCCAAGCACCGGTCCACCCACATACCAAATTATCAAAGTACCGAACGCGAATCAGACGATCGTGATGAAAACTAGCTTGACGATAATTTCCATGTGTCCTCTGGAGCGCTTTTCTTTGTATAAGAGTTTGTCTAGGCTTGTCCTTTGCTACAAAAAGGATTGGGCCACCTTGCTGCACCTTATTTACTTTTACCTTTTGTTACTTGCTACCAATTACCTTATCACAAAACTATCTGTTACCTATAATTTTAGTTCTTGCAGAAAATACCTTACTGAAAACTGCCTATGATTTCCTTCTGCTCCTCGTTGGGTTCGACACTCTTACTTATCGAAAGGACTACGATAGATCCCCTACACTTGTGGGTCATCACTCGCCCTCTCATTGTCAGAAGGGAAAGGAAGGGAAGAGAAGAGGGAGAGTGAGCAGGTCAGGCGGCGGCAGTGCTCGCAGATTCGCCGGCTATGTTCGGTAAGCTCATCCCCTTCCCCTCCTTCCTCCTCCTCCTCCTCCTCCTCCTCTCTCCCTCTTCCTCTCTCTAATCTCTTCTTTTATAGAAGCAGCGGGCGAGTTGGTGGGTGAGGATCATGGCGGCGGACAGATCCGCCATGGCGGCAACAACTTGCATCTCCTCACTCCAAGGTCGCCGTGGAGGCCCAGCGACAGGACCCCGACACCATGGAGCTGCTCGTCCAGGGCCGCATCTCCTTCATCCTCCTGTCGCAGGACAAGCAACAACACAGGCGAGTTCATCCCCTCCTGGCCCGACACCGGCGGCCTCCAGTCAGTTCATCCCAAATATCTGGCGGCCCGGAGGGGCGCCAAACCGTCGCCCTCCTACCCGTGCGCGTTCGTGAGGAAGACGAACCGAGATGTGCCGCCTTAGATCCACCGTGTGAAGGCAGTGGTGAGCGTTATCTCCACAGCCCCCTCCCCCCCCTCTCTCTCTCTATTTATCCGCTCGATATTCGATTAGATTTGTCGATTTGTTTGTTTGCAGGGGGATGGATCCCAAGGGGAGAGGTGTAGTCCCCCAGAGTTGCTAGATAATTCCCATTGTCTGTGTTGCGCAAGTAATTTTTATCTCTGCCGTCACTAGTTTTAGATATCTGATGGCCTCAAGTTTTGTAACAAGAATTTGAACTTTGGTCATGCATTCCTTGTCATCGTCACATCAAAGTTTTCTACATGCTGCTAAATATAACAAGAGCACAATAGTTGAGTTGAGCTTTAATTCAAAATAGATGATTGATCGCTCAGTGCTACTGTCCAGGCTATTAGCTTCCTTTTCTTGTGCGGTTAGCATGCAACTAAAAGTTTTTTCCCTTGTTGTACCAACTACCATTCCAAGCTCAAAGTTTTTTATTGCATTAGTTTAACTTTCATGTAGTTTTGTGTATTACTATATTATGTAGAAGCAATAATAGTAAGATTGATCCCTTTATTTTATCTGCAGAAAGTGTGGTCTGCAAGCTTCTCAAATCTGGGTACTGTTTCTAGAAGAGGAGTGGCCTTTTTCAGTAAAGCTTTGGACATAATCTCGTAGTTTGGATGGCATCCATGATTACTCTCATGTGTTTGTGGAGCCCTGGATGCTGAGTTCACCATTGATGTGCCACTGTGGGAGATGTAGCGTGTGCTACACCATTTTTCCCCTCATTGCAGAAGAAAGTTGGGTAACAAAATCAAACGCTCTTCCTTAACTTGGTCAAGTGTTTGCGAGGCTGTAGCCGGACCACCAAATTTCGTGTGGCATGCAGATGTCAACAGATCCTAACCACTATGGCGTGTTTCCGCATTCATTCTCGACCAACATGCAGTTTAATTTTAAACGAGTGCAATCACCAGTGGGCCGGGAGCCATGCCTGTCTGCTTGGACAGTTCAAGTGGGCTAAATGGTAATCTGGCAATGTTGAACACTACACCTTCAACGATTGTATCCACTGCTTCACCCAACATGATTGTTGATTCTAGCCAGAGCCTAAAGTATGGAGGTCCAATGGTTGTGGAGTGGTCATACCCTGAGTCACAGATGCTTAATGACGGCCTCCATAAGTATGTTTTCTGCCACTATGTATAGTTACTGACTTTCATCACATCAGTGAGAAAGAGAGCATTTTATCACATGTATATGCCGAGTTAATTCATAGAGTTTAACATTAAGATAGAATGCACCTGGCAATTGACACCAAGTACGAAATAATTATTCTGCCTATATTGGATCAAAATAACAAGTGTTTATTATGTTAGTGCGTCAAGATAAATATTTGTTTATTTCATGATTAAGATGTATACTTCATTTCCACTAGAGAATAATGGCATGAGTGTTTTCAGAAGCATATCACTTTCTTTTATCTTTCAGACAAAAGAGTTCACTTTCTTTATGATCTTGTTGCAATGAGTTGTGTTTTTGCACTTGCAGGGGGATGGATCCCAAGGGGAGAGGTGCAGTCCTCCAGAGCTGCTGGATCCCAAAATAAAGGTAATTTGTTTTGCGTTGTGGCGTAATCTTAGATGGTGGATTAGCATAACTATGTCTGTAGGATGTAAGTTTTGGATGAACATAGTTCAGTGCCTAACTAATGTCAGAACAATGGTGTAAATGCCAGCATCCAGTCATATGTAGGTGTAGGGGGAGCTATGGGGGCAGATCCAGGACATGGGATGCTAACCATCTGCTTGGGAAGGGTTTCTTTCAAATCGGTGATTGGTAACCAACTAACCACGTCAGAGTTTGATGTTAAGTGCCGATGGAATTTTGAGAGTGGTGATCTGCTCTTTCTTCCTCCTTAGTGCCGACATTTTAATTACTCGGGATTTTGTAATGTCATATGAATTGAGATCATTTTTTCACTCATGTTCTTGGGAACAAAATCTTTTTTGTTTCTTATTGGTGATGCGGTAAGCTGACTTGGACCTTTTTCACCTTGGTCTGTACAGGATTGGAGCCCTTGAAGCATTTGAATGGATCATATCTATGCATGTTGCACTTCATCTTAGGCGAGTGTGACTGTTACATGTTCGTTAAGACTGAGTTTTTGTGATGCATACCAGAGGTAATGTTTTCTTCGATGATGTAGAGTTATAGTGTTCATCAATATTTATCAAAAAGTTGGGCCAGAAAAATAGTCAATTTAATTATTGCATCTGGCCTATAGTTTACACTGTCATCCGCGAAGCCGGCGCTGTCATCTTCTCGCGTGGCTGCCTCCAGCCCATCCAACCCTCTGCTCCCCTCCACCAAGTGAAAGCAACACCACCGCACACACCCTGCCGTCGTGACTGCCGATGACCTACAGGCCCATCTCTCTCTCAATCTCGATCTCCTTGTGGGCTGAAAGTTGGTGCCATGTCTCGTGAAATGCCGATGCCATGATAATTTTATGTGATTTGATGCCTCTGGTTCTTCCATGATATATTATGTTTCTTTTCTTGAAAGATGGCGTGGTTGATGCAATCCGTGTATCCGTCACAGATGCACTTGGAACTCATGCTGCAAACCATCAAATAGGTGCATTAATGAACTTTTCCTTTCCTGAGCATTTCATTTTCCTCTTGTTTTTGGTTGCTATACGGTAATGTTTTTTTCAGTAGTACTTTGCCTTATCTATTGCTATATATTTATATTTTCGAAACCATATTTTATTTGTACCGTGTGACCTGCTAATTTAGATATTTCAGTACACCTATTACTTTTCAGCTTATATGTATATTAGTTAAGATGGTTCGTGCAGTTTGATGGCATTTTTATTTTTCTTCTCGGGGTCTGTTGTACTCCCTTCATCCCACAATGTAAGACGTTTTGGAAAGTTAAATATAGCTTGCCAAAACGTCTTACATTGTGGGACGGAGGGAGTACTTTGTAGCTGAAATTTTATTATGTACGAATGAGAAAGAACTGAAATAAGCAAACCATGTGTATAAATATTACCCCCTCCATCCCAAAATAAGTGTCTCAACTTTGTACTAACTTTAGTAGAAAGTTGTACTAACCTTGAGACAGTTATTTTAGGATGGAGGGAGTACTAACTACTGATGCTTTGCATTAGTGATTTAGAAGTAATTCATGTTGTACCCTTAGGATCAAAGTATAAGTTGTTTTCATCCAAAGAAATGGATTATAAATTTACCAATTATTACGTACAATCTGAAATAGGCTAACTAGCAGAAAAATTGGTTAGATTATGATATTCTTGTGTGGCTACCTATACAATTATTGTGTTTACCTTCTTGCATACATCTTTTTAGGGGTCATCCTAGTTTTTATTCCAATTGTTTAAAGGTCACCTATTTTGTTGATTATTGTTGGGTGCCCAAGCCATTAGAAAAGAGTGATGCATCAGTCAAGGTAGATCTGAGGATAGAACCCAGGGTGGCACTTTGCTAATATTGTACCCTTCGAACGATACACCTGTATACTTATTAGTACCTACCAACAAATGCAAGTCCCATATTAGAACATGATTAGTCGTCCTAAAATAAATGGCATGGTTAAGGTTTGGTACATTGGTTCTGCGGTTTTAAAATAAAATTAATATTTGTTATGTTACCTCTTTCCATACCTGCAAGCTTCAACTGGACAGTTCCAGAGAAGTATGCTACGTTGTCAAAAGGCAATCAACTAATCCGAGTATCCCACACATAATTGATCGGAATAACTAAATATATTCTTATTCCCTTTCCCAGGGCAGAATAAAATTACAATTATCTTATCAATATTATCTATAAGGGTTTAACTGGGGAGTGAAGCAACAATATAAATAAAAAACCCATGTTCATATTGTTGTGGCAATGAATACTAACAAACTGTGGTTCTGTGCATTCAAATGGGATGTTGGTCCTTCGGACATTGTGAGGCTTCTCAGAGCTTAGCGACTCTCGGCCGTTGGATCATTTTTTTGTTGCATTTCTGGCAATTCGATCACAGGATGGAAAGACCTTGGCCGTTGGATCAAAAGGTGACCCAATGCGCAAATGGTGACCGTTCTTCAGGCTGGTGACCTACAGGTTTGTCTCCCTCCTTTTCTGTGTGCTTGTATTTTTTGTGTATGCTGATGGTCTCTTTCTTGCAACGGTCGTGTACAGGGCCAGAACAACAACACCGCTCCCACTACTCCCCAGTGCATAGGATTTTCATGCCATGGCAGCTCCAAGGCAAACTTGACCTCCTCCTTTTGGTGATGTTTATCAGTTAGTGAGCTTTCTGCACCTACGCTCTATGACGCAGATTGTGTATGCCTCTTATTTATTTTGGTTTATTTAGGAATAGACATTGGCAATATGTATTTTGGATTTAGACCTATAGAAAGGGTATGTGATGTGATAGTGCAAAGCTTTTTAGGGCTATCCTCTTTCTCCTGTTGGAAATTATGTCTCATATTTATTCTCTGAACTTCGAAACAAACACTTAACTTGGAAATTATGTCTCATATTATGTCCGCTCAAGCCAATTTAGAAGGACTAGCAAACAACTGTTCATAGTTGTGGCACATCCACTTTATGTTGTGGTTGCCTACTGCTGGAGTAATTATTTCTTCATATATCAGTATAATGAACCATATGCCAGCTCCATTGATTCCACAACAGAATATGGACATTGTAGTCTTAGAAGATAGGTATGCTGCATATCCTATGGTTACTGAGCACAAAACGTATGCTTATATAAATATTGTCAACTGAAACAGTGTGCTCCTAGTTTATATTAATCAAGCCACCTATTAGTATGCTTAGTAGCTATGGCTCGGTAGTTGTCTCTCCTTTATTATGTTAGTGCTCTTATTACCCCTCTCCTATTATCGCACTCTTGGTATCGAATTTTATGTTGAGTGGCTGCGCTTTTGGTTTCGAACTCCATGTCGAGTGTCTATCTTTTGTGGTCTTATCGACGCACTGAAATAGATTCTGACTTATGTTTCTTCTTCCCTTTATTGTTAACTTGTTTGAATGTATATGCTAAATCTAGATTCATACCAACTTAGCATTATTTGCTTGACCAAAACGTTGGGACCGGCACCCTCGCGCCAAGGCGCGATCCCGATCTAGTTATTATTAGGGAGGGATGAACAGCTGTAATGGCCAAGGTAAAATTGAGTGCTACATAAATTCGAGTAACTGGCAATAAATGTTGTGCTTTAAATCATAGCTTTTTCATCCAAGCTCCACTCCGAAATGGAAGCACAAAATGTTATCGGATTGCCGTTGGTTGTTAGTGTGCTCTTCAAACTCTTGTCACCAAGTATGCGCTACTTTACTTCTACATGATGCTTAGCATAAAACTTTGCAGTCTCTAGGGAGAAGTACATTTTAAGTCTACACAAATTTAGGAAGTCATTAGCACAAATTCCGCATTTTAGTTACGGTTAATTAGCTATGATTTGAACCATTTTAGCAAGTCATTAGCACAAATTTCTAGCAAACAAGAATTTAAACATTTTAACCATGGGTGAAAGTTGCATTATGAATCTACACAAAATTCTAAGCATTTTATATACATAATTTGATTTTAATCCTAGGCACGGTTTAGGAGTTATTAAATGCATGAACTACGGGGATTTTTCTGCAAACCTGTTTTCTCTAGATAAATATATAAATTCACAGAGCCGGTAAAAAACTATAGGGCCGAAACTGCTGGTACTGGGCCAAGTAGGCTGAACGTGGCTTAGGTAAATTCATGAACAATCTATAAAGGAGGAATTTATTAACGTACTTGTGTAACTCTAAAAAAATCTGAAAAAGTACCATGTAACAGAGAACTAATATATGCTTAATGTGTAATTTTTTTAAGACTTGTTCACGCTCTCATTATCCAGGAATATTCAGGACATAACATCAAACTTTCTGTTTTTAGACATCAACTCATAAACTTGCAAACTGAGCATGATTAAGGCTAAACTTGGCACTTTATTGAAATAAAAGATACAAAATATAAATATTATAGTAGCATTAATTAAGTAGACACACAAAAACAGAAAAGATAAATATTGGGTTGCCTCCCAACAAATGTTTTTCTTTAATGCATTTAGCTAGGCATCATATTTTTTTGACGATGCTCACATAAAAGTAGAAACTGAAATGAAAAGGGAGCATCATGAATCATATAACAAACATATTTAAGCCTAAACCACTTTCTTTGCATAATTTTTTTATTGAAGCACAAAATAACTAGCATAGAAAGGCAAAACAAGTGCAACCCAATAAATTTTTTTGCACTTGTTTAGATAGAGAGAGAGAGAGAGAGAGAGAGAGAAAGAGAGAATGGCACTATTCCGATCCTAGGATTAGAATAACTATTTAGATCACATCTCCCTATATAGGGCCCGCTGGAGGTTCCCGAGATCCAAAAATGCCACAGAACAGAAAAAGAAAACCACCCAAACGCTGATCCCATCGCCCGCAACCTCTTTCCTTGCCCCAGATCGCCCCCACCCCGCGCCCCCAACCCCCTGCGCGCCGCCGTGGCCGGCCACCTTCTCCCACCGCCGCGGCCACCCGCTGGCCCCATCCCACCATCCCCGCACGACTCCGTCAGCCCACCCCCGCCCCACCCCGCCATCCACGCGCCGCCACCCATGGATCCCCATGCGCCACCGTCGGCCCTGTATTCCCACGCTGCCGGCCATGGATACCGCTCGCTATCGTTGTTGGACCCCGTGTGTTGCCGTCGGATCGTGGATGTCCATGCACCGTCGTGGACTTCCATGTCCAGCTGCCGCCGTGACCTACAGCTTCTCGTCCACCCCTTCCCCACGTGACACCGCTGCCATGTTCCTCCCCACGCGCCACCACTACTAGAGATCCACATCGCGCCGCCATTTGAGGTCCCATCCCGCCGTGACGCACGCCTCCAGATCCTGCAGTTCAGAGAGACTGGGGACTAAGGTTCAGAAGATTTTCTTCTTCCTTTTCGTGTTTTGGCTAAACACATACTCAGTACAGAGAGGTGATGTCTGTTCCATGGCGCTGCCGCCCATGGCCGATTGACCCCGATCCCATACCCTACTAGTGAATGTCGCGGTAGTTCGCGGTATCCTATAGATACAGGTCGCGGCCTCCTGTAGATGCAGGTTGAAGTGTCAGACATGAGTGTGGGGGTGTGCAATGTGCTGGCCTGCTGGGTGTGTGTCTGCTCATTGTGAAGTTTGCCCTGGCCAGCCTCTTTAGTTAGATGTGTGTGCTCACGATCCTGCAAAGCTTCACCAACACTTGTTTCCTACTCCTATCAGACTCGGTGTGTGGTGGGAGGCGGACAAGATGGAGACATGGAGCTAGCGAGTGTGTATGGGAAGCGAGTTGCTACTTCACTTCGTCGTCGACAGCTGCCATTGTGGCTATACTTGGACAACTGCAGATAGTGCAAACGAACATCCGTGTGTGTTTTTGGCAGCCCATTTTTATAGTTGATGCTAGTGAACATTGGTTCTTCTATACTATTGCTATACTGCAGAAAGTTCTTTGATTTTCAATTGGTTGTTGCTTGTACTAGAACATCAGGTGATTGTGCTGATGTCCGTGAGACAAAACCTAAGAAACCATATGTTGAGTAGTACTAAATCCTGACAACAAGATAGATTAAAATAAATATTGTTCATTGGATTCGATTTAAGTGGCCTTATTCTCACAAGTGTTCTTTCAAGTAGATCGGTATCTAAAAAGTTCAGGTAAAAAAACGATTCTGGAGGGGTTCAAGTTAATGATTGAAATCATGGGAAAGTCTTGGAGTAAAAGTTGCACTCTTTCGTATTTGTTCTACAACTTTTGTTACTTGACAAAAAAAGTTGATGAAGTTCATGTATTACTGTCGTTGAAAATATCGTAAAAAAAAGGACAGACGAGTTCCCAAAAAATCGAGGGCATTCGTCAAAAACTAGAAGTTCATGAAAGAAACTGGGGGGGAGGTTAATAATATCTTAGTTGATATGACAACCCTTTCAAGTTCAAATATAAAAAATAATGAAGTTCAACTAAAAAACAATGATCATAGAGTTCAAAACAGAAGAAGCAAAAATTTCATGTTGAAAACATTGTACAACATGTTCTCTGGGGAATCTCATCTTCTAACATAAAAACATGGGTCTAAAACACCATGTTGTACAACTTTTCGTTCGTTATTATTTCCTAAAGTTCAGCCGTATTTATGGATGCAAAAAGGTAATGTTAACTCTCGAAGTTCATATATAATAAATTATAGAGTTTGACAAAAACGTGAAAACAAAAAAAAAGACACATATGTTTATACAAAAAAGCTCATGGATTTCCGAGGGCAGAGCCACTAAAGCGAAAATAGAAAGAAGTTCAAAGTGATGACAACCAGAAGTTCGCATACTACATGTTGTGTGTTCCATGCGAGAAAAAAGAACAAAAAACCGAAGTCTAATTTTTTTGTTCCTAGAAGTTCATGTGCTCTCCCCTCGGAAGTTCAGAATTCTTGAGGGAGAGGTTCACCGTGTGTTTACATTTTCAAAAAACAAAAAAATATGTTGTTTCTCGTGTTTTAAAATAATTCTCTCTATCCATTACAAATTTTGAACAAGAATGAAAAAGCAAAGGCTAAAAGTTTTGTTGTTAGAAATTCAAGTGCTCGGACCAAGAAAGTTCAAAAATTCGCGTGTGAGAGGTTGAACAAAAATATGTTACAGAAGTTCAAGGTGAAAATAGCGGGAAGTTCAACTACTACACATAATGCGTTTCAGATAATAATGTAAGAATACAAAACAAAAAGCTTAAAAAGGTTTGTTGCAAGAAGTTCATGTGCTCCTCCTAGCATGGTTCAAAATTCATGCGCGAGAAGTCCGTCATCCATTTACATGTTGAAAAAAGGGCAAAAAATAACGTCGTTTAGCCATTTCTAAAAATGCACTCAAACGGCAACAAATTTGTAACACCTATCTACATGAAAAACTTGATGATATTCATAAGCTTTCTTACGGTATATTATGTGTCACATTTCGATGAACGCTTTAAAATTTTCATGTATACCGTTTAAAACATGTTTTTATGTATTCAAAAAATTCTTTTGAACCATCACGACTATGAGAAACTGATCAACACGAGAAAGTTGCAAATTTTCAACAGCTTTCATCGGTATATCATTTGCTCAATTACGGTAAGTGGTTTGGGAGTTACGGGCAAAAAACATCACGTCAAAAAACAAAGTGAAGTTCAAACAGATGAAGAATCAGTGCATTTTCGAAGAATAAGTTTCGCGATAAAGGCATAAATAATGATCTCGCCATTTTCTAAATTACATGAAAAAAACTTGGAATTAGAGAAAACTTTACATATGAAAAAGTTTCGCATTTTCCGTAGCTTTTTAACGGTATATTATTTGCCCCATTCCGATAAAGTTTGTAGAAATTACGGTGAAAATACCTTTTCAGCCATTTTCGAAATTGTCTTAAAACCATAAGTAACTGAGAGAAACAACACATACGAAAAAGTTTCACATTTCCTCAAGATTTCCAACGCCATATCATTTGCTGCATTCGGACGTACGGTCAAAAAATTAGATTGAAGATACGAACTCGGTGGAAATTGTACCGTTTTCTAAATTACTCTTAAACAGTTCAAAAAAAAACTTTCAACATGAAAAAGTAGCGCATTTTCATATGCTTTCCAACGTCATGGCATTTGCGTCGATTAGATTAGACGTTTAGAAATGACATCGAAAATACCAACTCGGCTGTTCTGTTTGCGAAATTTTACGTTTTTTCTAAATTACTCTTTAACCATAGGGAATTAGAGAAAACTTAAAACATGTGGAAGGTGCGGTTTTGCAGTAGCTTTCCAACGCTATATTATTTGCCTCTTTCCGCTAAACAGTTTAGAAATGCGATCAAAAATTAGATTCACGCTTTTTGTATGATGAAAAAACGGTTTTCAAAACTGCTATTAAACCGCTTACATTTTGCAAAAATATAACTTGGGTCATGATACTCGTGTCCATAGAATTACAACGGTATATAACAAGCTCCATTTGGGCAATGTTGCTGGAAGTTAAACCTAGCACAGGGGGAAGTTCAGGTCGAACAACTTAGGGAGTAAAATTGTAAAAAATGCGAGTTCATCACGACCCGAGAGGAAAATCCACCTATGAGCGAGATTCCTATTTAAAATGTTGCTAAATACCGTTCGCAGATTACTCTTACATCACATAGAACACGACTGGCCAGAATAATTCACGCGGGGAGACATGGTTGCGAAGATAGCCCGAAGGTTGGGTTCGTACAGAGCGAAGTTTAGACTGTGTAACTCAGTAAGTTCTAGTTGTGATCAGAATATTATTCTGATCCCGTGATCAAAATAATGTTTATGTTTATGTGTGTGTATATATATATATATATATATATATACATCTGGGCTATTCTGTTTCGCGTAACAGAATATTATTCTGTTACCCACTTGAACTGACGGTTTTTAGGCGATTGTACTGATGTATTACGAGCGGTGAACTGATGCTTTCATTTCTGTTTAATAAATCGTCTTCTTTAGTTCAATTTTTTTGCAATTTTTTTTGTCGAAACGGGGCATATAATATATGGTTGCAAAGCCCTTGACATCTACATTACAATCATATAATTTGTTTTTGCAAAATCATCACAGTTTAAGAGCAGTTTTGGAAAAACCGTTTTTTTCAAAACCAAAAACGTGAATCGTATTTTGGACGTAATTTGCAAATGGTTTGTCGGAATTGAGCAAATAAAATGGCGTTCGAAAGCTGGTGAAAACCCGCATCTTCCATATATCTATTATTTTTTCTAATTCTATACGATTTAAAAGTAATTTGAAAAACGGTGAAATTCTGGGCAAAACGTATTTCCTAGATTTTTTTCAAACGGTTTGTCGGATTGACACAAGTGATACGACGTTGGAAAGCTATGGAAAATGAGCAACTTTTTCATATTGAAATGTTTTCCTAATTCCTTACGGTTTAAAAACAAATTCGAATACGGTAAAATTTGATTTTGAACGTGATTTTTTTAAAGTTTGTCGAAATAGGGCTAATAGTATACCGTTGGATAGCTACCAAAAATGTGAAACTTAGTCATGTTGAATGTTTACTCAAATTCGCAATATTTGATGAGTAATTTTGAATACGACAAGACGGATCCTGCTGTTTTCCTTTCTGAAAAACATAGTACTCGTACTGATATATGCATGTCTTTGTACTGCCTGTTTTTTGTAGAGTAATTTCAATGGTTCTAAAAAAAGAGTTTGTACTGATGTTTGCATGGTTTTGTACTAAGCGTGTTTTCACTAACTAGACTTTGCTTTGTTTTTGGGTAGTATTTTTGCTCGTAATTTCTCAACGGTTTATTGTATCGTCGCACCTGTATTTGCATGGTTTATATCATGGAATTGAATGATATTCTTATCAAAAAGAAGATATTTTTTATTTTTTTAACTAAACATTTCTTTACAACGATGTTCTGAACTTCTCTTATTTTACAACTTGTACTTTTACCATTTTGAATTTGCATGAGTTTCTTTTTGCTTGAACTTTTACAATTTTAATTTCTATCATTTCTTTTATTCCGAACGGACCACCGTTATTAACTTGTACTGACCAATATTTTTTAATTAAACCATTTCTCCTTTGTAGAACGGACCACCGTTATTAACTTGTACTGACCAATATATTTTTAATTAAACCATTTTCCCTTTGTTGAACGAACCATCATTTTTGTTTGTATGGATCAGTTCAACCTCGCACCTCCCCGCACATGGATTTGGACTGAAGCACCTTGGTCATCGGACTGACGGCGTGGGAGAGGGCGGCAGTGGCGCGAGCTGGGGGCAGGGAAGGACGGAGGCGCGAGCGGCCGCTAGGGGAGGATGTTGGCGGCACCATCGGTGAACAGGGGAGGAAGGCGGCGGCGCGAGAGGGAGGGGGCGGCGTGCGGCGGGGAGGGAGGGGG
>LR738715.1:2974434-3045369 GCA_902687465.1 Secale cereale | reverse complement strand
GTCGCGCCGGCGGGGAGGGAGGGGGCGGCGCGCGGCGGGGGAGGGAGAGGGCCGCGAACGGCGGGGGCGGCGCGCCGACGGGGAGGGGGGAGGAGGCGCGCCGGCGGGGAAGGAGGGGACGACGCGCGAAGGGGGAGGGAGAGGGCGGCGCACCGGCGAGGAGGGAGCGGGCGGTGCGCTGGATTCACGAGATTCTGTCGCCGTCGCTCCTATATTGGGCCGAGGGGTAACATAACATTATTCTGTTACTAGTAACAGAATAGCTCAGTCTATTCTCATAACACCCCTTAAGACCTTATTCTCATAACAAAAACCTTATTCTCATAACACCCCCACTTAAATAGGTTTCTAGCGCGGAGCGCCCCGAGGACAACAACCACTGCCCCGCCTCCTACCCCCACGCTGCCGCCCTGCCTCCTTCCCCCAGCACCGTCGCGCCGGCTCCTACCCTGATGCAGTGCGGTTTTCTTGTGCAGTTCGGAAGCGCAAAAAAACGCTCGCTGGCATTATTCGTCGGTCGCACCGTTTTCAAAACTGCACTGCGGAATCTTGAAAAGTGTTCAACATGGCGAAGTTGCATCTACTCCATAGCTTTTCAACGGTATATTACACACATAATTCCGATAAATGGTTAAAAAACTAGATCAAAAAAGGTACCGAAAAAACAACACGTACAGTTTTTTCAAACATGCAGTTCACCGTTTTCAAAACTGCTCTTAAACCGTGCGGAATCTCGAAAAGTGTTCAACATGGCGAAGTTGCGTCTACTCCATAGCTTTTTAACGGTATATTACACGCATAATTTCGATAAATGGTTAAAAAAAATAGCGCAAAAAAGGTACCGAAAAAACAACACGTACAGTTTTTTCAAACATGCATTTCACCGTTTTCAAAACTGCTCTTAAACCGTGCGGAATCTCGAAAAGTGTTCAACATGGCGAAGTTGCGTCTACTCCATAGCTTTTCAACGGTATATTACACGAATAATTTCGATAAACGGTTAAAAAACTAGAGCAAAAAAGGTACCGAAAAAACAACACGTACAGTTTTTTCAAACATGCAGTTCACTGGTCTCTGTGTTGCAGTAACATGCAGTTCAGAAGCGCAAAAAAATGCATTGATTTGGATGTCGCGAAAAACAGAGTTTCCGCGTTTTTGTAATTTTAAAACTGCTCTTAAACCATAATGAATTAGAGGGGATGCTCTACATGAAAAAAAGTAGCGTCTCGACGATATCTTTCCAACGGTGTATCATTTGGATCATTTCGACCAACGTTTTGTAAAAATTTCACGAAAAACGGCCACTGCCCTTCGTAGTCAGCCGCACGATTTTCAAATTTAACTAAAAACCGTAAGGAATCTCAAAAACATTTCAACATATGAAAGTTGCGCCTCATTTGTAGCTTTCCAACGGTATATTACACGCCTTGTTTCGACAAACGGTTAGAAAACTGGAGTGAAAACAGTACCGAAAATTTGAAACAATTCAAAAAACACAATTCCGCGATTTAGTAATTCAAAACTGCTCTTAAACCATAGCGAATTAGAAAAAATAATAGATATGAAAAAGATGCGCGCCGACGATACCTTTCCAACGGTGTATCATACATTTCATTCCGACGAGCGGTTGAGAAAAAAACGCAAAAAAACGCTCGCTGCCATTCGTTATGAGCCGCACGATTTTCGAAACTGCTCTTAAACTATGATGAATTTTGAAAAGTGTTCAACATGACGAAGTTGCGTCTACTCCATAGCTTTTCAACGTTATATTACACGCATAATTCCGATAAACGGTTAAAAAACTAGAGCAAAAAAGGTACCGAAAAAACAACACGTACAGTTTTTTTAAACATGCAGTTCACTTGTCTCTGTGTTGCAGTAACATGCAGTTCGGAAGCGCAAAAAAACGCGTCGATTTGGGTGTCGTGAAAAACAGACTTTCCGCGTTTTTGTAATTTCAAAACCGCTCTTAAATAGTAATGAATTAGAGGGGGTGTTCTACATGAAAAAGTAGCGTCTCGACGATATCTTTCCAACGGTGTATCATTTGGATCATTTCGACCAACGTTTTGTAAAAATTTCACGAAAAATGGCCACTGCCCTTCGTAGTCAGCCGCACGATTTTCAAATTTAACTAAAAACCGTAAGGAATGTTTAAAACATTTCAACAGATGAAAGTTGCGCCTCGTTCGTAGCTTTCCAACGGTATATTACACGCCTTGTTTCGACAAACGGTTAGAAAACTGGAGTGAAAACAGTACCGAAAATATGAAAAAAATTCGAAAAACACAATTTCGCGATTTAGTAAATTCAAAACTGCTCCTAAACCGTAGCGAATTAGAAAAAATAATAGATATGAAAAAGATTCGCGCCGACGATACCTTTCCAACGGCGTATCATACATTTCATTCCAACGAGCGATTTAGAAAAAAAACACAAAAAACGCTCGTTGCCATTCGTTGTGAGCCGCATGATTTTCGAAACTGCTATTAAACTATGATGAATTTTGAAAAGTGTTCAACATGGCGAAGTTGCGTCTACTCCATAGCTTTTCAACGGTATATTACACGCATAATTCTGATAAACGGTTAAAAAACTAGAGCAAAAAAGGTACCGAAAAAACAACACGTACAGTTTTTTTAAACATGCAGTTCACTTGTCTCTGTGTTGCAGTAACATGCAGTTCGGAAGCGCAAAAAAACGCGTCGATTTGGGTGTCGTGAAAAACAGAGTTTCCGCGTTTTTGTAATTTCAAAACTGCTCTTAAACCATAATGAATTAGAGGGGGTGTTCTACATGAAAAAGTAGCGTCTCGACGATATCTTTCCAACGGTGTATCATTTGGATCATTTCGACTAACATTTTGTAAAAATTTCACGAAAAATGGCCACTGCCCTTCCTAGTCAGCCGCACGATTTTCAAATTTAACTAAAAACCGTAAGGAATCTCAAAAACATTTCAACATTTGAAAGTTGCGCCTTGTTCGTAGCTTTCCAACGGTATATTACACGCCTTGTTTCGACAAACGGTTAGAAAACTGGAGTGAAAACAGTACCAAAAATTTGAAAAAATTCGAAAAACACAATTCCGCGATTTAGTAAATTCAAAACTGCTCTTAAACCGTAGCGAATTAAAAAAATAATACATCTGAAAAAGATGCGCGCCGACGATACCTTTCCAACGGTGTATCGTACGTTTCATTCCGACGAGCAGTTTAGAAAAAAACGCTCGCTCCCATTCGTTGCGAGCCGCACGATTTTCGAAACTGCTCATAAACTATGATGAATTTTGAAAAGTGGTCAACATGGCGAAGTTGCGTCTACTCCATAGCTTTTCAACGGTATATTACACGCATAATTCCGATAAACGGTTAAAAAACTAGAGCAATAAAGGTATCGAAAAAAACAACACGTACTGTTTTTTCAAACATGCAGTTCACTGGTCTCTGTGTTGCAGTAACATGAAGTTCAGAAGCGCAAAAAAATGTGTCGATTTGGATGTCGCGAAAAACAGAGTTTCCGCGTTTTTGTAATTTCAAAACTGCTCTTAAACCGTAAGGAATTAGAGGGGATGTTCTACATGAAAAAAAGTAGCGTCTCGACGATATCTTTCCAACGGTGTATCATTTGGATTATTTCGACTAACGTTTTGTAAAAATTTCACGAAAAACGGCCACTGCCCTTCGTAGTCAGCCGCACGATTTTCAAATTTAACTAAAAACCGGAAGGAATCTCAAAAACATTTCAACATATGAAATTTGCGCCTCGTTCGTAGCTTTCCAACGGTATATTACACGCCTTGTTTCGACAAACGGTTAGAAAACTGGAGTGAAAACAGTACCGAAAATTTGAAACAATTCGAAAAACACAATTCCACGATTTAGTAAATTCAAAACTGCTCTTAAACCGTAGCGAATTAGAAAAAATAATAGATATGAAAAAGATGCGCGCCGACGATACCTTTCCAACTGTGTATCATACATTTCATTCCGACGAGCGGTTTAGAAAAAAAAACGCAAAAAACGCTCGCTGCCATTCTTTGTGAGCCGCACGATTTTCGAAACTGCTCTTAAACTATGATGAATTTTGAAAAGTGTTCAACATGGCGAAATTGCATCTACTCCATAGCTTTTCGATGGTATATTACACGCATAATTCCGATAAACGGTTAAAAAATTAGAGCAAAAAAAGTACCGAAAAAACAACACGTACAGTTTTTTCAAACATGCAGTTCACTGGTCTTTGTGTTGCAGTAACATGCAGTTCGGAAGCGCAAAAAAACGCGTCGATTTGGGTGTCGCGAAAAACAGAGTTTCCGCGTTTTTGTAATTTCAAAACTACTCTTAAACCGTAATGAATTAGAGGGGGTGTTCTACATGAAAAAGTAGCGTCTCGACGATATCTTTCCAACGGTGTATCATTTGGATCATTTCGACCAATGTTTTGTAAAAATTTCACGAAAAATGGCCACTGCCCTTCGTAGTCAGCCGCACAATTTTCAAATTTAACTAAAAACCGTAAGGAATGTTAAAAACATTTCAACAGATGAAAGTTGCGCCTCGTTCGTAGCTTTCCAACGGTATATTACACGCCTTGTTTCGACAAACGGTTAGAAAACTGGAGTGAAAACAGTACCGAAAATATGAAAAAAATTCGAAAAACACAATTTCGCGATTTAGTAAATTCAAAACTGCTCCTAAACCGTAGCGAATTAGAAAAAAATAATAGATATGAAAAACATTCGCGCAGACGATACCTTTCCAACGGCGTATCATACATTTCATTCCAACGAGCGATTTAGAAAAAAACACAAAAAACGCTCGTTGCCATTCGTTGTGAGCCGCATGATTTTCGAAACTGCTATTAAACTATGATGAATTTTGAAAAGTGTTCAACATGGCGAAGTTGCGTCTACTCCATAGCTTTTCAACGGTATATTACACGCATAATTCCGATAAACGGTTAAAAAACTAGAGCAAAAAAGGTACCGAAAAAACAACACGTACAGTTTTTTTAAACATGCTGTTCACTTGTCTCTGTGTTGCAGTAACATGCAGTTCGGAAGCGCAAAAAAACGCGTCGATTTGGGTGTCGTGAAAAACAGAGTTTCCGCGTTTTTGTAATTTCAAAACTGCTCTTAAACCATAATGAATTAGAGGGGGTGTTCTACAAGAAAAAGTAGCGTCTCGACGATATCTTTCCAACGGTGTATCATTTGGATCATTTCGACTAACGTTTTGTAAAAATTTTACGAAAAATGGCCACTGCGCTTCCTAGTCAGCCGCACGATTTTCAAATTTAACTAAAAACCGTAAGGAATCTCAAAAACATTTCAACATTTGAAAGTTGTGCCTTGTTCGTAGCTTTCCAACGGTATATTACACGCCTTGTTTCGACAAACGGTTAGAAAACTGGAGTGAAAACAGTACCGAAAATTTGAAAAAATTCGAAAAACACAATTCCGCGATTTAGTAAATTCAAAACTGCTCTTAAAACGCAACGAATTAGAAAAAATAATAGATATGAAAAAGATGCGCGCCGACGATACCTTTCCAACGGTGTATCGTACGTTTCATTCCGACGAGCAGTTTAGAAAAAAACGCTCGCTCCCATTCGTTGCGAGCCGCACGATTTTCGAAACTGCTCATAAACTATGATGAATTTTGAAAAGTGCTCAACATGGCGAAGTTGCGTCTACTCCATAGCTTTTCAATGGTATATTACACGCATAATTCCGATAAACGGTTAAAAAACTAGAGTAAAAAAGGTATCGAAAAAAACAACACGTACAGTTTTTTCAAACATGCAGTTCACTGGTCTCTGTGTTGCAGAAACATGAAGTTCAGAAGCGCAAAAAAATGCGTCGATTTGGATGTCGCGAAAAACAGAGTTTCCGCGTTTTTGTAATTTCAAAACTGCTCTTAAACCGTAATGAATTAGAGGGGATGTTCTACATGAAAAAAAGTAGCGTCTCGACGATATCTTTCCAACGGTGTATCATTTAGATCATTTCGACCAACATTTTGTAAAAAATTCACGAAAAACGGCCACTGCCCTTCGTAGTCAGCCGCACGATTTTCAAATTTAACTAAAAACCGTAAGGAATCTCAAAAACATTTCAACATATGAAATTTGCGCCTCGTTCGTAGCTTTCCAACAGTATATTACACGCCTTGTTTCGACAAACGGTTAGAAAACTGGAGTGAAAACAGTACCGAAATTTTGAAACAATTCGAAAAACACAATTCCGCGATTTAGTAAATTCAAAACTGCTCTTAAACCGTAGCGAATTAGAAAAAATAATAGATATGAAAAAGATGCGCGCCGACGATACCTTTCCAACTGTGTATCATACATTTCATTTCGACGAGCGGTTTAGAAAAAAACGCAAAAAACGCTCGCTGCCATTCGTTGTGAGCCGCACGATTTTCGAAACTGCTATTAAACTATGATGAATTTTGAAAAGTGTTCAACATGGCGAAATTGCGTCTACTCCATAGCTTTTCGATGGTATATTACACGCATAATTCCGATAAAGGGTTAAAAAATTAGAGCAAAAAAAGTACCGAAAAAACAACACGTACAGTTTTTTCAAACATGCAGTTCACTGGTCTTTGTGTTGCAGTAACATGCAGTTCGGAAGCGCAAAAAAACGCGTCGATTTGGGTGTCGCGAAAAACAGAGTTTCCGCGTTTTTGTAATTTCAAAACTGCTTTTAAACCGTAATGAATTAGAGGGGGTGTTCTACATGAAAAAGTAGCGTCTCAACGATATCTTTCCAACGGTGTATCATTTGGATCATTTCGACCAACGTTTTGTAAAAATTTCACGAAAAATGGCCACTGCCCTTCGTAGTCAGCCGCATGATTTTCAAATTTAACTAAAAACCGTAAGGAATGTTAAAAACATTTCAACAGATGAAAGGTGCGCCTCGTTCGTAGCTTTCCAACGGTATATTACACGCCTTGTTTCGACAAACGGTTAGAAAACTGGAGTGAAAACAGTACCAAAAATATGAAAAAATTCGAAAAACACAATTTCGCGATTTAGTAAATTCAAAACTACTCTTAAAACGTAGCGAATTAGAAAAAAATAATAGATATGAAAAAGATGCGCGTCGACGATACCTTTCCAACGGTGTATCATACATTTCATTCCGACGAGCGGTTGAGAAAAAAACGCAAAAAAACGCTCGCTGCCATTCGTTATGAGCCGCACGATTTTCGAAACTGCTCTTAAACTATGATGAATTTTGAAAAGTGTTCAACATGGCGAAGTTGCGTCTACTCCATAGCTTTTCAACGTTATATTACACGCATAATTCCGATAAACGGTTAAAAAACTAGAGCAAAAAAGGTACCGAAAAAACAACACGTACAGTTTTTTTAAACATGCAGTTCACTTGTCTCTGTGTTGCAGTAACATGCAGTTCGGAAGCGCAAAAAAACGCGTCGATTTGGGTGTTGTGAAAAACAGACTTTCCGCGTTTTTGTAATTTCAAAACTGCTCTTAAATAGTAATGAATTAGAGGGGGTGTTCTACATGAAAAAGTAGCGTCTCGACGATATCTTTCCAACGGTGTATCATTTGGATCATTTCGACCAACGTTTTGTAAAAATTTCACGAAAAATGGCCACTGCCCTTCGTAGTCAGCCGCACGATTTTCAAATTTAACTAAAAACCGTAAGGAATGTTAAAAACATTTCAACATATGAAATTGCGCCTCGTTCGTAGCTTTCCAACGGTATATTACACGCCTTGTTTTGACAAACGGTTAGCAAACTGGAGTTAAAACAGTACCGAAAATATGAAAAAATTCGAAAAAACACAATTTCGCGATTTAGTAAATTCAAAACTGCTCTTAAACCGTAGCGAATTAGAAAAAATAATAGATATGAAAAGATTCGCGCCGACGATACCTTTCCAACGGCGTATCATACGTTTCATTCCAACGAGCGATTTAGAAAAAAACACAAAAAACGCTCGTTGCCATTCGTTGTGAGCCGCATGGTTTTCGAAACTGTTATTATACTATGATGAATTTTGAAAAGTGTTCAACATGGCGAAGTTGCGTCTACTCCATAGCTTTTCAACGGTATATTACACGCAAAATTCCGATAAACGGTTAAAAAACTAGAGCAAAAAAGGTACCGAAAAAACAACACGTACAGTTTTTTTAAACATGCAGTTCACTTGTCTCTGTGTTGCAGTAACATGCAGTTCGGAAGCGCAAAAAAACGCGTCGATTTGGGTGTCGTGAAAAACAGAGTTTCCGCGTTTTTGTAATTTCAAAACTGCTCTTAAACCATAATGAATTAGAGGGGGTGTTCTACATGAAAAAGTAGCGTCTCGACGATATCTTTCCAACGGTGTATCATTTGGATCATTTCGACTAACGTTTTGTAAAAATTTCACGAAAAATGGCCACTGCCCTTCCTAGTCAGCCGCACGATTTTCAAATTTAACTAAAAACCGTAAGGAATCTCAAAAACATTTCAACATTTGAAAGTTGCGCCTTGTTCGTAGCTTTCCAACGGTATATTACACGCCTTGTCTCGACAAACGGTTAGAAAACTGGAGTGAAAACAGTACCAAAAATTTGAAAAAATTCGAAAAACATAATTCCGCCATTTAGTAAATTCAAAACTGCTCTTAAACCGTAGCGAATTAGAAAAAATAATAGATATGAAAAAGATGCGCGCCGACGATACCTTTCCAACGGTGTATCGTACGTTTCATTCCGACGAGCAGTTTAGAAAAAAACGCTCGCTCCCATTCGTTGCGAGCCGCACGATTTTCGAAACTGCTCATAAACTATGATGAATTTTGAAAAGTGCTCAACATGGCGAAGTTGCGTCTACTCCATAGCTTTTCAATGGTATATTACACGCATAATTCCGATAAACGGTTAAAAAACTAGAGCAAAAAAGGTAACGAAAAAAACAACACGTACAGTTTTTTCAAATATGCAGTTCACTGGTCTCTGTGTTGCAGTAACATGAAGTTCAGAAGCGCAAAAAAATGTGTCGATTTGGATGTCGCGAAAAACTGAGTTTCCGCGTTTTTGTAATTTCAAAACTGCTCTTAAACCGTAAGGAATTAGAGGGGATGTTCTACATGAAAAAAAGTAGCGTCTCGACGATATCTTTCCAACGGTGTATCATTTGGATCATTTCGACCAACGTTTTGTAAAAATTTCACGAAAAACGGCCACTGCCCTTCGTAGTCAGCCGCACGATTTTCAAATTTAACTAAAAACCGGAAGGAATCTCAAAAACATTTCAACATATGAAATTTGCGCCTCGTTCGTAGCTTTCCAACGGTATATTACACGCCTTGTTTCGACAAACGGTTAGAAAACTGGAGTGAAAACAGTACCGAAAATTTGAAACAATTCGAAAAACACAATTCCACGATTTAGTAAATTCAAAACTGCTCTTAAACCGTAGCGAATTAGAAAAAATAATAGATATGAAAAAGATGCGCGCCGACGATACCTTTCCAACTGTGTATCATACATTTCATTCCGACGAGCGGTTTAGAAAAAAAAAACGCAAAAAACGCTCGCTGCCATTCGTTGTGAGCCGCACGATTTTCGAAACTGCTCTTAAACTATGATGAATTTTGAAAAGTGTTCAACATGGCGAAATTGCATCTACTCCATAGCTTTTCGACGGTATATTACACGCATAATTCCGATAAACGGTTAAAAAATTAGAGCAAAAAAAGTATCGAAAAAACAACACGTACAGTTTTTTCAAACATGCAGTTCACTGGTCTTTGTGTTGCAGTAACATGCAGTTCGGAAGCGCAAAAAAACGCGTCGATTTGGGTGTCGCGAAAAACAGAGTTTCCGCGTTTTTGTAATTTCAAAACTGCTCTTAAACCGTAAAGAATTAGAGGGGGTGTTCTACATGAAAAAGTAGCGTCTCGACGATATCTTTCTAACGGTGTATCATTTGGATCATTCCGACGAGCGATTTAGAAAAAAACACAAAAAGCGCTCGTTGCCATTCGTTGTGAGCCGCATGATTTTCGAAACTGCTATTAAACTATGATGAATTTTGAAAAGTGTTCAACATGGCGAAGTTGCGTCTACTCCATAGATTTTCAGCGGTATATTACACGCATAATTCCGATAAACGGTTAAAAAACTAAAGCAAAAAAGGTACCGAAAAAACAACAAGTACAATTTTTTTAAACATGCAGTTCACTTGTCTCTGTGTTGCAGTAACATGCAGTTCGGAAGCGCAAAAAAACGCGTCGATTTGGGTGTCGTGAAAAACAGAGTTTCCGCGTTTTTGTAATTTCAAAACTGCTCTTAAACCGTAATGAATTAGAGGGGGTGTTCTACATGAAAAAGTAGCGTCTCGACGATATCTTTCCAACGGTGTATCATTTGGATCATTTCGACTAACACTTTGTAAAAATTTCACGAAAAATGGCCACTGCCCTTCGTAGTCAGCCGCACGATTTTCAAATTTAACTAAAAACCGTAAGGAATCTCAAAAACATTTCAACATATGAAAGTTGCGCCTCGTTCGTAGCTTTCCAACGGTATATTACACGCCTTGTTTCGACAAACGGTTAGAAAATTGAAGTGAAAACAGTACCGAAAATATGAAAAAATTCGAAAAACACAATTTCGCTATTTAGTAAATTCAAAACTGCTCTTAAACCGTAGCGAACTAGAAAAAATAATAGATATGAAAAAGATGCGTGCCGACGATACCTTTCCAACGGTGTATCATACGTTTCATTCCGACGAGCAGTTTAGAAAAAAAACGCTCGCTGCTATTCGTTGCGAGCCGCATGATTTTCGAAACTGCTCATAGACTATGATGAATTTTGAAAAGTGCTCAACATGGCGAAGTTGCGTCTACTCCATAGCTTTTCAACGGTATATTACACGCATAATTCCGATAATCTGTTAAAAAACTAGATCAAAAAAGGTATCGAAAAAACAACACGTACAGTTTTTTCAAACATGAAGTTCACTGGTCTCTGTGTTGCAGTAACATGAAGTTCAGAAGCGCAAAAAAATGCGTCGATTTGGATGTCGCGAAAAAACAGAGTTTCTGCATTTTTGTAATTTCAAAACTGCTCTTAAACCGTAATGAATTAGAGGGGATGTTCTACATGAAAAAAAGTAGCGTCTCGACGATATCTTTCCAACGGTGTATCATTTGGATCATTTCGACCAACGTTTTGTAAAAAATTCACGAAAACGGCCACTGCCCTTCGTAGTCAGCCGCACGATTTTCAAATTTAACTAAAAACCGTAAGGAATCTCAAAAACATTTCAACATATGAAATTTGCCCCTCGTTCGTAGCTTTCCAACGGTATATTACACGCCTTGTTTCGACAAACGGTTAGAAAACTGGAGTGAAAACAGTACCGAAAATTTGAAACAATTCGAAAAACACAATTCCGCGATTTAGTAAATTCAAAACTGCTCTTAAACCGTAGCGAATTAGAAAAAATAATAGATATGAAAAAGATGCGCGCCGACGATACCTTTCCAGCGGTGTATCATACATTTCATTCCGACGAGCGGTTTAGAAAAAAACGCAAAAAAAGCTCGCTGCCATTCGTTGTGAGCCGCACGATTTTCGAAACTGCTCTTAAACTATGATGAATTTTGAAAAGTGTTCAACATGGCGAAATTGCGTCTACTCCATAGCTTTTCGACGGTATATTACATGCATAATTCCGATAAACGGTTAAAAAATTAGAGCAAAAAAAGTACCGAAAAAACAACACGTACAGTTTTTTCAAACATGCAGTTCACTGGTCTTTGTGTTGCAGTAACATGCAGTTCGGAAGCGCAAAAAAACGCGTCGATTTGGGTGTCGCGAAAAACAGAGTTTCCGCGTTTTTGTAATTTCAAAACTGCTTTTAAACCGTAATGAATTAGAGGGGGTGTTCTACATGAAAAAGTAGCGTCTCAACGATATCTTTCCAACGGTGTATCATTTGGATCATTTCGACCAACGTTTTGTAAAAATTTCACGAAAAATGGCCACTGCCCTTCGTAGTCAGCCGCATGATTTTCAAATTTAACTAAAAACCGTAAGGAATGTTAAAAACATTTCAACATATGAAAGTTGCGCCTCGTTCGTAGCTTTCCAACGGTATATTACACGCCTTGTTGCGACAAACGGTTAGAAAACTGGAGTGAAAACAGTACCGAAAATATGAAAAAATTCGAAAAACACAATTTCGCGATTTAGTAAATTCAAAACTGCTTGTCGGTGTACTAAGGTAGGGGTACCTCAGTACCCCAACTTGTGCACGGGCAGTTGCAGCTTCCTGCGGCAGGGTTTACCGCATGCTCGCCGGAGACCTTCCTGCTCCTTATTTAACCATTCAAAAACAAAGTATACAAGACAGAAGATCGAGACCCCGGCAAGAGGAGCTTGCCGGGAAGGCCGTACCAGGCCCAAGACTACTTCACTAGCACAAGGCCCTGGCAAGAGGAGCTTGCCAGGAAGACTAGAAGACAACGCCTCGGCGCTATATGCGTCCCGGCAAGGGCCCGGGGAGCGGCAAGCTCCCGGGCCCGGCAAGATCAAGGCCCCGGCAAGGTGCTTGCCGGGAAGGCTGCGCTGTGTGCCCGCGCTCCAGCTCATCGGCCCACGCGTCGCCCTGGGGCCTATCCAGGGACGCGTGGCGGATGGCTGTGCAGCCTGGGGGACACGGTGGCACTCCACGGTAGTGGATCCATCGCCGTGGCAGACGGAGACGCAATGGCGGGAGCTTTTGGGGTCGACGGCGACGGGCATTAAATGCCCTTGTCCCCCACTGTCAAAGTAGGTAGCGGCCACTGTTCATGCACTGTAGCCCCACTGTTCCCGCACTGTTGCAACTACCACCTCTTTTACGCTTTTACCCCTCCTCTACGGTTGACACCTGTCGGTGACCCCTTGGGCTATAAAAGGAGGCCCATGCACAACGTAGAGGAGGTTCGGAACCTAGACTACTCATACGCTCGGTGTAGCTGCTTCTTCAAGCTCCCGAGCTCCTCAACTCAATACACAACTAAGCAGGAGTAGGGTTTTACGCGTCTACCGCGGCCCGAACCTGGGTAAAACTGCCCGCGTGAGTGCTACGATCTGCTCTCTGTGCTCCCTCCGCCCTCGTACCGCACAGACAAGGGGCTCCGGTCCCATAGGTGTTCGTGGCGGACAGTTTCCCCCGACATCTTTGGCGCGCCAGGTAGGGGGCGTCGAGGTTGTGCGGACCTGATCCGGCATTCGCGCGGGCGCATTCATCAACAACCTCTCCATTTTCATCAGCAACTTCATCAACAACTGCGTCATGGCCCCGAAGAAGAAGGCTTCGGAGGTTGCAGGCCCGTCTACGTCTCACCCGCCGCCACCGGAGCCAACGGTGGGTGGGGGAGACGTCGTCGGAAGGGTGGTCGCCGGCGAGGACACTCGCGGCGCCACCAAATCCAAGGACAGAGCGGACGACCGAACCTCGGTCTCCGTGGACGCGCCGCGTCCATCCCAGCACACGACGACCCAGCAGCGCCATACCACAGGAGGTGGTATCCGCTTGCTGGGGCAAGGACAAACCGGAGGCTCGCGGGACGCCCCGGACCCCCGTCCGGGCACCAGCAAAGCGAAGGCGCCGGCGCGGGACCCTGCTCCTTCTAACAATGTTAGAAGTCCGAGCATATCCCGCTCCTTGCACCGCTCGCCCCCGCTTCCCTCCACTCCAACGGAAGCGCTCGCAAGGGCGCAACTGCTTCTCGACTTCCCTCCAGCGGCGGACAAGGCCGAAGACTGGAGGGCCACCATCCAGAGCCTGATCGCCTTCGCCAACAATGATTCTCCACAGCAGCCGTCGACCTCACGGCCGCGGCAAGCTGAGAAGACGAAGGCCGACGGCGACAAGACCGCCGGGGGCGCGACAAGCGTGCACTCCCCGCCGCGGAGGAAGAAGACGCCACCCCGCCGGAACAATGCCGACGACGGCTCCACGGCCTCGTCGGATCCGCGGGCTCGTCGGGATCAGCGCCAGGTCCTCGACGACCGGCGACAAGAAGACGCTCGGACCACGATCGAGCGCCGCCGAGAAGCTCGGCGACAATCAGACCAGAGGGCTGGGAACGCTGTCGACGCACACGCGCCCGGTGAGCCAGGCGACTTGCCGTACGCGGCAGGCTGCCCTGCGTTCACCCGCGAGCTGCGCCGCGTCCAGTGGCCCAGCATGAAGAACTTCAAGCCCGATGTACCGGAGAAGTACGACGGCAAGACGCACCCCTCGGAATTCCTAAGTGTATACACCATCGCGGTGCAGGCTGCCGGGGGGCGCGACGACAAGATTCTAGCTAACTACTTCCCGCTCGTGCTTAAGCCGAACGTTCGTTCGTGGCTTATGCACTTGCCGGAAGGTTCCATTTCTTCTTGGGCCGACCTTTGCCACCAGTTTGTTGGCGCCTTCACCGGCGGCCACAAACCCCACGGCCAGGAGAGCGATCTCCACATTCTGGCCCAGAAGGAAGGAGAGTCCCTGCGCAAGTACATCCAACGCTTCAGCCGTGTGCAACACAACATCCCTGATGTCCACCCTGCCGCGGTTATCAGCGCGTTCCACCAGAACGTGCGTAACCGCCGCATGCGTGAGGAAATGGCGATGACCAAGATTCGGGATGTCAGCGAGCTCTACGCTCTGGCTGACAAGTGCGCACGCGCAGAAGAGGGGAGGAGACTCCCCGGGGAGGATGCTGGCGCAGGAGGAAGCGACAGCGACGACGCCGCCCCGGCAAAGAAGAGCCGACGGCGGAACAACAGAAGGAAGGGCAAGAAAGAGGTGCTTGCCGTAGAGAAGTCCGGCAAGGAGGCCCCAGCCAAGCAAGCACAGGCTGGCGGCTCCGGCAAGGAGCCTGCCCCTGCAGCGGCGGCCGACAAGCCGGGCAGCTCCGACAAGCAATACTGTAAGATCCACCGCACCAAGGGTCACGATCTCTCTAACTGCAAGCGCGTTGAGTACCTCGTCGAGCAGCAAAAGCTTGAGTACGAGAGGCGCGACAAGGAGAAGGCCCAAGGTGGCGGGGAAGAGCCAAGCAAGAAGCGGCCGTTCAACGGCCGGGGAGGACGCCGCGGCAAGGGCAAGCAGCGGCAAGGTGATCGACCTCCCCGGGGCCGCGACAAGGACGAAGATGACGATGAAGACATGGAGGACGAGGAGAACAGCGAGCAGGAGTTCCAGAAGGCCACGGAGGTCCTGTGCGTCGACGGTGGCGCCTCTCTGCATACATCCCACCGCCAACTCAAACAGTGGGTGCGAGAGGTAAACGCAGCAGAGCCGCCCGTGGAGTCGCGCAGGCTCCTCAAATGGTCCAGCACGCCCATAATTTTCGATCTTGAGGACCACCCTGACCGCACTACCGCGGTCGGGTGCTTGCCGATGCTGGTCTCACCCACCATCCGCAACCTCAAGGTCACCAAAATGTTGGTTGACGGTGGGGCCGGGCTGAACTTGATCTCCTCTGCTGTGATCAAGAAACTCCAAATTCCAGATGGCGAGCTCGAAGAGACTGGTTCTTTCCAAGGAATCAACCCAGGACGGAGCAAGCCCAAGGGAAAGATCACTCTGCCGGTGACCTTTGGCGAGGAACTCAACTTCAGGACTGAGCGCGTCACTTTCGACGTCGCTGATATTCCGTTACCATACAACGGAATACTCGGCCGTCCCGCCCTCGCCAAGTTCATGGCAGCTTCCCATTATGCCTACAACGTACTGAAGATGCCAGGGCCGATAAGCGTCATCACAGTCCATGGCGACAAGAAGGATGCGCTTATCTGCACTGACAAGATCTACCGGGAAGCAGCAGCTGCGGCCGACAAGGATACTCTTGCCGCTGAAGCTCCCGGGGGGAAGAAGACGAAGACCAAGTCCGGCAAGTGCTCTGGGACCCACTCCGGCAACCGCACCTTTTCGGAGTGCTGCGCTGCCGTCGAGGACGTTCCATCGAGCTCCACCAGCAAGAGTAAGAAAGGAATGGCTGCTCCTCCGGCAACCAAGAAGGTGTCCGCTAAGGAGGATGGCACTGGTGGTACCTTCACCATCAGTGCCACTCTCGACAGCAAATAGGAAAGCGCGCTCGTTGCCTTCCTGCGGGCGAATGTCGATGTGTTTGCCTGGCAACCATCTGACATCCCCGGTGTTCCCAGGGAGGTGATTGAGCACAAGCTTGCTGTTTGCCCTCATGCGCGGCCCATCAAGCAGAAAGTGAGGAAGCAAGCCGTGGAGCGCCAAGAATTCATCAATGAAGAAATCAAGAAGCTAGAGGCAGCAGGTCTAGTTAGAGGTGTGATCCATCCGACGTGGTTGGCGAACCCAGTCGTCGTGCGCAAGGCCAACGGGAAGTGGAGGCTGTGTATAGACTTCACTGATGTAAATAAAGCATGTCCCAAGGATCCATTTCCCTTGCCGCGCATTGACCAGATTGTTGACTCCACTGCCGGATGTGAGCTACTCTGCTTTCTTGATGCATACTCAGGCTATCATCAGATTTTCATGGCCAAGGAAGATGAAGAGAAGACTGCATTTATCACTCCATGTGGCACTTTTTGCTTCATTCGCATGCCATTTGGACTGAAGAATGCAGGCTCAACTTTTGCAAGGGTAGTGTATACTGCTTTCGAGCCACAGATTCACAGAAACGTGGAGGCCTACATGGATGATATCGTGGTGAAGAACAAAAGCAAGGATACGCTAATTCAAGATTTGGAAGAAACATTTCAGAACCTGCGTAGGATACAGCTCAAGTTGAACCCCGAGAAGTGCGTCTTTGGAGTTCCCTCCGGCAAGCTTCTCGGGTTCTTTGTGTCACAGAGGGGGATTGAAGCCAACCCCGACAAGATTAAAGCCATTGAGCAGATAGAGGCCCCAAAGCGCGTCAAGGATGTCAGGAGGCTTGCAGGTTGTGTGGCTGCCCTCAGTAGGTTCATTTCAAAATCTGCAGAACGCGCCCTACCTTTCTTCAAAATCTTGAAGAAGGCAGGTCCCATGAAGTGGACTCCGGAAGCGGAGGCGGCGCTGCAGGATTTGAAACGGTACCTGTCCTCCCCTCCAATACTTGTCACGCCTAGACCACAGGAAAAGTTGCTGCTGTACCTAGCGGCAACCAACCAGGTGGTTAGTGCTGCGTTAGTAGCGGAGAGGGAGTCCGACGAGGAGTCAGCACCACCGGCAAGCGAATCCGGCGACAAGCAGGGGGCTGCTCTGGCAAGCTCTGGCCCCGACAAGGACGACTCTGCGCAGGAACAGGATGAGGTGCGGAAGAAGATGGTGCAGCGCCCAGTGTATTTTGTAAGTTCCCTTCTCCAGGGGGCTAGATCAAGATACTCTGGTGTGCAAAAGTTGCTTTTCGGTCTCCTCATGGCCTCGAGAAAGCTGCGCCATTACTTCCAGGCACATGAGATAACAGTGGTCACTCGCTTTCCGCTGAAGAGGATATTGCACAACCCAGAAGCAACAGGCAGGATTGTGGAGTGGGCACTGGAGCTGTCAAGCTTTGGACTCAAGTTTGAAAGTACTTCAACTATACAGAGCCGAGCTTTGGCAGAATTCATAGCTGAGTGGACCCCAACGCCAGATGAAGAAGTCCAAGAAACAAGTGCACCCGTACAAGAAGCGACAAGTGAATGGATAATGTATTTTGATGGTGCCTTCTCGCTGCAAGGCGCCGGTGCTGGCGTGGTACTCATCGCGCCCACCGGAGAGCACCTCAAATATGTTATCCAGATGCACTTCCCAAGGAAGCAAGCAACAAACAACACTGCTGAGTATGAAGGCTTGCTCGCCGGCCTCAGGATTGCGGCTGAACTTGGGATCAGGAAGCTGATTGTGCGGGGAGACTCTCAGTTGGTGGTCCGGCAAGTTAACAAGAACTATCAGAGCCCTTTGATGGAAGCATATGTCGATGAAGTGAGAAAGCTTGAAGAGCACTTTGAAGGTTTGCAGATGGAGCACGTCCCGAGAGCTCAAAACGAAATTGCAGATGGCCTTTCAAAGTGTGCTGCGATGAAGTTACCTGTGGAACCAGGAACCTTCTTGCTCAAGCTGACTCAACCATCCGTTACACCATCAATAGGGCAGTCGAAGAAGAGAAAGTTGGTCTCCGGCGACTACTTGCCGGCGGACCTTCCCGAGGCCGCCGCCAAGGTCCCCAAGATCAACAACCACAACGCTGAGGAACAGTTTGCTCCTGCAGATCCTCGGGTTTGTACAGTTGAAGCAAATGTTCCCGACAAGCCTTGCCCCGGCGAGCTTGCCGGGGGACCTTCAGCTCCGGCAGAGCCAGAGGTCCTTGCCGTAGAAGCTGAGGTTCCCGCAGCGGCCCTCATGCCGTTAGTCCTTGCCGTTGAGCCCCAAGCTCCGGCATGGGCACAACAAATCGTCCGCTTTCTGCAAACTGGAGAACTTCCCGACGACCCAGAAGAAATAGAGAAGATAACCAGGCAGTCAAGTATTTACCAGTTCGTGGATAACGAACTGTACAGAAGAAGACTCAATGGTGTCAGATTGAAGTGCATCTCCAGGGAAGACGGACAGAAGCTGTTGGCGGAAATACACGGAGGCATATGCGGCCACCACATTGGCGCAAGGGCGCTTGCCGGGAAGGCTTTCCGGCAAGGGTTCTTTTGGCAAGAAGCCCTCCAAGATGCAACGGCACTAGTAACCAAGTGTGAAGCGTGCCAGTTCCATGCAAAGCAGATTCATCAGCCAGCTCAAGCTCTCCAAACGATCCCTTTATCCTGGCCCTTCTCGGTCTGGGGGCCCCTTCCCCCGTGCTGTCGGGGGCTTCGAGTACTTGTACGTCGCAATCGACAAGTTCACAAAGTGGCCAGAAGTGGAGCCGGTGAGAAAGGTGACAGCACAGTCAGCAGTCAAGTTCTTCAGGTCGATTGTTTGCCGTTTCGGGATCCCTAACAGGATTATCACCGACAACGGTACACAATTTACTAGTCGCACCTTCATGCAGTACGTCCAGGACCTTGGCGCCAAGGTCAGTTTCGCTTCTGTTGCTCACCCGAGGAGCAACGGTCAAGCGGAGAGGGCCAATGCTGAAGTGCTGCACGGACTCAAGACGAGGACCTTTGACAGGCTGCGCAAGTGCGGAAAGAATTGGATAGAGGAGCTACCGGCGGCTCTTTGGTCAATCAGAACGACACCAAGTCGAGCAACCGGACAGACACCCTTTGCTCTAGTCTATGGAGCAGAGGCAGTTCTCCCCACGGAACTCGTATACGGATCTCCTCGAGTGCTCGCTTATGATGAGCTCGAGCAAGAGCAACTGCGGCAAGATGACGCGTTGCTCCTCGAGGAGGGACGTCTCCAGGCTGCTGTACGAGCTGCTCGATACCAGCAAGCTTTGCGCCGCTACCATAGCCGCAAAGTCAAGGCCAGGAGTCTCGAGGAAGGCGACCTTGTTCTTCGGCGTGTTCAGTCCGCCAAGAATTCCAACAAGTTGACGCCGAAGTGGGAAGGCCCTTATCGGGTGAGACAAGTTACGAGGCCCGGCGCTGTCCGCCTCGAGGCCGAAGAAAGCTTACCGGTGAGCAACTCCTGGAACATAGAGCATCTTCGCAAGTTTCACCCATAAGGCGCGGTTGCCGCGATCCGCTCCGGCAACCACCTTTTGTACAAGCTTTGCCGCTGTTGCATGTAACCCTTTGTACAAAGCCGGGCGCAGACCCCGTGCACCAGTAAAGTATTCGTGTTTTTCGCACCGATTGCCTTTTGCATGCTTTTCTTCGCTATTTGCATGTTCTGTTTGGCATTTGGTGCAACACTCAAGTATACGGTAAGCATTACCACGCCGAAAGGCCATACACTTGTTTCCCTCTCCCTTTTTCTTTCATTTTAAGCAGAAGGAACGTTCCTCGCGCACAAGTTTGCCGGGGGGGGGAAGGAGGTGGAGGAGGAACCAAGTGCTGTTCAAGAAAGAGAAGCCTTACCGGAAAACAAGCAAAACATGAAAGATAAGTTGTTAGAATTTGACCAGTTCAAATTTTAAATTTTAGTTGTCTTCCTTGAACAATCGCACTTTGTACGGAAAACCTGTGCGCGGAGGAACCTACCCGTAGCTTGCCGCACCCTTATCTTGTTTTCGAGTTCGCTCAACGATTTAAGTGAGCTGCGACAAGTGTCGCGCCCTTGTTTCGTTTTCGAGTCCGCTCGGCAAGCTAAGTGCGTTGCGACTAGCCGCGGCGAGGTTGCTTGCCGGTGAGACCTTGGCCAGCAGGCTGCTTCGAGTCCAGCACTCAGCGCTCGCGGCAAGGGCCCCTTACCGGCAAGCTCCCCGGGAGCGTAGGGTGAAAAGCATACAAAGTGAATGATCAAGACAAGGAAGATAACATTGCACTGATTGATCAAAATAAGATGAATATCTTACAAAGGATAAACTTGTCGCAATGGACTAATGAGTTCATAACTTCATATGCAGCAACAAAAGGAAAAAGATAATAGAGGCCTAATCTACGCGGTCGCCCTCCTTCCTGGAGATCTTGGCCACCTTGGCAATGATGTGGGCGACCTGCTCCTTCAGGGCCTCCGTGTTCGCATCAGCCGGCAAGCTGCGAAGAATGTTGGTGAGATTGATCCCCGGGTTGCGGTACACGATCTTCGTCAGCACCCGCTCCAGAGTTCCCGCGCAGAGCAGGCGCGACTCCTCGGCCAGCTGCGCGGGGATTTGGTTCCGGAGACCTGCAAGGGCCGGCGCGATCCCTCTGAAGAAGAGGCTGAGCTTGGCGCTGTGCGGGAGGTCCGGATCCGGCGAGTAGATGAGATGTTCAACTTTCAGCGCCAGCAGCTCCTGGTCGATGTTGGACGCACAAGATACCAAGTCTTCGGTCCATAACTCAATGGTCTGGCGGAAGAGCTCGGATGCTTTGTTGACGTTGTCCACCAAGGTCCGCTCCTTGCGGAGCTCCTCCTTCAACTTGGTCTCCCGGGCCCGGACAGCGTCGAGCGAATCCTTCAGTGTAGTGACCTTCAACTCCAAGTCCTCGATGGAGTCCTTGGCGGCTTTCAGCTCGTCGCCCCTCTTAGAGAGGCTCACTTGGAGCTCTGAATTTGTGTGGGCGTCCTTCTCGCGCTCCGTGGTGAGCGGGGCAACCTTCTCCGCGCTCACCTTCAGCGCCTTCTCCAGCTGTACGACCTTGGCGGCAAGCTCCTTCTTGGCGTTTTCCGCGGCAACCGCGGCGGCTTTCGCCTCCTTCAACTCCCCGCCAAGGGCCGTCTCGCGAGCGGCAAGGTCCTCCTCATGGGAGTCGAGCTCGACCTTCCGCTGCGCGAGCTCTCCTTCTCGCCGGGACAGCTCCACCCCGGCGAGCCGCTGCTGTTCCTCAGCTTCGGCCTTCTCCAGCACCCATTCTTGGTACTCGCCGGCGAGACGCTCGCGCTCCCCCGCCACCTCGCGGAGGGCCGCTTGGTTGGCGGCGCTGAGCTCTGCCGCGCGCTTCTCCATCTCCACGGCGGCCTTGGTGGCAAGGGCTTCCCGGGAGGCAAGCTTCGCCTGCCTGGCCCGGTAAAGGGCCAGAAGCTGGTGGAGTAGCTTTTCCTCCTCGGGCCCGTCGCCTTCGCCGGGCGCCTCGACGACCTTCAGACCCGCGGAGGCGAGGATCTCTCCATCAAATGCCTCGCCCTTAGCGGGAGCTCGTGACGAAGACCCCCACGGCATCTGGATGAAGACGCCGTTGGGGGCTCGAAGATAGTAGCCTTGCTCCTTGCCGGCGGAGGGGTCGGCGGCCGGTGCAGCATCTGATGCTCTCGCCGCCTCCGGGTCGGCGGTGCGGTCGCCGTCCCCCTCCCTGGCCGCTGCGTCCGCAGCTGGAGCAGTCTCCTGTGCGGCCGGCTCGGCGGCCTCAGCCATCTCCTCGGTGGCAGGGGCGCCACCGCCGCCGCCCTGCGCGCCCTCCTCCTCATCGATGTTGATGACCTCAGTCTCCATCGGCTCGGGAGGAGGAGGAGGATCTAAGAAAAAGAAGAAAAAGAAGTTCAAGCCCAAGCAAAGATCCAAAAAGAGACGAAGCCAAGAAGACAAACTACAGAACATACCTTGGCGGACGTCCTCAACGACGGGCTCCCTTGCCGGGGAGCTCTGCCTTGGCGGAGTGGCCGCCCTCGCCGGGCTGCTCGCCCTTGGCGGGGTACTCTGCCTTGGCGGAGTACCCGCCCTTGGCGGAGCACTCTCCCTTGCCGGAGAGTTCTGCCTTGGCGGGGACGGCGGGGCCTGTGGCTCCTCGACAACGGTCTCCGGGCGCTCTTCCCGCTGTGGCTCCACCTCTGCACAAGAAAAGACAAGAGACACCAAGATATTAAGATAAGACTAAATCCCCAAGCGCGCCCCGACAAGCGAAAGAATAGACCCCAGACTTACGCTGGAGGCTGCGCTGGGGGCTGCTCCTCGGAGCAGCACTCGGGTCCGGCAGGCTCGGCTCCGGCACACCTCCTGTTGCCGCGGCGGCTGAGTCTTCCGCGGCCTCGACCACAGGTGCCTTGGCCTTCTTCGCCGCGCGCTGAACCAAGGTGCTGAAATCAAAAGCAACAAACAAAGTCAGCATCAACAATAATCAAGACAAAACTCAAGAAGGTGTAGGATCTTGGGTCCTTACACCTGGTCCTCCTCGTCGTCCTCGCTCAGGGCGGAGAAATCATACTCCACCGTGGGCGCGTCGGCGCGAGGAGCGGAAGACGAAGACTCCCTCGCGCGCTTCGGGGCCACCGGGGCTGGGGGCTGCGAAGACCCAGCCCCTGTGGTAGCCGGAGCCCGGGGAGCGGGCGGAGCTGCTGCTCCGCTCCGAGAAGACCCCTGTCGGCTCGGCGCCGGCCTGCGAGGCGCCTCCGTCGTAGCCCGCGCGCGGGCCGCCTCTGCTGTGGCTGGTACGCCGGTCTCCCTTGGCGCGGCTTGGCTCCCCCGGGGAGCTGCCCGGCGAGCTGGTTGTTGCCGGGGCGCCTGCGCCCTCTCCCCCGTCGCTGTCTTGCGGAGACGCTTCGGTGGAGACTGCCTTGGGCTTGCCGGGGGCGGGGAGCTCTCCGACGAGGAGAGGTCGTCGGCGTAGAGCTCCGTAGATCCGCCGGAGTCCTCGGCCCCCTCCTCCTCCTCTTCCTCGGCCGGCTCGCTGGGCCCAGCGCCCTGCGCTGCAGCCCCTTTTCCCTTGGCGCCTCCGCTCCTCGCGGCGCCTCTGTCCCCTCCGGCGGCACCCTCCATTGCCGCGGCTTCGGCCACGATTCCGTGGATCCCGGAGTGCCTCAGGGAGGGGACCCCGGCGAGCGCGTCGGGAGGGAGTTGCAGCAATCTGCGGATCTCCGCCTCCTCCGCCTGGCTGGACGCATCCGCAGCCTCCGCCTCAGCAGGCGTATACCCGAAGTCTCCTGCCGCTGCGGCTGCAGCGGCCTCCTCAGCCCGAGAAGCCATGTAGGCAATCTCCTGGTCGGTGGTGTCCCGCGTGTGCTCCTTGATGTCGTTCTTGTTCTTCGCCACCTCCACGAGGTTGTCGTAGAAGTTGAGGACGTCGATGGGCTTGGGCGCGATCCACGTGCGATCCACGCCGTGCGAATCGCACGCGGGCATCATGGCGAGGATACGATCCCGGACTGTGCTGACGCAGAGCGGCACTACTCCCCGGGGAGCTCGGAACCACTCAGGGTGTGCCGGGTCGTACTTGAAGAGTTCCTGGACCATCCCCCTCAGCTCCAGCATCGTGAAGTTGAAGTTTAGCCCGGGGCGCAGCCTCATTATGTCCGCCGGGCCGCCGTACTCCCAGGCCGGCCTCTTCCTGTCTTGGAGAGGGGCGATGCGGCGGCGGAGGAAGTCTGTGCCCACCTCTGCAACGGACAGCTGTGCCACCCGAAGACGAAGAATCCGGACGAGGGCGATGTCGAGCTTGATATCGTCCGAGTCTAGTTCGCTCCAGTCCCTGCCGCGCACGATGGGCGTTGTGCGCGGCGCGGTAAAAGATTGCGGCTGGTCTTCGACGATCCAGCACCACTCCGCGCGCCACTGTTCCCACTTGCCGCGGAGCTCCCCCGGCAAGTAGGCCCCCTTCTTGTTCAAGCGAAAGACCCAAGAAATTCCTCCGGAGAGGGGGGCGTCGGCCTCTGCTCTAGGAGTGAAAAAGTGCCTAAAAAGCGCTACATTGGGCTGTATCCCTATGAAGTTTTCGCACATGTGTGCGAAAACCGCCATGGTGAGGATGGCGTTGGGGGTGAAGTCGAGGAGGTGGAAGCCGTAGGTGTGCATGATATCGCAGAAGAAATTCGAGAAAGGAGGACACAGACCGCAGTGGAAGAAGGCTGCGAAGAAGTAGTACCCGCCGGGGTAGTTGTCCTTGGCAGCGGCCGGGTAGACTTGCGTGCGGGGGTGCGCCTTGGTTTCCTTGGCCCAGAACAAGTAGTACTTGTTCCAGAGCTCCCGCACGCCGAGCTTCGGCGGGAAGACGAGATGCTGCTTCCGATACGCGACGAGCTTCGCCGCTTGCTCCGACTTCTCCCTCTTGGCCTTCTCCGCCTTCGCCTTATCGGTCTTCGAGGCCATGGCGGACGCGGCGGAAGAAGAGGGACGAAGGGCTCGGCGGCGGCGGAGGTGTGGAGGCAGAGCACAAGAGAGATCTCTGGAGGAAGAAGACGATGCAATGAAAGCGCAGGGAGGGGAACCGCGCCTGCTTCCTCTGCTTTTATGGGGGAGTGGGGGGCGTTTCGCCCTTTCCATTAAGAGATCGTGGGCACGTCCCATCCCACGACGCCGCAATCGACGCGTGCCGTTACGGTGGGGTGCGGCGGATACGGAAGTGGATTCGGCGCGCCGCGGGCCGCGGGTGCCCGTGCACTGTTTTGGGCCTGGCCCAACAGCGCTCGGCACCGTGTGTGGCCCAGGCCCGGGGGCTCCTGTCGGTGTACTAAGGTAGGGGTACCTCAGTACCCCAACTTGTGCACGGGCAGTTGCAGCTTCCTGCGGCAGGGTTTACCGCGTGCTCGCCGGAGACCTTCCTGCTCCTTATTTAACCATTCAAAAACAAAGTATACAAGACAGAAGATCGAGACCCCGGCAAGAGGAGCTTGCCGGGAAGGCCGTACCAGGCCCAAGACTACTTCACTAGCACAAGGCCCTGGTAAGAGGAGCTTGCCAGGAAGACTAGAAGACAACGCCTCGGCGCTATATGCGTCCCGGCAAGGGCCCGGGGAGCGGCAAGCTCCCGGGCCCGGCAAGATCAAGGCCCCGGCAAGGTGCTTGCCGGGAAGGCTGCGCTGTGTGCCCGCGCTCCAGCTCATCGGCCCATGCGTCGCCCTGGGGCCTATCCAGGGACGCGTGGCGGATGGCTGTGCAGCCTGGGGGACACGGTGGCACTCCACGGTAGTGGATCCATCGCCGTGGCAGACGGAGACGCAATGGCGGGAGCTTTTGGGGTCGACGGCGACGGGCATTAAATGCCCTTGTCCCCCACTGTCAAAGTAGGTAGCGGCCACTGTTCATGCACTGTAGCCCCACTGTTCCCGCACTGTTGCAACTACCACCTCTTTTACGCTTTTACCCCTCCTCTACGGTTGACACCTGTCGGTGACCCCTTGGGCTATAAAAGGAGGCCCATGCACAATGTAGAGGAGGTTCGGAACCTAGACTACTCATACGCTCGGTGTAGCTGCTTCTTCAAGCTCCCGAGCTCCTCAACTCAATACACAACTAAGCAGGAGTAGGGTTTTACGCGTCTACCGCGGCCCGAACCTGGGTAAAACTGCCCGCGTGAGTGCTACGATCTGCTCTCTGTGCTCCCTCCGCCCTCGTACCGCACAGACAAGGGGCTCCGGTCCCATAGGTGTTCGTGGCGGACAGTTTCCCCCGACACTGCTCTTAAACCGTAGCGAATTAGAAAAAAAAATAGATTTGAAAAAGATTCGCGCCGACGATACCTTTCCAACGGTGTATCATACGTTTCATTCCGACGAGCGATTTAGAAAAAAACACAAAAAACGCTCGTTGCCATTCGTTGTGAGCCGCATGATTTTCGAAACTGCTCTTAAACTATGATAAATTTTGAAAAGTGTTCAACATGGCGAAGTTGTGTCTACTCCATAGCTTTTCAACGGTATATTACACGCATAATTCCGATAAACAGTTAAAAAACTAGAGCAAAAAAGGTACCGAAAAACCAACACGTACAGTTTTTTTAAACATGCAGTTCACTTGTCTCTGTGTTGCAGTAACATGCAGTTCGGAAGCGCAAAAAACGCGTCGATTTGGGTGTCGTGAAAAACAGAGTTTCCGCGTTTTTCTAATTTCAAAACTGCTCTTAAACCGTAATGAATTAGAGGGGGTGTTCTACATGAAAAAGTAGCGTCTCGACGATATCTTTCCAACGGTGTATCATTTGGATCATTTCGCCCAACGTTTTGTAAAAATTTCACGAAAAATGGCCACTGCCCTTCGTAGTCAGCCGCACGATTTTCAAATTTAACTAAAAACCGTAAGGAATGTTAAAAACATTTCAACATATGAAAGTTGCGCCTCGTTCGTAGCTTTCCAACGGTATATTACACGCCTTGTTTCGACAAACGGTTAGAAAACTGGAGTGAAAACAGTACCGAAAATATGAAAAAATTCGAAAAACACAATTTCGCGATTTAGTAAATTCAAAACTGCTCTTAAACCGTAGCGAACTAGAAAAAATAATAGATATGAAAAAGATGCGCGCCGACGATACCTTTCCAACGGTGTATCATACGTTTCATTCCGACGAGCAGTTTAGAAAAAAAACGCTCGCTGCTATTCGTTGCGAGCCGCACGATTTTCGAAACTGCTCATAGACTATGATAAATTTTGAAAAGTGCTCAACATGGCGAAGTTGCGTCTACTCCATAGCTTTTCAACGGTATATTACACGCATAATTCCGATAATCTGTTAAAAAACTAGATCAAAAAAGGTATCGAAAAAACAACACGTACAGTTTTTTCAAACATGCAGTTCACTGGTCTCTGTGTTGCAGTAACATGAAGTTCAGAAGCGCAAAAAAATGCGTCGATTTGGATGTCGCGAAAAAACAGAGTTTCTGCGTTTTTGTAATTTCAAAACTGCTCTTAAACCGTAATAAATTAGAGGGGATGTTCTACATGAAAAAAAGTAGCGTCTCGACGATATCTTTCCAACGGTGTATCATTTGGATCATTTCGACCAACGTTTTGTAAAAAATTCACGAAAACGGCCACTCCCGTTCGTAGTCAGCCGCACGATTTTCAAATTTAACTAAAAACCGTAAGGAATCTCAAAAACATTTCAACATATGAAATTTGCCCCTCGTTCGTAGCTTTCCAACGGTATATTACACGCCTTGTTTCGACAAACGGTTAGAAAACTGGAGTGAAAACAGTACCGAAAATTTGAAACAATTCGAAAAACACAATTCCGCGATTTAGTAAATTCAAAACTGCTCTTAAACCGTAGCGAATTAGAAAAAATAATAGATATGAAAAAGATGCGCGCCGACGATACCTTTCCAACGGTGTATCATACATTTCATTCCGACGAGCGGTTTAGAAAAAAAACGCAAAAAAAGCTCGCTGCCATTTGTTGTGAGCCGCACGATTTTCGAAACTGCTCTTAAACTATGATGAATTTTGAAAAGTGTTCAACATGGCGAAATTGCGTCTACTCCATAGCTTTTCGACGGTATATTACATGCATAATTCCGATAAACGGTTAAAAAATTAGAGCAAAAAAAGTACCGAAAAAACAACACGTACAGTTTTTTCAAACATGCAGTTCACTGGTCTTTGTGTTGCAGTAACATGCAGTTCGGAAGCGCAAAAAAACGCGTCGATTTGGGTGTCGAGAAAAACAGAGTTTCCGCGTTTTTGTAATTTCAAAACTGCTTTTAAACCGTAATGAATTAGAGGGGGTGTTCTACATGAAAAAGTAGCGTCTCAACGATATCTTTCCAACGGTGTATCATTTGGATCATTTCGACCAACGTTTTGTAAAAATTTCACGAAAAATGGCCACTGCCCTTCGTAGTCAGCCGCATGATTTTCAAATTTAACTAAAAACCGTAAGGAATGTTAAAAACATTTCAACATATGAGAGTTGCGCCTCGTTCGTAGCTTTCCAACGGTATATTACACGCCTTGTTGCGACAAACGGTTAGAAAACTGGAGTGAAAACAGTACCGAAAATATGAAAAAATTCGAAAAACACAATTTCGCGATTTAGTAAATTCAAAACTGCTCTTAAACCGTAGCGAATTAGAAAAAAAATAATAGATTTGAAAAAGATTCGCGCCGACGATACCTTTCCAACGGTGTATCATACGTTTCATTCCGACGAGCGATTTAGAAAAAAAACACAAAAAACGCTCGTTGCCATTCGTTGTGAGCCGCATGATTTTCGAAACTGCTCTTAAACTATGATGAATTTTGAAAAGTGTTCAACATGGCGAAGTTGTGTCTACTCCATAGCTTTTCAACGGTATATTACACGCATAATTCCGATAAACGGTTAAAAAACTAGAGCAAAAAAGGTACCGAAAAAACAACACGTACAGTTTTTTTAAATATGCAGTTCACTTGTCTCTGTGTTGCAGTAACATGCAGTTCGGAAGCGCAAAAAAACGCGTCGATTGGGGTGTCGTGAAAAACAGAGTTTCCGCGTTTTTGTAATTTCAAAACTGCTCTTAAACCGTAATGAATTAGAGGGGGTGTTCTACATGAAAAAGTAGCGTCTCGACGATATCTTTCCAACGGTGTATCATTTGGATCATTTCGCCCAACGTTTTGTAAAAATTTCACGAAAAATGGCCACTGCCCTTCGTAGTCAGCCGCACGATTTTCAAATTTAACTAAAAACCGTAAGGAATGTTAAAAACATTTCAACATATGAAAGTTGCGCCTCGTTCGTAGCTTTCCAACGGTATATTACACGCCTTGTTTCGACAAACGGTTAGAAAACTGGAGTGAAAACAGTACCGAAAATATGAAAAAATTCGAAAAACACAATTTCGCGATTTAGTAAATTCAAAACTGCTCTTAAACCGTAGCGAACTAGAAAAAAATAATAGATATGAAAAAGATGCGCGCCGACGATACCTTTCCAACGGTGTATCATACGTTTCATTCCGACGAGCAGTTTAGAAAAAAAACGCTCGCTGCTATTCGTTGCGAGCCGCATGATTTTCGAAACTGCTCATAGACTATGATGAATTTTGAAAAGTGCTCAACATGGCGAAGTTGCGTCTACTCCCTAGCTTTTCAACGGTATATTACACGCATAATTCCGATAATCCGTTAAAAAACTAGATCAAAAAAGGTATCGAAAAAACAACACGTACAGTTTTTTCAAACATGCAGTTCACTGGTCTATGTGTTGCAGTAACATGAAGTTCAGAAGCGCAAAAAAATGCGTCGATTTGGATGTCGCGAAAAAACAGAGTTTCTGCGTTTTTGTAATTTCAAAACTGCTCTTAAACCGTAATGAATTAGAGGGGATGTTCTACATGAAAAAAGTAGCGTCTCGACGATATCTTTCCAACGGTGTATCATTTGGATCATTTCGACCAACGTTTTGTAAAAAATTCACGAAAAACGAGCACTGCCCTTCGTAGTCAGCCGCACGATTTTCAAATTTAACTAAAAACCGTAAGGAATCTCAAAAACATTTAAACATATGAAATGTGCCCCTCGTTCGTAGCTTTCCAACGGTATATTACACGCCTTGTTTCGACAAACGGTTAGAAAACTGGAGTGAAAACAGTACCGAAAATTTGAAACAATTCGAAAAACACAATTCCGCGATTTAGTAAATTCAAAACTGCTCTTAAACCGTAGCGAATTAGAAAAAATAATAGATATGAAAAAGATGCGCGCCGACGATAGCTTTCCAACGGTGTATCATACATTTCATTCCGACGAGCGGTTTAGAAAAAACGCAAAAAAAGCTCGCTGCCATTCGTTGTGAGCCGCACGATTTTCGAAACTGCTCTTAAACTATGATGAATTTTGAAAAATGTTCAACATGGCGAAATTGCGTCTACTCCATAGCTTTTCGACGGTATATTACATGCATAATTCCGATAAACGGTTAAAAAATTAGAGCAAAAAAAGTACCGAAAAAACAACACGTACAGTTTTTTCAAACATGCAGTTCACTGGTCTTTGTGTTGCAGTAACATGCAGTTCGGAAGCGCAAAAAAACGCGTCGATTTGGGTGTCGCGAAAAACAGAGTTTCCGCGTTTTTGTAATTTCAAAACTGCTTTTAAACCGTAATGAATTAGAGGGGGTGTTCTACATGAAAAAGTAGCGTCTCAACGATATCTTTCCAACGGTGTATCATTTGGATCATTTCGACCAACGTTTTGTAAAAATTTCACGAAAAATGGCCACTGCCCTTCGTAGTCAGCCGCATGATTTTCAAATTTAACTAAAAACCGTAAGGAATGTTAAAAACATTTCAACATATGAAAGTTGCGCCTCGTTCGTAGCTTTCCAACGGTATATTACACGCCTTGTTTCGACAAACGGTTAGAAAACTGGAGTGAAAACAGTACCGAAAATATGAAAAAATTCGAAAAACACAATTTCGCGATTTAGTAAATTCAAAACTGCTCTTAAACCGTAGCGAATTAGAAAAAAAATAATAGATTTGAAAAAGATTCGCGCCGACGATACCTTTCCAACGGTGTATCATACGTTTCATTCCGACGAGCGATTTAGAAAAAAACACAAAAAACGCTCGTTGCCATTCGTTGTGAGCCGCATGATTTTCGAAACTGCTCTTAAACTATGATGAATTTTGAAAAGTGTTCAACATGGCGAAGTTGTGTCTACTCCATAGCTTTTCAACGGTATATTACACGCATAATTCCGATAAACGGTTAAAAAAATAGAGCAAAAAAGGTACCGAAAAAACAACACGTACAGTTTTTTTAAACTTGCAGTTCACTTGTCTCTGTGTTGCAGTAACATGCAGTTCGGAAGCGCAAAAAAAACGCGTCGATTTGGGTGTCGTGAAAAACAGAGTTTCCGCGTTTTTGTAATTTCAAAACTGCTCTTAAACCGTAATGAATTAGAGGGGGTGTTCTACATGAAAAAGTAGCGTCTCGACGATATCTTTCCAACGGTGTATCATTTGGATCATTTCGCCCAACGTTTTGTAAAAATTTCACGAAAAATGACCACTGCCCTTCGTAGTCAGCCGCACGATTTTCAAATTTAACTAAAAATCGTAAGGAATATTAAAAACATTTCAACATATGAAAGTTGCGCCTCGTTCGTAGCTTTCCAACGATATATTACACGCCTTGTTTCGACAAACGGTTAGAAAACTGGAGTGAAAACAGTACCGAAAATATGAAAAAATTCGAAAAACACAATTTCGCGATTTAGTAAATTCAAAACTGCTCTTAAACCGTAGCGAATTAGAAAAAATAATAGATATGAAAAAGATTCGCGCCGACGATACCTTTCCAACGGTGTATCATACGTTTCATTCCGACGAGCGGTTTAGAAAAAACGCAAAAAAAGCTCGTTGCCATTCGTTGTGAGCCGCATGATTTTCGAAACTGCTCTTAAACTATGATGAATTTTGAAAAGTGTTCAACATGGCGGAGTTGCGTCTACTCCATAGCTTTTCGACGGTATATTACATGCATAATTCCGATAAACGGTTAAAAAACTAGAGCAAAAAAGGTACCGAAAAAACAACACATACAGTTTTTTCAAACATGCAGTTCACTGTTCTCTGTGTTGCAGTAACATGCAGTTCGGAAGCGCAAAAAAACGCGTCGATTTGGGTGTCGCGAAAAACAGAGTTTCCGCGTTTTTGTAATGAATTAGAGGGGGTGTTCTACATGAAAAAGTAGCGTCTCGACGATATCTTTCCAACGGTGTATCATTTGGATCATTTCGACTAATGTTTTGTAAAAAATTCACGAAAAATGGCCACTGCCCTTCCTAGTCAGCCGCACGATTTTCAAATTTAACTAAAAACCGTAAGGAATCTCAAAAACATTTCAACATTTGAAAGTTGCGCCTTGTTCGTAGCTTTCCAACGGTATATTACACGCCTTGTTTCGACAAACGGTTAGAAAACTGGAGTGAAAACAGTACCAAAAATTTAAAAAAATTTGAAAAACACAATTCCGCAATTTAGTAAATTCAAAACTGCTCTTAAACCGTAGCGAATTAGAAAAAATAATAGATATGAAAAAGATGCGCGCCGACGATACCTTTCCAACGGTGTATCATACGTTTCATTCCGACGAGCAGTTTAGAAAAAAAACGCTCGCTGCCATTCGTTGCGAGCCGCACGATTTTCGAAACTGCTCGTAAACTATGATGAATTTTGAAAAGTGCTCAACATGGCGAAGTTGCGTCTACCCCATAGCTTTTCAACGGTATATTACATGCATAATTCCGATAAACGGTTAAAAAACTAGAGCAAAAAAGGTACCGAAAAAACAACACGTACAGTTTTTTCAAACATGGAGTTCTGTTGCAGTATCTGTGCAGTGCGCATAGCTTTCCAATGTAGTAACACAAAGCTGTTCGGAAGTGTTATGAGAATATTATTCTCATAATGTTATGAGAATATTATTCTCATAATTTGTAGCAATATTTCAGCAATATAACTATCACATAAAGCATTCTTCTCATGGCCCACATACATAGAAATTTTATTACTATCCAGATAAGAAAATTTATTCTCAATCATAATAGTGAGAGTATCATATGGAACTTGAACAATGTAAATTAATTCCACGTAAAAAGAGTAATGTCCAGTAAAAGAATTATGACAAGTTTCACAAGAAAATTATCACAACTATTTATAGCGTAAGTATCATCACAATAATCATCATAGGTAGGAACTTTGTTCTCATCATAATCAATTGAAACCTATCTCAAAATAGTGGAATCATCAGTAAATAAAGTCATGACCTGTCCAAATTCACTTTTATCATTATTCTAATAAGATTCAAAACCCTCTAAAATAGTGGGACCATTGCTACCAAAAATTGACACTCTCCAAACTCACTTTCATCATCATTGCAATCATCGTAACTAGGAGGAACATTTTCATCATAGTAAATTTTATTTTCCAAGATAGGATTAGGAGGCCTAAAAGTTCATATTGATTCATTGTATCATCATTATAATCAAGATGATAAGCATAATTTGTAGCAAATTTATTTTCAAACATAGCATCTTCATCAAACATGGCATCCCCAAGCTTATGGCTTTGCATATCATTATCCCTTTCTTCTAAATAATCACTCTCGTCATCAGTAGAATGAACAACACCAATAGTATCACAATCATTATTATCATATTTTTCTAAATTGCTGCCAAAAAGATGTTCAAGGTCATAAGAAGTATCATAATTATCCCCACAATCATAATCATCATAGTAAGTAGCAGACAAAACAAAATCATCCCCAATAGTGCCTACAGACATAGTGTCATAATATAAGGCAATATTTTCATCAAGTGTATCATCTTCCACGATAGTTTGTGATTCATTCTCATAAGGAGCAACATTATTTGGGAGAGATACCTTTTTATCTTTATTTATCCTTCTTTATTTTTTCTTCTTCCTCACCACCTTAGGGTTGGGGTCAAGTAGTTTTTCTGAGCTTCTTTTTGGCAAGATTGGGTGGAAAGGAAGCTCCTCGTTGTCACCTGATCCACTATGAGAAACAATAGGAGAAAATTGGGAAATATTTTCCCTTCCATTAGTAGCGACACCATTACTTTTATAATTCGCTGCAATTCTTGTTTTTCTATACTTGGTTGTATAAGCATTCTGATTGCAATTTATCACACAAAACATATACATTTCCTTTAGATTAGTTTCAATATCCTCTATGAGAATGAAATCTCCGAACCAATTTTTTTATGTGACAATTTCTCACACCACAAAAATAGACTAAGTTCATTATAAAGCTCAAGGTTGATCATGTCATCACAATATTTGGCCATGATTCGATCTTGAAAATACATGCATTGAAAATTTAGATGACTGGCTTCATTGCAAAGTTCACAAGAAATGGGATGAAGAGAACATAATTTATTAGCATAATAATCTAATATCCCTAGCCAACATTTAGTGTTATGATGTATATGCTTCTTACAAAATTTATCCTCCATAATTTGCATTCTATCACAAGGTCTATGTTCTCCACAAAAATTGACATTCTTACAATAAACTTTCTCTTCGGGAATTTTATCATGACTAGTGCAATCATTATCGTTAATCACGTTCATGGAAAAGCATATTAATAACATTGCAATCATTCTTACCATTTAAGGAGCTTGCACCAATTTGTTTGCTAAATTCTTCTTCTAACACTTCATTACAATTTTCTGATTCATAGTTTTCAAGAAAAACTTTGTTAAGATAAAGAACTACACATGAATGCACTTCAATTTATTTAGTTTTGTTTTTTAAACAAAACTAGTGATAAAGCAGGAAACTAAAAGATTCAATTCCAAGATCTAAAGAGGTACCTTGAGGCACTCAGCTCCCCAACAACGACAGCAAAAATAGCTTGATGCCTACTACACAACTTTATTCTTGTAGACTTTGTTGTGCCGTGAAGCGCGTAGTTTTGTAGGACACCAACAAATTTATCTTAAGTGGATGACCTAAGGTTTATGAAACCAAGGTATATGATGAACATGGGTCTCTCTCAGACAACCTTGCAATTAAGTACACGAAATCTCTTGTGTCCCACCACCCCCAATACAGCTGTCAATTGTGTAGGTGCACTAGTTCGGCGGAGGGTGGGTGATATATGTGTAATATGGATGGTATAATATATTTTATAATCTGAGTAAATAAAAACGACAAGGTAAAAAGTAACAAAAGTAGGAAAAAAATGATGTCTCGATGCTTAGAAATGAGGCCTAGGATTCATACTTTTGCTAGTGCAACCTCTCAACGACATTAACATAATTAAACCACATGATAATCTCTCAAAGTGCACCAAAGAATCACTCCAAAGTTTCTATTATATCAAAGAAAGTATGATGAAATCACATAGGTAGAAACCACCTCAAGGTTTTCTTTCCAATCAATCTATTGAACCACCCCCAAAAGTATCACGGATAGCCCTAGAGATTGTACTCCAACAACACCATATGATACGTATCATTCAACCTTTAACCTAGATTACCCCAATGTCGCCACGGGTATCCGCAAGTTAATTACTATACATGCATCATGTGATCTCAAATCCAAACTGTTCAATCCAACATAAAGAGACTTCAAAGAGCAAGACTCAATTCGCCACAAAAAGGATAGAGGGAAACGAACATCATAAGATCCAACTTTATTAATCAAGCTCATGGTACAATCAAGATGACAATCCATCAAGAACATGAGAGAGAGAGAAAAACACATAGCTACTGGTACAAACCCTCGGCCCCGAGGATGAACTACTTACACATCACCATGGAGGTAGCAAGTTTGACGAAGAGGCCTCCGTGGATGGGTCCCCCCTCTGGCAAAGTACCGAAAAGGCCTCTAATTTGGATCTATCATGAAACGAGAACTTGTGCCGGCAGGAATGTTATTCTAAGAGTGAGGCGAAGGGTTTCAATATTTATAGGGAATTATAGTGGTGGAATCACGCCAAAAGGCTTCTGGGGGGCACATCAACATGTGGGGAGACCACCCCCTAGCCACACCATCTGCCCATCTAGGAGCCTCGTGGGTCCCCTCGATGTCTCCCGAAGCTTCTAGTGTTCCTTCTGGTCCAGAAAAAATCATCAAAAATTGGCATCGTGTTTGGACCTTCGCATGTAATGATTTTATGCGAAACCAAAAACAAGAAGGAACTGGCACTGTGCACTCTTTTAATATGTTAGTCCATAAAAAATATATAAAAATGCATCAAAACCATATATAATTGATGTAAATATAGCATGAATAGTTTATAAGTTATAGACACGTTGTAAATGTATCACAACGCGGGGTCAACGAGAGGAGCAGATCAAGCGCTTGGGCGGTTCAGCCTTGTGTGTATGAGTGCTCTGTTGGGGAACGTAGTATTTCAAAATTTTCCTACGATCACGCAAGATCTATCTACTAGAAGCATAGCAACGAGAGGGGAGAGTGTGTCCACATACCCTCGTAGACCGGGAGCGGAAGCGTCTAGTGACGCGGTTGATGTAGTCGAACTTTCTTCGCGATCCAATCGATCAAGCAACGAACGTACGGAGCCTCCGCGTTCAGCACACATGCAGCTTGATGACGTCCCACGAGCTCTTGATCTAGTAGAACTTCACGGGAGAGTTTCGTCAGCATAGCGGCATGGTGACGGAGATGATGAAGCTACCGGCGCAGGGCTTCGCCTAAGCACTGCAACGGTATGTCCGAGGTGTGTTTCTGTGGAGGGGGGCACCGCACACGGTTGGGAGAGATCAACCTGTGTGTCTAGAGGTGCCCCCTGCCCCCGTATATAAAGGAGCAAGGGGGGATGCCAGCCAGCCCCTATGGCTCGCCCTTGGAGGGCCAATCCTGAGTCCACCAAGAGGGAGAGGGGGAAGGAAAGAGAGGGAGAGGGAGAAGGAAAGGGGCGCCACCCCCTCTCCTTTCCTTGTCCAATTTGGACCAAGAGGGAGGGGCGCGCGGCCCAGCCCTGGCCGGCCCTCTCTCTCTCCACTAAGGGCCCAAGTGGCCCATTAGTTCCCCCGAGGGGTACCGATACCCCTCCGGCACTCCGGTTTAATCCAAAACTTTTCCGGAACACTTCCGGTGTTCGAATATAGTCGTCCAATATATCAATCTTTACGTCTCGGACATTCCGAGACTCCTCGTCATGTCCGTGATCTCATCCGGGACTCCGAACTACCTTCGGTACATCAAAACTCATAAACTCATAATACCGATCGTCATCAAACGTTAAGCGTGCGGTCCCTACGGGTTCGAGAACTATGTAGACATGATCGAGACTCTTCTCCGGTCAATAACCAATAGCGGAACCTGGATGCTCATATTGGCTCCTACATATTCTACGAATATCTTTATCGGTCAAACCGCATAACAACATACGTTGTTCCTTTTGTCATCGGTATGTTACTTGCCCGAGATTCGATCGTCGGTATCTCAATACCTAGTTCAATCTCGTTGCCGGCAAGTCTCTTTACTCGTTCCGTAATACATCATCTCGTGACTAACTCATTAGTCATTTGCTTGCAAGGCTTATTATGATGTGCATTACCGAGAGGGCCCAGAGATACCTCTCCGACACTCGGAGTGACAAATCCTATTCTTGATCTATGCCAACACCACGAACACTTTTGGAGACACCTATAGAGCATCTTTATAGTCACCCAGTTACGTTGTGACATTTGATAGCACACAAGGTGTTCCTCCGGTATTCGGGAGTTGCATAATCTCATAGTCATAGGAACATGTATAATTCATGAAGAAAGCAATAGCAGTAAAACTAAACGATCATAGTGCTAAGCTAACGGATGGGTCTTGTCCATCACATCATTCTCCTAATGATGTGATCTCTTTGATCAAATGACAACTCATGTCTATGGCTAGGAAACATAACCATCTTTGATCAATGAGCTCGTCTAGTAGAGGCATACTAGGGACATATTGTTTTGTCTATGTATTCACACATGTACTAAGTTTACGGTTAATACAATTCTAGCATGAATAAAAGACATTTATCATGATATAAGGAAATACAAATAACATCTTTATTATTGCCATTAGGGCATATTTCCTTCAGTCTCCCACTTGAACTAGAGTCAATAATCTAGATTACAAAGTAATGATTCTAACACCCATGGAGTCTTGGTGCTGATCATGTTTTGCCCGTGGAAGAGGCTTAGTCAACGGGTCTGCTACATTCAGATCCGTATGTATCTTGCAAATTTCTATGTCTCCCTCCTTGACTTTATCGCGAATGGAATTGAAGCGTCTTTTGATGTGCTTTGTTCTCTTGTGAAACCTGGATTCCTTCGCCAAGGCTATTGCTCCAGTGTTGTCACAAAAGATTTTCATTGGACCCGATGCACTAGGTACCACACCTAGATCGGATATGAACTCCTTCATCCAGACTCCTTCATTTGCTGCTTCCGAAGAAGCTATGTATTCCGCTTCACACGTAGATCCCGCCACAACGCTTTGCTTGGAACTGCACCAACTGATAGCTCCACCGTTTAACAAAAATACATATCCGGTTTGTGACTTAGAGTCATCCGAATCAGTGTCAAAGCTTGAATCGACGTAACCGTTTCCGACGAGCTCTTCGTCACCTCCATACACGAGAAACATATCCTTTGTCCTTTTCAGGTACTTCAGGATGTTCTTGACCGTTGTCCAGTGATCCACTCCTAGATTACTTTGGTACCTCCCTGCTAAACTTATAGCAAGGCACACATCAGGTCTGGTACACAGCATTGCATACATGGTAGATCCTATGGCTGAGGCATAGGGAATGACTTTCATTTTCTCTCTATCTTCTGCAGTGGTCGGGCATTGAGTCTTACTCAACTTCACACCTTGTAACACAGGTAAGAACCCTTTCTTTGACTGATCCATTTTGAACTTCTTCAAAACTTTATCATGGTATGTGCTTTGTGAAAGTCCAATTAAGCGTCTTGATCTATCTCTATAGATCTTGATGCCTAATACGTAAGCAGCTTCACCGAGGTCTTTCATTGAAAAATTCTTATTCAAGTATCCTTTTATGCTATCCAAAAATTCTATATCATTTTCAATCAACAATATGTCATCCACATATAATATCAGAAATGGTACAAAGCTGCCACTCACTTTCTTGTAAATACAGGCTTCTCCAAAAGTCTGTATAAAACCATATGCTTTGATCACCTCATCAAAGCGTATATTCCAACTCCGAGATGCTTGCACCAGTCCATAGATGGATCGCTAGAGCTTGCACACTTTGTTAGCACCTTTAGGATCGACAAAACCTTCTGGTTGCATCATATACAACTCTTCTTTGAGATATCTATTCAGGAATGCAGTTTTGACATCAAGTTGCCAGATTTCATAATCATAAAATGCGGCAATTGCTAACATGATTCAAACAGACTTAAGCATCGCTACAGGTGAGAAAGTCTCATCATAGTCAACTCCTTGAACTTGTCGAAAACCTTTCGCAACAAGTCGAGCTTTGTAAATAGTAACATTACCGTCAGCGTTGGTCTTCCTCTTGAAGATCCATTTATTTTCGATGGCTTGCCGATCATCGGGCAAGTCAACCAAAGTCCATACTTTCTTCTCATACATGGATCCCATCTCAGATTTCATGGCCTCAAGCCATTTTGCAGAATCTGGGCTCATCATTGCTGCCTCATAGTTTGCAGGTTCATCATGGTCTAGTAACATGACTTCCAGAACTGGGTTGCCGTACCACTTTGGCGCCGAACGTACTCTGGTTGATCTACGAAGTTCAGCAGAAATTTGATCTGAAGTTTCATGATCATCATCATTAGCTTCCTCACTGATTGGTGTAGGAATCACTGGAACCAGTTTCTGTGATGTACTACTTTCCAATTCAGGAGAAGGTACAATTACCTCATCAAGTTCCACTTTCCTCCCACTCACTTCTTTCAAGAGAAACTCCTTCTCTAGAAAGGATCCATTCTTAGCAACAAATATCTTGCCTTCGGATCTGATAGAAGGTATACCCAACAGTCTCCTTTGGGTATCCTATGAAGACACATTTCTCCGAATTGGGTTCGAGCTTATCAGGTTGAAGCTTTTTCACATAAGCATCGCAGCCCCAAACTTTAAGAAACGACAACTTTGGTTTCTTGCCAAACCACAGTTCACAAGGCATCGTTTCAACGGATTTAGAGGGTGCCCTATTTAATGTGAATGCAGCTGTCTCTAAAGCATAACCCCAAAACGATAGTGGCAAATCGGTAAGAGACATCATAGACCGCACCATATCTAATAAAGTATGGTTACGACGTTCGGACACACCATTACGTTGTGCTACTCCGGGTGGCGTGAGTTGTGAAACTATTCCACATTGTTTCAAATGAAGACCAAACTCATAACTCAAATATTCACCTCGACGATCAGATCGTAGAAACTTTATTTTCTTGTTACGATGATTCTCTACCTCACTCTGAAATTCTTTGAACTTTTCAAATGTTTCAGACTTGCGCTTCATCAAGTAGATATACTCATATCTGCTCAAATCATCAGTGAAGGTCAGAAATAAGGATACCCGCCGCGAGCTTCAACACTCATCGGTCCACATACATCAATATGTATGATTTCCAACAAACTTGTTGCTTGCTCCATTGTTCTGGAGAACAGAGTATTAGTCATCTTGCCCATGAGGCATGGTTCGCAAGCACCAAGTGATTCATAATCAAGTGATTGCAAAAGTCCATCACTATAGAGTTTCTTCATGCGCTTTACACCAATATGACCTAAACGGCAGTGCCACAAATAAGTTGCACTATCATTATTAACCTTACATCTTTTGGCTTCAATATTATGAAGAAAAAAGTCCATTTTACTACCCTGAACAAACTTGGTGGTTCACATCACCCACTGATCTATTTTTCGGCCCCTTTCACCCCCTGATCAAACCCATACCGGACAAAAAAAACCCTTGGTGGTTTGTCTCTACCTGGAGCTGACGTGGCGGTGGATAAGGCTGGTTTTGACCGGCTGGTGCGGTAGAGATGCCCCCCATCCTGTGAAAAATTCCCCATTCTCTCTTTCTCTCCCGCAACGAAATCCATAACCCTAGCCATGGGCGGCGGCAAGGTTACCTCCACCACCGTGTCCGCCGATGGCGCGAGCACTGACGGCGGTGGTGGCGCAGCCCCGGTCGTCGCCGCCGTCCAACCTACACGTAGCTTGCTGGATAGGTTGTTCCCACAGGAGGTTTGGCGGCGAGGAGAGCCTTCTCGCCGACTGGAGACGAGCCATGTTCTCATCACCCGCACTCCATCCATGGATGCGCTCGAGCTCCGCTACCGCCGGTACGTGCTGCTGGCCACGGCGGTTGGTGATGGCGAGGAGAGCGTGACGCCGACAACTCTTCTGGCGGCCTTGGAGCAGCGTTGCGGCGTGGTGGCGTTGGAGGTGGTCATCGAGGTCGCGTGCCCCCCTCACGACCTGTGGCTGACCTTCTCAACGGAGGAGAAGTGCACCGATGTGCTCTTTTCGTCGATGAAGTTCAAGTGCTGCCACCGTTGGATCCAGTTTACACGCTGGAGCAGATTCATTCGTGCTGAGCCGGGTGCTTTGGAGTACAGGAGTAAGCTTAGTTTCGAAGGCCTCCCCAACCAGTCCTGGACGACGGAATCGGTGAAAGCTGTTCTGAAAGACCTCGGTGGTGAACTCATTGAGATCCTGCCGCCGACAAACCGCCGCGAGCTCGAGGTAATTGCTTGGCTTCGTGACCCGTTCTATGTTGGCAAGTTGGTGATAGTTGAGATACATGAGCCAATTATGTTTAACAAGCCACCGGAGTCGATGGATGAGTACGAAGCAATGCAGTTTGATTTGGGTGACTACGGGCCGTCGTCGCCAAAGAAGAAGAGGACACTCTTGTATCCTGTTTTGTGCCATATGAAAGAGGTGATTGATCGTGGTCCTCTGCTAGCTGAGGACTTGCCTGCTGAGTGGCTACCAGCTGAAGGTGAAGACCTCAGTCGCAAGCACATATTCAAGACCGAGCTGGGAAAGATAGATGGGGCTGAAGAGTCAGAAGCAGTTTGATCTTGTGTTAACTTCTAGAACTTCTATTAATTATGTACTAGTGTTGTTAGTGTGGTTCCAGTGTACTTCTGGACCAATTATGTACTTGTGGCAAAGGTGTTAATCCAGTGGACTTGGTGTGTGTCAAATTTGTGTCAAATGTGAAATTCATTTGAAATTCATTTCCACTTCAAAAAACATAGAAACAATTGCATTTAGCTGTTGTGAATGCAAACAGACTTGTGAACAAACATGAGTAAACTAAGAAGCCAACACAGTATTTCATAATCTTTAGCCAGCAAGCACAAAACACACAAACATGTTCTCCAGCCAACACGCAAAGAACCAGCACACTAAGAAGCTACAACAGTTCCAGGTTTCTAACTCCTAAGTTCATCAAACATGCTAACGGTCCTCCTCTGCCTAGAAGTTGCTCCTGGTCTTTTGCACACTTTAGCTTTAGGTGCAATTTTGTTGACTTGTTTAGGGGCCCTTCGACTTGTAGGTTTGGTTTGGGTGCCCTGCTGTGAAGATTGTTGCTGGGTGCCCTGTTGTGATGATTGTGCCCTGTCCCCTGTAGATGTCCCCTTAGTGACTCTCTGTGATGTTCTTGGTTCATTTTGCTACAACAGAATAAAGAGAAAACAATTGTTAGTTACATCGGAATAAAAGAAAGACAAAAAAAGAATATTCCCCCCTGTTCTGTGGTGTTACCTTTGTCTCTTTCTTTCTCTTCTTATTTTTGTATTTCCCCCTGTTCGGATTAGTTGTGCACTTTCTCATGTTGTGCCCAGGTTGTCCACACAGACTGCACTTACCTTTTGTTCCAATTTTTGAAAGCTTGTGTGGATGTTTTGGAGGCTCATCTGCACCTCTTATTCTATCAGTCCTAGGTCTCACAGGCATTTGCACATAGCCTGGAATAGCAGGCCTTGGTCTGTCAGACAGAGGCCAGCTAGGCATGCCTTCCATTGGCATCAAGCAATGCTCATAAGTCCTGTTGTAAGCTTCAATTGTGTAGCAGCTTGCAATAAGTGAAACAATGTCATCAGGACCACATTGAGATGCTGCAAGAGCATGAACACATGGAATTCCTGACAGTTGCCAATATCCACATGAACATGTTTTAGCTACCATGTCAACTTTGAAACCATGCTTCCCTAGTTTCACCTCATATCCATCTTTTCCATTCCATATTGTCTCACACTTCTCAGTAAGTTGTATCAGCTTGTTGACCTTTTTCATAAATTTAGGACAAATAGTTCCATTCCATTTTGCAGGCATCGCTCTGTTTACTTGAATTCTTACAGTGACCTTTGCTCTAATTGCTTCAAACATGCTTATAATAGGCAACCATCTCTACTCTACTATCCAGTTGTTAAAACTCTCACACATGTTGTTATCCATAGAATCACAACATGAACCCTCTTTGAACCAAGCTCTACAACAATGTTCTGGGCCTGTTTGCATCATGTCTCTTGCTCCATCTGGTGTAAGTTGAGCAAGTTTGGCCCTGTTCAAGTTGAAGTGTATCCTATTTGAAGATTTTGCACAAGCCCAAAATCTTTTCTGATATGCTTGATCTCTATGCTTTTTCTTCCAATTAGCATAGATATGCCTAGCACAATTCCTATGCTCAGCATTTGGAACAACCTTGGACACAGCATTTATGAGGCCTTTTTGCTGATCTGATATAAAGACCCCACCCTCTCCTTGATTTTAAATCTCCAAGTCTTTGTTTAGCAGAGCCATAAACCAGAACCAAGAGTCTTTGTTCTCAACCTCTACAGCAGCCCAGGCTATTGGATACATTTGCCCATTGGCATCTCTCCCAAGAGCACACAACAGTTCTCTACTCTGGGCTCCTTTAAAGAAGCAACCATCCAATCCTACAACTTTCCTGCAACCTTCTATGAAACCTCTTTTGCAGCCATGGAAACACACATACAATCTCTGAAAAATAGGGGCAATTTCCTTTGGATTTATCACTACTGCAACTGTGCTACCTGGATTGCTTCTCAATATTTCAAGTTGATAATCAAAAACCCTAGCATATTCCTCATGCATTGCTTCTCTAACTCTTCTTCTCACAATTGCCTTTGCTTTCTTTATCTTGGAGACATGAACATCTGCAAACATCTCCAACCTGACAGTTGCCTTGATAGATTTGATTTTCCATCCAGGATTGGCCTTCATAATTCTCTCATACTTATCTGCTATTCTAGCTGTAGTAACCAATCTGTTGTCTCTCCTCTTGGGGCATATGTGGTTGTCTACAAATGTGATCACTTGAAACCAGTCATTAGAGCTCCTATGTCCAGCATATATCAACCATGGACACTCAGGCCAAGAGCATTTTGCTCTAATCCTATTAGCCTCATCCTTTATGAAGGTAATTTGTCTCTTCACTGCTAGACCATATTTCACAACAGCCTTCTTGAACTATTTTTCTCCCCCTAAATGTCATGCCAAGGCAAAAGACAGGAATTGCAGCCTTGCTATCAAATCTTGGAAATCTTGTTTCCCTCCTAATGGAATTTCCAAACTCATCCTCATCATAACTGTACTCCTCACTGGAATCCATGTAAGGAGTGCCATTTCCCTCATCCATTTCATCTACTAGGATTAACTGTGCTGTATTTTCCTTGATCTCCTTCTCTTCATCAAGTGGCAAGTTCATCCTTATCTTTCTAAGCACTTCCTTAGCATGCTTTCTCAGCTCCTCTGCTTCATCATCTTCCCCTGAACTATCCGCATCTTCAGGACACCAATCCAGGTCTTCACATTCATCAGCAGTAACCTCTCCTTTATATTCTGCATTTATCTCTTCTCCACCTTCAGGTTTCACATTTGCTGCAGTTCCAGCACCATCCTCTTTCTCATGCTCATCCACAGCCTCATCAGAGCAATCATCTTGGTCCTCTTCATGCTCTGCTTGCCAATCATTGTCAGTGTGCTCTTCTTGACTTTCAGTTCCAGGATTTTTATTGTTCTCTTCTTGCTCTTCTTCATTTCCTTCATTTTGTTCTTCTCCACCTTCAGTTTCCAAGTTCACAAATATGTCCACAACACCACCATCTGTAATGCATCTCTCCATAAAATAGACATTTGCATCAGTCTCTAACCTTCTCAGCCCATCTCTAACATTCATTCTAGGAAACAGCCAGTACAGCCTATGATTGTCTGTCAAAAACTCACCATGGTATGCCATCTTTATGTCTGCAATCTGCTCCCTGACAGATGCTAAGGAAACACTGTCCCTCTGAATAAAAGTGACCTCGACAGAACCACCAACGTAAGAGCAACACTTCTCTGAATGTTCAAAATGACCATTGTAATAGACACGAAGGCCTAACCAATCAAGATTGTCCATTGTTGATCCCTAAAAAAACAACCAAGCAACTCTTAAATCAAGCAATCAACTAGAGCAACACTTAAATATCTAAAAACGGGATCTTCTCCTTCATTCTACTTGACCTAGAGAATTAGCAGATCATGCAATCAACCACAACCATGTGTAACAGGGGAATGAGATGAGACTAACCTCAATTTGGCAGGGCCACGAATACACTCAATCCACCCCTACCAGTCCCACCGCCGCATCGAACGTGCCATCACGCCAGGGTTTCGAGGATGGGGACAAGAGCGGTGGCGCGGAGGAGAGGGATTGGGGATGATTCACCATGGCACACTGCCACCGCCGCCAGTCTGAGCATCTTCGATGGTTTCGGCTCAGCGCCGCAGCGACGATTCCATCGCCGGCGACAGAGAGGGAGGGGATTGGGGAAAACAGAACGAACGGGTGGGGGGCATCTCTACCGCACCAGCCGGTCAAAACCAGCCTTATCCACCGCCACGTCAGCTCCAGGTAGAGACAAACCACCAAGGGGTTTGTTTGTCCGGTATGGGTTTGATCATGGGGTGAAAGGGGCCGAAAAATAGATCAGGGGGTGATGTGAACCACCAAGTTTGTTCAGGGTAGTAAAATGGACTTTTTTCTATTATGAATATGTGTATCACTACGATCGAGATCCAACAAGAATAGACCACTCTTCAAGGGTGCATGGCCATAAAAGATATTACTCATATAAATAGAACAACCATTATTCTTAGATTTAAATGAATAACCGTCTCGCAATAAACAAGATCTAGATATAATGTTCATGCTTAACGCTGGCACGAAATAACAATTATTCAGGTCTAAAACTAATCCCGAAGGTAGATGTAGAGGTAGCGTGCTGACGGCGATCACATCGACTCTGGAACCATTTCCCACGCGCATCGTCACCTCGTCCTTAGCCAATCTTCATTTTATCCGTAGTCCGTGTTTTGAGTTACAAATATTAGCAACCGAACCGGTATCAAATACACAGGTACTATTACGAGCATTAGTAAGGTACACATCAACAACATGTATATCACATATACCTTTGTTCACCTTGCCATCCTTCTTATCTGCCAAATACTTCGGGCAGTTCCGCTTCTAGTGTCCAGTCCTTTGCAGTAGAAGCACTCAGTTTCAGGCTTGGCTCCAGACTTGGGTTTCTTCGTGGGAGTAGCAACTGTCTTTCTATTCTTCTTGAAGTTCCCCTTCTTTCCCTTGCCCTTTTTCTTGAAACTAGTGGTCTTGTTAACCATCAACACTTGATACTCCCTTTTGATTTCTACCTCCGTAGCTTTGAGCATAGCGAATAGCTCGGGAATTGTCTTCTGCATCCCTTGCATGTTATAGTTCATCATGAAGCCTTTATAGCTTGGTGGCAGTGATTGAAGAACTCTATCAATAACACTATCTTCATCAACTTTGCATCCAAGTTGAGTCATATGATTGTAGTACCCAGACATTCTGAGTAAGTGTTCACTGATAGAACTGTTCTCCTCCATCTTACAGCTGTAGAACTTATTGGAAATCTCATATTTCTCAATACGGGCATTTGCTTGAAATATCAATTTCAACTCCTGGAACATCTCATATGCTCCATGACGTTCAAAACGTCGTTGAAGTCTTGGTTCTAAGCCGTAAAGCATGGCACACTGAACTATCGTGTAGTCATCAGAATGAGCTTGCCAAACGTTCATAACGTCCGGGGTTGCTCCTGCAGCAGGTTTGACACCCAGCGGTGCTTCAAGGACATAATTCTTCTATGTAGCAATGAGGATAATCCTCAAGTTATGGACCCATTCCGTGTAATTGCTACCATCATCTTTCAACTTAGCTTTCTCTAGGAATGCATTAAAATTCAAAGGAACGGTAGCACGGGCCATTGATCTACAACAACATAGATATGCAAAAACTATCAGGACTAAGCTCATGATAAATTAAAGTTCAATTAATCATATTACTAAAGAACTCCCACTTAGATAGACATCCCTCTGGTCATCTAAATGATCACGTGATCCAAATCAACTAAACCATGTTCGATAATCACGTGAGATGGAGTAGTTTTCATTGGTGAACATCTTATGTTGATCATATCTACTATATGATTCACGCTCGACCTTTCGGTCTCCAGTGTTCTGAGGCCATATCTACATATGCTAGGCTCGTCAAGTTTAACCCGAGTATTCTGCGTGTGCGAAACTGGCTTACACCCGTTGTATGTGAACGTACAACTTATCACACCCGATCATCACGTGGTGTCTCGGCACGACGAACTTTCGCAACCGTGCATACTTAGGGAGAACACTTATACCTTGAAATTTAGTGAGAGATCATCTTATAATGCTACCGTCGTACTAAGCAAAATAAGAAGCATAATAAGATAAACATCACATGCAATCAAAATATGTGACATGATATGGCCATCATTATCTTGTTCTTTTGATCTCCATCTCGGAGGCACCGTCATGATCACCATCGTCACCGACGCGACACCTTGATCTCCATCGTAGCATCGTTGTCGTCTCGCCAACTATTGCTTCCACGACTATTGCTACCGCTTAGTGATAAAGTAAAGCAATTACATGGCGACTGTATTTCATACAATAAAGCGACAACCATATGTCTCCTACCAGTTGCCGATAACTTTACAAAAAATGATCATCTCATACAATAACGTATAACTCATCATGTCTTGACCACATCACATCACAACATGCCCTGCAAAAACAAGTTAGACATCCTCTACTTTGTTGTTGCAAATTTTACGTGGCTGCTACGGGCTTAGCAAGAACCGTTCTTACCTACGCATACAAAACCACAACGTTTTTTCATCAAGTATGTGATGTTTTAACCTTCACAAGGACCGGGCGTAGCCACACTCGATTCAGCTAAAGTGAGAGAGACAGACACCCGCCAGTCACCTTTAAGCAACGAGTGCTCATAACGGTGAAACCAGTCTCACGTAAGCGTACGCGTAATGTCGGTCCGGGCCGCTTCATCTCACAATACCGCCGAACCAAAGTATGACATGCTGGTAAGCAGTATGACTATTATCGCCCACAACACATTGTGTTCTACTCGTGCATATCATCTACGCATTGACCTGGCTCTGATGCCACTTTTGGGGAATGTAGTATTTCAAAATTTTCCTACGATCACGCAAGATCTATCTACTAGAAGCATAGCAACGAGAGGGGAGAGTGTGTCCACGTATCCTCGTAGACCAGGAGCGGAAGTGTCTAGCGACGCGGTTGATGTAGTCGAACTTTCTTCGCGATCCAACCGATCAGGCACCGAACGTACGGAGCCTCCGCATTCAACACACGTTCAGCTTGATGACGTCCCACGAGCTCTTGATCCAGTAGAACTTCGCAGGAGAGTTTCGTCAGCACGTCGGCGTGGTGACGGAGATGATGAAGCTACCGGCACAGGACTTCACCTAAGCACTGCAATGATATGGCCGAGGTGTGTTTGTGTGGAGGGGGCAACGCACACGGTTGGGAGAGATCAACTTGATCAACTTGTGTGTCTAGAGGTGCCCCTGCCCCCGTATATAAAGGAGCAAGGGGGGAGGTCGGCCGGCCCCTATGGCGCGCCCTAGGAGGGCCAATCCTACTAGGAATAGGATTCCAATCCTATTCCTAGTAGGAGTCCACCAAGAGGGAGAGGGGGAAGGAAGGAGAGGGAGAGGGAGAAGGAAAGGGGCGCCGCCCCCCTCTCCTTTCCTTGTCCAATTCGGACCAAGGGGGAGGGGCGCGCGGCCAGCCCTGGCCGGCCCTCTCTCTCTCTCTCCACTAAGGGCCCAAGTGGCCCATTAGTTCCCCCGGGGGGGTACCGATACCCCTCCGGCACTCCGGTTTAATCCAAAACTTTTGCGGAACACTTCCGGTGTCCGAATATAGTCGTCCAATACATCAATCTTTATGTCTCGGACATTACGAGACTACTCGTCATGTCCGTGATCTCATCTGGGACTCCGAACTACCTTCGGTACATGAAAACTCATAAACTCATAATACTGATCGTCATCAGACGTTAAGCGTGCGGAACCTACGGGTTCGAGAACTATGTAGACATGACCGAGACTCATCTCCGGTCAATAACCAATAGAGGAACCTGGATGCTCATATTGGCTCCTACATATTCTACGAAGATCTTTATCGGTCAAACCGCATAACAACATAGGTTGTTCCTTTTGTCATCAGTATGTTACTTGCCCGAGATTCGATCGTCGATATCTCAATACCTAGTTCAATCTCGTTGCCGGCAAGTCTCTTTACTCATTCCGTAATACATCAACTCGTGACTAACTCATTAGTCATTTGCTTGCAAGGCTTATTATGATGTGCATTACCGAGAGGTCCCAGAGATACCTCTCCGACACTCGGAGTGACAAATCCTATTCTTGATCTATGACAACACCACGAACACTTTCAGAGACACCTGTAGAGCATCTTTATAGTCACCCAGTTACGTTGTGACGTTTGATAGCACACAAGGTGTGTTGGGCATCGTTGCAGAAAATCGAAATTTTTCCTACGCATCACCAAGATCTATCTATGGAGATTACTAGAAATGAGAGGGGAGTGCATCTTCATACCTTTGAAGATCGTGATGCGGAAGCGTTGCAAGAACGCAGTCGGTGGAGTCGTACACGAAGCGATTCAGATCGCGGCCGAATCCGATCTAAGCACTGAACAACGGTGCCTCCGCGTTCAACACACGTGCAGCCCGGTGACGTCTCCCGCGCCTTAATCTAGCAAGGAGGGAGGGAGAGGTTGGGGAAGACTCCGTCCAGCAGCAGCACGACGGCGTGGTGGTGGTGGAGGAGCGTGGCACTCCAGCAGGGCTTCGCCAAGCACTGCGAGAGACGAGGAGGGAGAGGGGTTGTGCTGCGCCAAGAGAGAGGGAGACTCGTCTGTGTGTCAGCCCCAAAAACCCCACTATATATAGGGGAGGGGAGGGGCTGCGCCCTCATCTAGGGTCCCCCCTAGGGGTGGCGGCCAGCCCTAGATTGGTCCAGGGGGGCGACCAGAGGGAGGAGAGAGGGGGTTGCACCTAGGGTGGGCCTTAAGGCCCATCTGCCCCTAGGTTTGCCCGCTCCCCTCTTTCCTGCGCCTTGCGCCTTGGTGGGAGGTGCACCAGCCCACCTAGGGGCTGGTCCCTTCCCACTCTTGTCCCACGCAGGCTTCCGGGGCTGGTGGCCCCTCCCGGTGGACCCCCGGAACCCTTCTCGTGGTCCCGGTACGTTACCGATAATGCCCAGAACAATTCCGGTGACCAAAACGGGACTTCACATATATAAATCTTTACCTACGAACCATTCCGAAACTCCTCGTGAAGTCCGGGATCTCATCCGGGACTCCGAACAATATTCGGTAACCACGTACATCTATTCCCTATAACCCTAGCGTCATCGAACCTTAAGTGTGTAGACCCTACGGGTTCGGGAATCATGCAGACATGACCGAGACATATCTCCGATCAATAACGAACAGCGGGATTTGGATACCCATGTTGGCTCCCACATGTTCCACAATGATCTCATCGGATGAACCACGATGTCAAGGATTCAATCAATCCCGTATATGATTCCCCTTGTCTACCGGTATAGCACTTGCCCGAGATTCGATCGTCAGTATACCGATACCTTGTTCAATCTCGTTACGGCAAGTCTCTTTACTCGTTCTGTAACACATCATCCCGTGACCAACCCCTTAGTCACATTGAGCTCATTACGATGATGTCTTACCGAGTGGGCCCAGAGATACCTCTCCGTCATACGGAGTGACAAATCCCAGTCTCGATTTGTGCCAACCCAACAGATACTTTCGGGGATACCCGTAGTGTACCTTTATAGCCACCCAGTTACGTTGTGACGTTTGGCACAACCAAAGTACTCCTACGGTATCCGGGAGTTGCACAATCTCATGGTCTAAGGAAAGAATACTTGACATTGGAAAAGCTTTAGCATACGAACTACACGATCTTATGCTAGGATTAGGATTGGGTCTTGTCCATCTCATCATTCTCCTAATGATGTGATCCCGTTATCAATGACATCCAATGTCCATGGTCAGGAAACCGTAACCATCTATTTATCAACGAGCTAGTCAACTAGAGGCTCACTAGGGACATGTTGTGGTCTATGTATTCACACATGCATTACTATTTCCGGATAATACAATTAAAGCATGAACAATAGACAATTATCATGACCAACGAAATATAATAATAACCATTTTATTATTGCCTCTAGGGCATATTTCCAATAGTCTCCCACTTGCACTAGAGTCAATAATCTAGTTACATTGTGATGAATCAAACACCCGTAGAGTTCTGGTGTTGATCATGTTTTGCTCGTGGAACAAGTTTAGTCAACAGATCTGCGACATTCAGATCCGTATGCACTTAAAAAATATCTATATCTCCATCTTGAATATAATTTTGTATGGAGTTGAAACGGCGCTTGATGTGCTTGGTCTTCTTGTGAAACCTGGGCTCCTTGGCAATGTCAATAGCTCCAGTGTTGTCACGGAAGAGAGTCATCGGGCCCGACGCGCTTTGAATAACTCCTAGGTCGGTGATGAACTCCTTCATCCAGACTCCTTCATGTGCTGCTTCGGAAGCAGCTATGTACTCCGCTTCACATGTAGATCACGCCACGACGCTTTGCTTGCAACTGCACCAGCTGACTGCCCCACCATTCAAAATATACACGTATCCGGTTTGTGACTTAGAGTCATCCAGATCTGTGTCGAAGCTAGCATCGACGTAACCCTTTACGACGAGCTCTTCGTCACCTCCATAAATGAGAAACATATCCTTAGTCCTTTTCAGGTACTTCAGTATGTTCTTGACCGTTGTCCAGTGTTCCATACCAGGATCACTTTGGTACCTCCGCACCAAACTTATGGCAAGGTTCACATCAGGTTTGGTACACAGCATGGCATACATAATAGAACCTATGGCTGAGGCATAGGGGATGAAACTCATCTTTTCTCTATCTTCTGTCGAGGTAGGGCATTGAGCTGCGCTCAATTTCATACCTTGCAACACAGGCAAGAACCCTTTCTTGGACTGATCCATATTGAGCTTCTTCAATATCTTGTCAAGGTATGTGCTTTGTGAAAGACCAATGAGGCGTCTCGATCTATCTCTATAGATCTTGATGCCTAATATGTAAGCAGCTTCTCCAAGGTCCTTCATTGAAAAACACTTATTCAAGTAGGCCTTTATGCTTTCCAAGAGTTCTACATCATTTCCCATCAGCAATATGTCATCCACATATAATATGAGAAATGCTACAGAGCTCCCACTCACTTTCTTGTAAATACAGGCTTCTCCATAAGTCTGTATGAACCCAAACACTTTGATCACCTCATCAAAGTGAATGTTCCAACTTCGAGATGCTTGCACCAGCCCATAGATGGAGCGCTGGAGCTTGCATACCTTGTTAGCATTCTCAGGATCGACAAAACCTTCCAGCTGCATCATATACAGTTCTTCCTTAAGGAAGCCGTTAAGGAATGCCGTTTTGACGTCCATTTGCCATATCTCATAATCATAGAATGTGGCAATTCCTAACATGATTCGGACGGACTTCAGCATCGCTACGGGAGAGAAAGTCTCATCGTAGTCAATCCCTTGAACTTTTCGATAACCTTTAGCGACAAGCCAAGCCTTATAGATGGTCACATTTCCATCCGCGTTAGTCTTCTTCTTAAAGATCCATTTAATTTCTATGGCTCGCCGATCATTGGGCAAGTCAACCAAAGTCCATACTTTGTTATCATACATGGATCCTATCTTGGATTTCATGGCTTCAAGCCATTTGTTGGAATCCGGGCCTGCCATCGCTTCTTCATAGTTCGAAGGTTCACCTTTGTCTAACAACATGATTTCCAGGACAGGGTTGCCGTACCACTCTGGTGCGGAATGTGTCCTCGTGGACCTACGAAGTTCAGTAGTAACTTGATTAGAAGCTTCATGATCATTATCATTAACTTCCTCTCTAGTCACCACAGAAACATCTTCCTGCGCTGCGCTACTTTCTGGTTCAAGAGGTGTGACAATCACCTCATCAAGTTCCACTTTCCTCCCACTTACTTCTTTCGAGAGAAACTCTTTCTCCAGAAAGGATCCATTCTTGGCAACAAAGACCTTCCCTTCGGATATGAGGTAGAAGGTATACCCAATAGTTTCCTTAGGGTATCCTATGAAGACGCATTTTTCCGATTTGGGTTCGAGCTTTTCAGGTTGAAGTTTCTTGACATAAGCATCGCATCCCCAAACTTTTAGAAACGACAACTTAGGTTTCTTCCCAAACCATAGTTCATACGGTGTCATCTCAACGGATTTAGACGGTGCCCTATTTAAAATGAATGCGGCAGTCTCTAAAGCATAACCCCAAAATGATAGCAGTAAGCCGGTAAGAGACATCATAGATCGCACAATGTCCAAGAGAGTATGATTACGACGTTCGGATACACCGTTATGCTAAGGTGTTCCAGGAGGCGTCAATTGTGAAACAATTCCACATTTCCTTAGGTGTGTGCCAAATTCGTGACTTCATTATTCTTCTCCACGATCTGATCGTAAGAACTTTATTTTTCTATCACGTTGATTCTCAACCTCATTCTGAAATTCCTTGAACTTTTCAAAGCTCTCAGACTTGTGTTTCATCAATTAGACATACCCATATCTACTTAAGTCAACAGTGAGGGTGAGAACATAACGATAGTCACCGCGAGCTTCAACACTCATTGGACCGCACACATCAGTATGTATGATCTCCAATAAGTTGGTTGCTTGCTCCATTGTTCCGGAGAACGTAGTCTTGGTCATCTTGCCCAAGAGGCATGGTTCGCACGTCGCAAATGATTCATAATCAAGAGACTCCAAAAGTCCATCTGCATGGAGCTTCTTCATACGTTTGACACCAATATGACCAAGACGGCAGTGCCACAAATATGTGGGACTATCATTATCAACCTTACATCTTTTGGCATCCACACTATGAATATGTGTAACATCACGTTCGAGATTCATTAAGAATAAACCATTGACCAGCGGGGCATGACCATAAAACATTTCTCTCGTCTAAATAGAACAACCATTATTCTCAGATTTAAATGAGTAGCCATCTCGCATTAAACGAGATCCAGATACAATGTTAATGCTCAAAGCTGGTACTAAATAACAATTATTGAGGTTTAAAACTAATCCCGAAGGTAGATGCAGAGGTAGCATGCCGACGGCAATCACATCGACCTTGGAACCATTCCCGACGCGCTTCGTCACCTCATCCTTCGCCAGTCACCGCTTATTCGGCAGCTCCTGCTTTGAGTTACAAATGTGAGCAACTACACCGGTATCAAATACCCAGGAGCTACTACGAGCGCTGGTAAGGTACACATCAATAACATGTATATCACATATACCTTTGACGTTGCTGGCCTTCTTATCTGCTAAGTATTTGGGGGCAATTCCGCTTCCGGTGACCCGTTCCCTTGCAATAAAAGCACTCAGTCTCAGGCTTGGGGTCCATTCTTTGGCTTCTTCCCGGCAACTGGCTTACCGGGCGCGGCAACTCCTTTGTCGTCCTTCTTGAAGTTCTTCTTACCCTTGCTTTTCTTGAACTTCGTGGTTTTATTCACCATCAACACTTGATGTTCTTTCTTGATCTCCACCTCCGCTGATTTCAGCATTGAATATACCTCGGGAATGGACTTCTCCATCCCTTGCATATTGAAATTCATCACAAAGCTCTTGTAGCTAGGTGGGAGCGACTGAAGGATTCTGTCAACGACCGCGTCATCTCGGAGATTAACTCCCAGCTGAGACAAGCGGTTATGTAACCCAGACATTTCAAGTGTGCGAGGGAAGATGATAAAAGAAGATTCAGGAGGGTCAAACGCTCAAGCTTGGGGATGCCCCCGTGCACCCCCAAGAAATATTTGAGAAGACTCAAGAGTCTAAGCTTGGGGATGCCCCCATGCATCCCCTTCTCCATCAACAATTATCAGTTCGTCTTTCGTTCCACTATAATTATCACTTCATGTGTTATGTGCTATGCTTGGAGCGTCTTGCTCTTAGTTTCCTTTTTAGTTTTCTTTAGCTTTGCTTGCTGTTCATAACAAGTTAGAACCCAACTTTCTTTGTGTGGGAGAGAAACACGCTCCACTTCAACCTAGAACACAACATAGGATTTTCATGCTTATCTTTGCTGTGTTGGAAATATGCCCTAGAGGCAATAATAAAAGAGTTATTATTATATTTCCTTGTTCATGATAATCGTTTATTATCCATGCTATAACTGTATTGATTGGAAACTCAAATACATGTGTGGATGAATAGACAAACTTTGTGTCCCTAGTAAGCCTCTACAGGACTAGCTCGTTGATCAAAGATGACCGCGGTTTCCAGGTCATAGACATGAGTTGTCATTTGATAACGGGATCACATCATTAGGAGAATGATGTGATGGACGAGACCCAAACGTTAAACATAGCTTTTGATCGTATCAGTTATCGCTATAGTTTTCTGCATGTCAAGTATAAGTTCCTATGACCATGAGATCATGTAACTCACTGACACCGTAGGAGTGCTTTGTGTGTGCCAAACGTCACAACGTAACTGGGTGACTATAAAGGTACTCTACAGGTATCTCCGAGGGTGTCTGTTGAGTTGACATGGATCGAGACTGGGATTTGTCACTCCGTGTGACGGAGAGGTATCTCCGGGCCCACTCGGTAATACGTCATCTCAATGAGCTCAAAGTGACTAAGTAGTTGGTCACGGGATTATGTATTACGGTAACGAGTAAAGAGACTTGCCGGTAACGAGATTGAACTAGGTATAGAGATATCGACGATCGAATCTCGGGCAAGTAACATACCGACGAGACAAAGGGAACTGTATACGGGATTGCCTGAATCCTTGACATCGTGGTTCATCCGATGAGATCATCGAGGAACATGTGGGAACCAATATGGGTATCCAGATCCCGCTATTGGTTATTGACCTGGGAGTGTCTCGGTCATGTCTGCATAGTTTCCGAACCCGCAGGGTCTACACACTTAAGGTTCGGTGACGCTAGGGTTGTTAGTGAGAACAGTGCATGGTTACCGAAGGTTGTTCGGAGTCCCGGATGAGATCCCGGACGTGACGAGGGTCTCCGGAATGGTCCGGGGACGAAGATTGATATATAGGATGAGAGTGTTCGGAGTCCGGAAGTGTTCCGGGGAGTATCGGGAAGTCGGCGAATGACCGAAAGGGGTTTTCGGGGTCCCGGAAAGAGTTTCGGGCCTAATGGGCCACAAAGGGGGAACACAACAGCCCTCATAGGGCTGTGCGCCCCCCCTAGGGCCCTCTCCACCTGCGCCAAGGGGCTGGCCCCCCCCTAGGACAGCCGCACCCCCTAGCTTGGGGGGCAAGGCACTTGGGGGGGGGAACCCTAGCCCTGGCCGCAGCCCTGGCCGCCGCCCCCCCCATCTCCCCTTGGCCGCCGCCCCTAGGGGGTAACCCTAGGGCGCCCCTCCCCTCTCTACCCCCCCTATATAAAGAGAGGCAGAGGGAGGGCAGATACACACGTTCCTGCCTCGGTGCTGCCCTCCCTCTCCCACATCCATCTTCGTTTTCCCGCGGTGCTTGGCGAAGCCCTGCTGGAATCCTCCACCACCATCACCACCACGCCGTCGTGCTGCCGGTGTCTCCATCAACCTCTCCTTCCCCCTCTTGCTGGATCAAGAAGGAGGAGACGTCCCCGAGCTGCACGTGTGAAGAACGCGGAGGCACCGTTGCTTCGGTGCTAGGATCTTCGGCGATCTGAATCGCGGCGAGTACGACTCCATCAACCGCGTTCTTGAACGCTTCCGCTTAGCGATCTACAAGGGTATGTGGATCCTACTCTCCCCTCGTAGATGCATCTCCTAGATTGATCTTGGTGAACGTAGGAATTTTTTTTGTTTCCCATGCAACGTTCCCCAACAGTGGTATCAGAGCTAGGTTCTTGCGTAGATGCTTTCACGAGTAGAACACAAAAGGGTTTGTGGGCGTTGATGTTTAAATTGCTGCCCTCCTTAGTCTTTCTTGATTCAGCGGTATTATGGGATGAAGCGGCCCGGACCAACTTTACATGTCCACGTACATGAGACCGGTTCCATCGACAGACATGTGACTTTTGTTGCATAAGATGGCTGGCGGGTGTCTGTCTCTCCTATCTTAGTTGAATCGGAATAGAACAAGGCGGTCCTTGTAGAAGGTTAAATAGCAACTTAAATATCACCGTTGTGGCTTTGCGTAGGTAAGAAGCGTTCTTGCTAGATACCCATAGCAGCCACGTAAAACATGCAACAACAAATTAGAGGACGTCTAACTTGTTTTTGCAGGGTATGTATGTGATATGATATGGCCAATGACATGATGAGATATATTTGATGTATGAGATGATCATGTTGTAATAGTTAATATCGACTTGCATGTCGATGTATACGGCAACCGGCAGGAGCCATAGGGTTGTCTTTAATTTTTGTATGACCTGCGTGTCAATCATTAAGCGCTTTGTAATGCTTTACTTTATCGCTAAACGGTAGCAATAGTAGTAAGAGCATGGTGGGCGCGCGACAACCCCGATGGCGACACGATGATGGAGATCATGATGATGGGGATCATGGTGTGGCGCCGGTGACGATGGAGATCATGCCGGTGCTTTCGTGATGGAGATCAAAAGCACGAGTTGATGGCCATATCATGTCACTTATGATTTGCATGTGATGTTAATCCTTTTATGCATCTTATTTTTCTTAGGACGACGGTAGCATTATAAGATGATCCCTCACTAAAATTTCAAGATAAAATTGTGTTCCCCCCGAGTGTGCGCCGTTGCGAAGGTTCGTCGTTTCGAAGCACCACGTGATGATCGGGTGTGATAGACTCTATGTTCGCATACAACGGGTGCAAGCCAGTTTCGCACATGCAGAACACTCGGGTTAGACTTGACGAGCCTAGCATGTACAGACATGGCCTCGGAACACGGAAGACCGAAAGGTCGAGCATGAGTCATATAGTAGATATGATCAACATGTAGATGTTCACCATTGACACCACCTCATCTCACGTGATGATCGGACTTGGGTTGGTGAATTTGGATCATGTCACGCTTGGATGACCAGAGGGATGTCATTTTGAGTGGGAGTTATAAATAATTTGATTAGGTAATAACTCACTTATCATGAACAATATTCTAAAATGTCTTTGCAAATCTTTTGTTGTAGATGGCTCGCGCAGTAGCTCCCCTGAATTTTAATGCGTTCCTAGAGAAAGCTAAACTGAAAGATGATGGGAGCAACTTTGTGGACTGGCTCCGCAATCTGAGGATCATCCTCACAGCTGTCCAAAAGGTTTATGTCCTAAATGCACCGCTAGGTGAACCCCCCGCTCCTCAGGCCTCTGTGGACGTTATGAACGCCTGGCAGTCGCGTTCGGATGACTACTCAGTGGTGCAGTGTGCCATGTTGTATGGCTTGGAAGGAGGACTTCAAAGGCGTTTTGAACGTCATGGAGCATATGAGATGTTCTAGGAGTTGAAGTTCATCTTTGAAAAGAATGCCAAGATCGAGAGGTATGAGACCACCGATAAATTCTTTGCTTGCAAGATGGAGGAGAATTCGTCTGTCAGTGAGCACTTACTGAAGATGTCTGGGTACTATACCCGCATAGCTGATCTGGGACTTGTGTTCCCAGAGGAGGCTATCATTGACAGAATTCTCCAGTCACTCCCGCCTAGCTATAAGAGCTTCGTGCAGCAGTATAACATGCAAGGGATGAACAAAACCATCGCCGAGCTGTTTTCGATGCTGAAAGTCGCTGAGGCAGACATCCAGAAGGAGTATCAAGTGTTGATGGTCAATAAAACTACCAGTTTCAAGAAAAATGGCAAGGGCAAGAAGGGTAACTCTAAGAAGGGTGGCAAGGCAGTTGCTCATCCAGTGAAGAAACCCAAGGCTGGGCCCAAGCCAGAGACTGAGTGTTTCTATTGCAAGGGGAACGACCACTGGAAGCGGAACTGCCCCAAGTATCTGGCAGACAAGAAGGGGGCCAACAACAACAACAAACAAGGTATATGTGATATACATGTTATTGATGTGTACCTTACCAACTCTCGTTGTAGTGCCTGGGTATTTGATACCGGTTCGGTTGCTCACATTTGCAACTCTAAACAGGAACTACGGAATAGACGGAGGCTGGCGAAGGACGAAGTGACGATGCGCGTGGGGAATGGTTCCAAGGTTGATGTGATCGCCGTCGGCACGCTCGCTCTTCGATTACCATCGGGATTAGTTATGAACCTGAATAATTGTTATTTAGTGCCTGCGTTGAGCATGAACATTATATCTGGATCTTGTTTAATGCGAGACGGTTACTCATTTAAATCAGAGAATAAAGGTTGTTCTATTTATATGGGTAATATCTTTTATGGTCATGCACCCGAAGTAGGGGGTTTATTCTTATTGAATCTCGATAGTGATGATACACATGTTCATAACATTGATGCCAAAAGATGTAGAGTTGATAACAATAGTACCACTTTCTTGTGGCACTGCCGTCTGGGTCATATCGGCGTAAAACGCATGAGGAAGCTCCATGCTGATGGACTTTTGGAGTCTCTTGATTTTGAATCACTTGACACATGCGAGCCGTGCCTCATGGGCAAGATGACAAGGACCCCGTTTTCAGGAACAATGGAACGGGCAAGTGACTTATTGGAAATCATACATACTGATGTATGTGGTCCGATGAGTGTCACGGCGCGCGGTGGATATCGTTATTTTCTCACCTTCACTGACGATTTAAGTAGATATGGGTATATTTACTTAATGAAGCATAAGTCTGAAACTTTTGAAAAGTTCATGCAATTTCAGAGTGAAGTTGAGAATCATCGTAACAAGAAGATCAAGTTCCTACGATCTGATCGAGGGGGTGAGTATCTGAGTTATGAGTTTGGCAATCACTTAAGAAAATGTGGAATTGTTTCACAGTTGACGCCACCTGGAACACCACAGCGTAATGGTGTGTCCGAACGTCGTAATCGAACCCTATTAGATATGGTGCGTTCTATGATGTCTCTTGCCGATTTGCCACTATCGTTCTGGGGATATGCGTTAGAGACAGCTGCATTCACTTTAAATAGGGCTCCATCTAAGTCCGTTGAGACAACACCGTATGAACTATGGTTTGGTAAGAAACCTAAGTTGTCTTTTCTCAAGGTTTGGGGTTGCGATGCTTATGTCAAAAGGCTTCAGCCAGAAAAGCTCGAACCCAAAGCGGACAAATGTGTCTTCATAGGATACCCAAAAGAAACTGTTGGGTACACCTTCTATCTCAGATCCGAGGGCAAAGTGTTTGTCGCTAAGATCGGGTCCTTTCTCGAGAAAGAGTTTCTCTCGAAAGAATTGAGTGGGAGGAAGGTAGAACTTGATGAGGTTATTGAACCTCTACTTCAACCAGAGAGTAGCGCAGCACAGAAAGATGTTTTTGTGGAGCCTGCAACGGTTGAAGAGGAAGCTGATGATGATGATCAAGAAACTTCTGATCAAGTTACTACCGAACCTCGTAGGTCGACAAGGGTACGCACTGCACCTGAGTGGTATGGTAACCCTGTCTTGGAGGTCATGTTGTTGGACAACAGTGAACCTACGAGCTATGGAGAAGCGATGGTGGGCCCGGATTCCGACAAATGGTTAGAGGCCATGAAATCCGAGATGGGATCCATGTATGAAAACAAAGTATGGACTTTGGAAGTATTACCTGAAGGGCGGAAGGCCATTCAGAATAAATGGATTTTTAAGAGGAAGACGGACGCTGACGGTAATGTCACCGTGTATAAAGCTCGACTTGTGGCAAAGGGTTTTTCACAAGTTCAAGGAATTGACTACGATGAGACTTTCTCACCCGTAGCGATGCTTAAATCCGTCCGAATCATGTTAGCAATAGCTGCATATTTCGATTATGAAATTTGGCAGATGGATGTCAAAACAGCGTTCCTTAACGGTTTTCTTAAGGAAGAGTTGTATATGATACAACCGGAAGGTTTTGTCGATCCAGAGAATGCTGACAAAGTATGCAAGCTCCAGCGTTCCATTTATGGGCTGGTGCAAGCATCTCGGAGTTGGAATCTTCGCTTTGATGAGGTGATCAAAGCGTTTGGGTTTGTACAAGTTTACAGAGAAGCTTGTATTTACAAGAAAGTGAGTGGGAGCTCTATAGCGTTTCTAATATTATATGTGGATGACATATTACTGATTGGAAACAATATAGAATTTTTGGATAGCGTGAAGGGGTATTTGAACAAGAGTTTTTCGATGAAGGATCTCGGTGAAGCTGCTTTCATATTGGGCATCAAGATCTATAGAGATAGATCGAGACGCTTGATAGGACTTTCACAAAGTACATACCTTGATAAAGTTTTGAAGAAGTTCAAAATGGATCAATCCAAGAAGGGTTTCTTGCCGGTATTGCAAGGTACAAAGTTGAGTAAGACTCAATGCCCAGTAACTGCGGAAGATAGAGAAAAGATGAGTGTCTTCCCCTATGCTTCAGCCATAGGCTCTATCATGTATGCAATGCTGTGCACAAGACCAGATGTCAGCCTTGCCATAAGTATGGCCGGAAGGTTTCAAAGTAATCCTGGTATGGATCACTGGACAGCGGTCAAGAATATCCTAAAGTACCTGAAAAGGACTAAGGAAATGTTTCTCGTTTATGGAGGTGATCAAGAGCTCATCGTAAAGGGTTACGTCGATGCAAGTTTTGACACTGATCCGGATGACTCTAAGTCTCAAACCGGATACGTATATATTCTCAACGGGGGAGCGGTAAGCTGGTGCAGTTCCAAGCAAAGCGTGGTAGCCGATTCTACATGCGAAGCGGAGTACATAGCTGCCTCGGAGGCGGCAAAGGAAGGTGTCTGGATGAAGGAGTTCATGACAGATCTTGGAGTTGTGCCTAGTGCATTGAACCCAATGACTCTGTTTTGTGACAACACTGGTGCCATTGCTCTAGCCAAGGAACCAAGGTTTCACAAGAGGACCAGACACATAAAGCGACGCTTCAATTCCATCCGCGATTCAGTCAAGGAGGAGGACATAAGCATTTGCAAAGTACACACGGATTTGAATGTTGCAGATCCGTTGACTAAGCCTCTTCCACGGGCTAAGCATGATCAACTCCAAGACTCTATGGGTGTTAGATTCATTACCTTGTAATGCTAGATTATTTACTCTAGTGCAAGTGGGAGACTGTTGGAAATATGCCCTAGAGGCAATAATAAAAGAGTTATTATTATATTTCCTTGTTCATGATAATCATTTATTATCCATGCTATAATTGTATTGATTGGAAACTTAAATACATGTGTGGATAAATAGACAAACTTTGTGTCCCTAGTAAGCCTCTTCAGGACTAGCTCGTTGATCAAAGATGACCGCGGTTTCCAGGTCATAGACATGAGTTGTCATTTGATAACGGGATCACATCATTAGGAGAATGATGTGATGGACGAGACCCAAACGTTAAACATAGCTTTTGATCGTATCAGTTATCGCTATAGTTTTCTGCATGTCAAGTATAAGTTCCTATGACCATGAGATCATGTAACTCACTGACACCGTAGGAGTGCCTTGTGTGTGCCAAACGTCGCAACGTAACTGGGTGACTATAAAGGTACTCTACAGGTATCTCCGAAGGTGTCTGTTGAGTTGACATGGATCGAGACTGGGATTTGTCACTCCGTGTGACGGAGAGGTATCTCCGGGCCCACTCGGTAATATGTCATCTCAATGAGCTCAAAGTGACTAAGTAGTTAGTCACGGGATTATGTATTACGGAACGAGTAAAGAGACTTGCCGGTAACGAGATTGAACTAGGTATAGAGATACCGACGATCGAATCTCGGGCAAGTAACATACCGACGAGACAAAGGGAACTGTATACGGGATTGCCTGAATCCTTGACATCGTGGTTCATCCGATGAGATCATCGAGGAACATGTGGGAACCAATATGGGTATCCAGATCCCGCTATTGGTTATTGACCTGGGAGTGTCTCGGTCATGTCTGCATAGTTTCCGAACCCGCAGGGTCTACACACTTAAGGTTCGGTGACGCTAGGGTTGTTAGTGAGAACAGTGCATGGTTACCGAAGGTTGTTCGGAGTCCCGGATGAGATCCCGGACGTGACGAGGGTCTCCGGAATGGTCCGGGGACGAAGATTGATATATAGGATGAGAGTGTTCGGAGTCCGGAAGTGTTCCGGGGAGTATCGGGAAGTCGGCGAATGACCGAAAGGGGTTTTCGGGGTCCCGGAAAGAGTTTCGGGCCTAATGGGCCACAAAGGGGGAACACAACAGCCCTCATAGGGCTGTGCGCCCCCCCTAGGGCCCTCTCCACCTGCGCCAAGGGGCTGGGCCCCCCCTAGGGCAGCCGCACCCCCTAGCTTGGGGGGCAAGGCACTTGGGGGGGGGGGGAACCCTAGCCCTGGCCGTAGCCCTGGCCGCCGCCCCCCATCTCCCCTTGGCCGCCGCCCCTAGGGGTAACCCTAGGGCGCCCCTCCCCTCTCTACCCCCCCTATATAAAGAGAGGCAGAGGGAGGGCAGATACACACGTTCCTGCCTCGGTGCTGCCCTCCCTCTCCCACATCCATCTTCGTTTTCCCGCGGTGCTTGGCGAAGCCCTGCTGGAATCCTCCACCACCATCACCACCACGCCGTCGTGCTGCCGGTGTCTCCATCAACCTCTCCTTCCCCCTCTTGCTGGATCAAGAAGGAGGAGACGTCCCCGAGCTGCACGTGTGAAGAACGCGGAGGCACCGTTGCTTCGGTGCTAGGATCTTCGGCGATCTGAATCGCGGCGAGTACGACTCCATCAACCGCGTTCTTGAACGCTTCCGCTTAGCGATCTACAAGGGTATGTGGATCCTACTCTCCCCTCGTAGATGCATCTCCTAGATTGATCTTGGTGAACGTAGGAAATTTTTTTGTTTCCCATGCAACGTTCCCCAACATGCTGTGTATGTTCTTTGTCTTTCCATAGCTGCTGTCATGTTTAGCTCTTAGTTTTCATGCTTTTCTTTTTAAAGAGCTTTTGTTTAGTTGGTTGCTGAACTCTCTTGAGTTTTCATGTTTATCTTGTTAAGAGAGTTTGCCTGTTGCACTGAGTTGTGTGTCTTAACTTAAAGTAGGTAACTAAGGTTGCTATTTAATTTTAGTAGTAACTTGCAATAGTTTTGAGGTATTGCCATGAGTAATGTCTGAACTTTTGGTGTCAAGAGCTTTAGCCTATTAGTGATAGATGTCGTATTTTGGGCAATCCGTGTTTATTTTCGAAAACCTACAAAATAGTTGAGAACTTTAGCTACTAAATGGATCACTAATCTTTGGAGGGATCGAATATTAGAGTACACTCACGTACTATGAGTCGAGGATGCGCAAGGATAACCAAACCCCCATACACTCCTCCTCGGGGTACTTGTATCTTTGTGAACCTCCTAATTAGATTAAGAGTTACCGATAATAAGTGCATGAGTTCTTCGGACTAATGTGACTATTCGAAAGTTGACACTTCCACCTAGCCATATTTTTCTAGCCTCTTCGGTACCGTGCATTGCCCTTTATCACCTAGAGAGTTGGCGCATACTTCGCCGGTGCATCCAAATCCTTGGCACGATACGCTCTGTCATCATAAGCCTCATTATATCCTTCCTCAAAACAGCCACCATACCTACCTATCAAGGCATTTCCATAGCCTTTCCGAGATACATTGCCATGCAACATCCATCTTCTCATGACTTGATCTTCATGTCATACATGCTTTTTGCTTGATCGATGAGCCGCATGCTTGTTGGGCCTTGCCCTAATCATTGCTACATGACGCGCTAGTATCATTGCATATCCTGCTACACCGGCAGAGGCATACATTTGCATACATCATGATAGTTTCATTTTCTTTAAGTTGAGTCCTTTTGTAAAGTGTGAAAGATCTTCTATACTTCTTGTAATATATAGAGTGTTGCCCCTAAGGTAAGGAAAAGATCCCAAAGAGGACAAAATCAAAAGATCCCAAAGAGGACAAATGAGAGTTAAATAGAAAGAGCCATTGAGGCCACAAAAAAAATAAAAAAAATAGAAAAAGAGAAAAAGAAATAAAAAGAGAGAAGGGGGCACACTACTATTTCCTTTTGAGAGATCCACACTCGTACTCCATCTTATACCTTGTGCTCCATAGAGATTATCATTCATGCATATAGCTATGTGGGGACCTTCACACTATAGAATTTGGCTTGTATATTCCAATGATGAGCCTCCTCAAAAGAGCTCTAGGTCTTCTTGAGCAAGCAAGTTGGATGCACCCCCACTAGTTCCATTGGAGAGCTTACCTTAGCTCATATGTGCATCCGTTGCATGGCAATCCCTACTCCTCACATCATATCTATCATTTGGCTTTCTCTCGCCGATGATTGTCCTCATTGATGTGAGCCTTTCACACCTTTTTTGTCTTCCCCCTTCATCATTTTTCTCTCTTTGCCATCCTAAGTGTCGACTTTCTTGCTTACGCTCATCCATTGCATGAGTGCTCAAAATATCGAAAGGGAGTGGATCATTTTGACTTGTACCTGGCTGACGGTCTGGGGATGAGTCAAGATAAGATTCCAAAGAAGACCAAGTGTGAAACTTTAGTAGATTAAGTTCTCAACAATACAAAAACTATGTTTTACTCTCTCATATATCCCTATACCCTTTCTTGCACGCAAACACCATTTGGAGACATTCGAGTCACGGACAGGAAGAGCTCTTGCACCTTTATGTTCTTATGTTACTTGTTACAATGCTAATATAGACTCTTGCTTGTTATGACTTGAATTGAATTACATGCCTTGATTGCTTTACTTAAAAGTTCTTATATGGTTGATAGCATGTCACCACAAAAATTATGCTTGTTATCATTTACCTACTCGAGGACGAGCATGAATTAAGCTTGGGGATGTTGATACATCCAAAACGTATCTATAATTTATGCTTGCTCCATGCCTCTTTTGTGTGATATTGCTATGATATTTATGCACTTCCATACACTTTTGATCATATTTGGACTAACCTATTAACTCAGTGCACCACAGTGCCAGTTCCTATTTTCTGCTGTTTTTCTATTTCAGGTTTCCCCCATATTAAAAGTGCCCTAAAAATTCCGGGAAAAATACAGGAAAAATCAGCGTACAGGAAGCTTCGAGAAAAACCAAAGCAGGGCCAGAGGGGAGCCAGGGGTGGCCCAGGCGGCCACCCGGCGCGGCCCCACCCCTGGCCGCGCCAGGGGGGCGCCTGGGGCCCCACCTCCGCCTCTGGTGACCCCCCTTTGCATATATATTCATCGCGTCCCGAAACCCTCGAGGACGGAACCCTTTTTCGCGATCTCGCCTCTGTTCCGCCGCCGCCGCGCTTCCAAGATCGGGAGCATCAGGAGAACTCTTCCCGGCACCCTGCCGGAGGGGAGAACCACCACCGGGAGCTTCTCCACCACCATGGACGCTTCCCGGATGAGTCGTGAGTAGTCCACCTTGGACCATGGGTCCATGATCATTAGCTATGTGATGTTCTCCTCCCCTCTTTGTTCTTCATGGTTTAGACCTCGTGAGCTGCCCTACATGATCGAGGCACATATGTAATCTTTATGTTGTTGCTCTGCTGAGTTTAATGGGATCCGATGGATTATGAGATTATGTTCAGATTGTGTGTGAGTAATATATTTGATTCACCTCTTTTATATTTATGTTCTTGAGTAATTCTTGCATGTTCTTCGTTGCTGTTTATTGCTTTGGCCGAGTAGTAGGTAGTAACTCCAAGAGGGAGCGTTATGCTTGATTGTGGGTTCATGCCCCTTGATGACTAGCTTGAGTGACAGAAACATGAGTCTAGGGGATGTGCTGTTGCCACAAGGGGGAAAACAATGGTGCTTGTACTTGCGGGTGCAAGGATTGTTTACTTTACGCAAAGTTCTTTTAATGCAGTTGTCTGTTGTTTTGAGTCTACACTTTGGGTGGGATTCGCAACTTAATACCAGCGAGATGTTCTGGATAGATATCTCAAGGTGGATGATTAGTAGTAGATGCAGATGGATTTCGGTCTACTTGCCTTGGCGTACCGCCCATGCTTTTGAGCCTCTACCTTTCCTTGCAGCATCATTAGCATTGGTTTGCGCACATAATCCTGTCAATTGCCCAGCTGTAATTTGTTTACCTCGCTTTGCTGTTTTATCGTCTTTTGGGAGAGAGACATCACTAGTGAACATCATGGGACCCCGGTCCATATTACCATCACTGATCACACCCGCTATTTACTTCCTGTTCTTATTTCCTAGTTGCAGTCATACCTATCACTATTATCTCTTGTGTTTGATCCTTTGTAAACGACAAGGCCGGAGGGATTGACAACCTCTCTGTACTCGTTGGGAGCAAAGTTATTTGTATCTGTGTGCAGGTCCTGTCAACCGCTAAGTTTCTGGCGCCGTTGACACCTTCTTGTCGACCCTCGGAGTCTCACGGGATTCGATCCTTGGTACCTTTGCCAAGGGAAACTTGCTGCTACGCTACATCTCAAACCTTCCACTTGGGGTAACCAACGAGGGGCGAGAAGCCATCAACGACTCATGTTCGACCTTTCGGTCTTTCGTGTTCTGAGGCCATTTCTGTACATGCTAGGCTCGTCAAGTCAACCCTAAGTGTATTGTGTATCTAAATCTGGCTTACACCCGTTGTATGCGAACGTTAGGACCTATCACACCCGATCACCACGTGGTGCTTCGAAACAACGAACCTTAGCAGCGGTGCACAGTTAGGGGGAACACAATTCTTGAAATTTTACTGAGAGATCATCTTATTCACTACCGTCGTTCTAAGGAAATAAGATGTAAAACATGATAAACATTACATACAATCAAATAGTGACATGATATGGCCAATATCATTTTGCTCCTTTTGATCTTCATCTTCGGGGCTCCATGATCATCATCGTCACCGGCATGACACCATGGTCTCCATCATCATGATCTCCATCATCGTGTATTCATGAAGTTGTCTCGCCAAACATTACTTCTTCTACTATGGCTAACGGTTAGCAATAAAGTGAAGTAATTACATGGCGTTTTCAATGACACGCGGGTCATATAATAAAATAAGACAACTCCTATGGCTCCTGCCGGTTGTCATACTCATCGACATGCAAGTCGTGATTCCTATTACAAGAACATGATCAATCTCATACATCACATATATATCATTCATCACATCCTTTTGGCCATATCACATCACACGACACATGCTGCAAGAACAAGTTAGACGTCTTCTAATTGTTGTTGCAAGTTTTTACGTGGCTGCTATAGGTTTCTAGCAATAACGTTTCTCACCTACGCCAAAACCACAACGTGATATGCCAATTACTATTTACCCTTCATAAGGACCCTTTTCATCGAATCCGATCCGACTAAAGTGGGAGAGACAGACACCTGCTAGCCACCTTATGCAACACGTGCATGTTAGTCGGTGGAACCTGTCTCACGTAAGCATACATGTAAGGTCGGTCCGGGCCGCTTCATCCCACGATGCCGCTGAATCAAGATAAGACTAGTAGCGAAAAGTAAATTGACATGATCTACGCCCACAACAATCCTGTGTTCTACTCGTGCATAGTAACTACGCATAAACCTAGCTCATGATGCCAATGTTGGGGATCATTGCAAAAAATCAAAAAAATTCCTACGTATCACCAAGATCTATCTATGGAGATTACAATAAACGAGAGGGGAGTGCATCTTCATACCTTTGAAGATCGTGATGCGGAAGCGTTGCAAGAACGCGGTCGGTGGAGTCGTACACGAAGCGATTTAGATATCGGCCGAATCCGATCTAAGCACCGAACAACGGTGCCTCCGCGTTCAACACACGTGCAGCCCGTTGACGTCTCCCGCGCCTTGATCCAGCAAGGAGAGAGGGAGATGTTGGTGAAGACTCCGTCCAGCAGCAGCACGACTGCGTGGTGGTGATGGAGGAGTGTGGCACTCCAGCAGGGCTTCGCCAAGCACTGCGAGAGACGAGGAGGGAGAGGGGTAGGGCTGCGCCAAGAGAGTGGGAGACTCGTGTGTCTGGCAGCCCCAAAACCCCCACTATATATAGGGGGAGGGGAGGGGCTGCGCGCCCATCTAGGGTTCCCCCTAGGGGTGGCATCCAGCATGTCGGTGTATTTGGATCGACACCTATGGGATCACAAGAATCACTACTACGGTTGCGGGGCGCGGGGTTGAGAGAAGAGCGGATCCAACAGTGAGCACTCGGTTCCTTTACCCAGGTTCGGGCCACAAAGATGCGTAAAACCCTACTCCTGCTTTGGTGGATTATATGTTTGTGTTCTTCAGCTAGTGAGGATCTCCAAAAGAGTCGTGATGAGTTCTAAAAAGCCGAATCCTTCTCCTGGTCGCCTCGGGCCTCCTTTTATAGGAAAAAGGGGTTGCCACAGTGGCACACAGGAGGTGGAAAGGGTAAAGTGATGCGAGGTTATCCTTCGCATTACAGGACAAGGCGCATTTAATGCGCTTAGCTTAGGTGTCCTCGCTTTATCGGGGACGAGGGGAGACGTCCGTCTTGTCCGTCGCCGCTCCTCCTTGTGTTGACACGCGCCCTGGCCAGCGGTGCCTGAGGTGTCATGTAGGCAGGCAGGCAGCTGAGGTGGCACAACGGCGAGTCTCCACGAAGATCTGCATGTTGCCACGCAGGAGCCTGCCCAACTGGTTGGGTCTGCAACTGCATGGGCGGTGGAAATTCAGTTGGTGCGGGCCTGATGGTAGCCCTGCGGGTGTCCTCGGCAAGGGCCTTGCCGGGGCCCCGGCTAGGGTCTTGCCGCGGCGCCTGCTGTCATCCCCGGCAAGGTGCTTGCCGGAGGCCTTGTGGTCCTCCTTGGCTGGGATCCCGCCAAGGGTCATCGTCTTCTTAGCTTGTATATGATCTTGGATGTCTTCACAAAGATCTGCATGCCACTACGGGGATGCCTCCCGAATGCTTGCCCCGTGGGGACAGTGGACTCAAGGGTGATCCGCTCTGTAGGTGTGGGGCGGATCGCCGCGGCTAGGGTCTTGCCGGGGCTGCTTAGAACCAGCCCCCGGCAAGGACCTTGCCGGGGGATCCCGCTTCGTCCCCTTTGCTCTTTGTGGTCTTGGCTTTGGGCTTCAGTCTCCATCGAGCTTCGGTCTTACCCTGGCTCACCTCCCTGGCCATGCTTGGTGTGGTGGTGCCCGTGGCTCAGACTGCCCGTGCACAGTCATAGGGGTACAAAAAGTGCACCCCTCTTTTTGTACACCGACAGGAGCCCCCGGGCCTGGGCCACACATAAGCGCGACACGTTGTTGGGCTAGGCCCAAAACGGTGCGCGGGCAGGCGGGACGGTTTTCACCGTGGTAAGATTTTCCACGCGTTGCGCCTCCCACGATCCGCGCGTGCGGCGCGGGGTGGAGGGGCGTGCGTGACGTGGGCGGCATGCGTGGGGCGGTTTCCGCGGGCATGCATCACGTCGCAGTAAATGCGAAAGGAGGCGGCCCGCATTTCCCCCCATGAAAATGAATAACCGCGAGCGCGCTGCTCACTTCCTCCATTTTCCTCGCGCCTCTTCCAATCTCAGAGCCACTGTTCCCTCCCTTCCTTCCTTCCGAAGCCTCTACCGTCGCCTGTCGCCGTTGCTCCGCCATCCCTCTTCCTCAGCCATCCAACTCAGCCGCCATGGCGTCCATACCCGCCAAGGGCAA
>LR738715.1:2962501-2974283 GCA_902687465.1 Secale cereale | reverse complement strand
AGAACTTGGGTCATCCGGCGACGCGCGTCATTCCGGCCGCTTGCGCCCAACCTGGCCCAAATCGATACCCCTTCTTTGTTGATTACTTCTCTTGCGGATTGTGTCCCCCCTTCTCCGATTTCTTCTGTGATGTCATGCACACCTTTGGCTTCCGCCTCTTGGATTTTACTCCAAATGCGGTGGCGTGCATGGCTTTCTTCGCGCACCTCTGCGAGGGCTTCGTTGGGGTGCAGCCCAACACGGCGCTCTTCCGCCACTATTTCACTCCTCGGATCCAGCCGGGAGGTGCCGTCTCTGGGTGCATCACCTGGATTCCGAGATCCAAGGGAGCGTACCCGAAGGGCGCCGTGAAGGAGAGGTGGGACGAATGGCGCGGCCGGTGGTGCTGGATTGAAGAAGACGAGCCGCCAACATTCTGCAGGGTCCGCCGGGTGCCGCCGGTCCGTGGCAGCGACTGGGGCGATGTTGACGCCGCCGACGGGAGGCTCACTGTTACTATCACCAGGATCAACCGGCTCGCCCAGGCCGGGCTCACCCTTGAGATGATCGGGCGGACTTCATTCGCCGTCGGATCACCCCGCTGCACAACAAGGGGAGCCCAGCCTAACTCTTCAGGAACCCGGCTGACGTCATGCGGCTCCGCCCTGGCCTCGACCACAACCTTACAGTGATGGGACACGCCCATTTCTGCCAGCGGCTCTTCCAGCTGGATGTGGGTCATGACGGCGAGGTCGAACGGACCGGCAAGGCCGCCAAGGGGCAGCTCTTCAAGCTACCAGTGGGGGTGGTCCCGCTGTGCAACAATTCACGCCAGTCCGAGATCATCGCCATGATGCCGGAATGCAACGCGCACGGCCCTGTCCCCAGCTGGAAGGAGCCGGCGGACAAGGTCATGCAGCAATTCTTCGACACTCTGGTCGAGGTGTGCGTCAAGCCTGACGCCGAGCGGTGGCTTGTCAGGGACACCACCCCGGAGGAGCTAGACTACATCGCCGCTAGGGCGAGGGAGGCGCAGCTCGTCATGGAGGCCGGCAGCGCCGGAGGTATGGAGGACAAGGATGCCGCAGCTGCGGATGAGGAGGAGCTCGCCCAGTGGGCGGCGGCCGCCAGAGAGGCTAGCAGCGCCAGCACCGGAGCTCCAGTAGTTGAAGACGCGGCCGATGAGTCATCGTTGGAGGAGGACGTGGCGGCCGGCCCGGCGCCAGCCAGGGGAAGAGGGCGAGTCCTGCGGCGGGCCTGTTCCGGCGAGCCGGTCCGGCCTGGCAAGACTGCGTAGCCTCAATTGGCCCTGGAGGGGTCCGGGCGCCACACGAGGGCCACGGCTGCGAGGAGGTCGACGAAGGCTTCCGAGAAGAAGAAGGCGGCAGCCCTTTCTCCGTCTAGGCGCGCACAAACTCCGCCCCCTTCTTCGCCTCCCCCGGCAGACGTCGATTCGGATGGCGACGCGGAGTTCCCCTTCGATCTTGGGCCTCTCAGCCCGAAGAGGAAGAGGAAAGCGGCGGAGGAGGAGGAGATGGACGACGAGTAAGTATTCCATTTCTTACTGCCATTTCCATCCCCCTGAACCATGACACTCATCTTGATCTGTTCTTGCTTCTTCAGGGACGCAAAGACGTTGGCCAAGAGGATAAAGAGGGCCAAGGCTTTGGCGAGCAGCCAGCCCCCGGCTGGGGCTTCAGGGACACCACTGGTGGTGTTGAGTAGCCCAGATGGCAGCCCCCGGCACAGCTCCCGGCGTAAGTTCATCATCCTCTTCTCGCTCGACATGCAGTAGGCGTTTGATGCTAAGGTGCTGACCTTGCCAGTTTTGTAGGACGGGAGCAGTAGCATGAGGAGCCGCAGGGGGCTATCCCCAACACACCACCCCCATCGACTACGCCACCACAACGGCGTCCCCGGCAAGGGCACCAAGCATGGAGCCCACACGCATGGAGGAAGAGGGGAACTTGGGCGCTGGTGGCTCTGCCACAGCGCCAGACGCCAGCGGGGAGGGGACTTCTGCCTCACAGCCTGACACTGGTAAGTCGCCTGTCTTTTGTATTTGCTTTTCCCTTATCCTTTTTCTTGGCTTCATCATCCCCATCACTGTCCAGGTCCTCCTTCAACAGATGTGGAGGACGTGGACGCCGTCATCAAGGAGGTTGCTGAGGAGGCTGCGGCGGAGGCCGACAAGATTGCCGCCGAGGAGGCCGCCAGGGACGCTGCCGGGGCCGCCGCGGATAAGGCCACCGAGGATGCCACCAGGGGCGCCGCCGAGGGTGCTGGCGGTGGGCCTGCCAGGAAGGCTGGCAAGGCCACAGCCGAGGAAGAGGCGATTGATGATCAGCCTTCTTCCTCCACAACCTCGGGCCCCGGCAGGTACCTGAAGGTGGACGACGGCCTCTTCGTCCATCTCGCCGGGGCGTCAAGCTCCCGGGCGCCCGTCGGAGGGGAAGTCTTCGATGGTGCTCGCCGCCACCGGGCTCGAGGTTGTTGATGAACCAGGCGCCGGCGATGACGGCTCTCCAGAAGGGCAGCTCTTCCGGGCCATGGGGGCCAACTTCTGGAAGCTCCAGGCGCTCTACCGCGCCCGTCTGGACAAGGTTAAGTCCAGAACGGCAGCGGTCGATGCGGCGGAGGTGGACTTCCAGGCGCGCGTCGCTAAGGCGCAAACCTGGTTCCACCAGTCCCGCGAGGAGCAGAGGGCCTTCCAGGAAGAATTGGCCAAGCGTGATGCGGAGCTCATCATGAAGATGGCCAACATCGAGAAGGCCCAGGAAGAGGCAGCGAACTTGGCTGCCACGGCGGAGGCCGCCCAGAACCAGCATCAAGCCGCCCTCGATTCCCAGGAGGAAGACCTCTCCGCGCGTGAGGCGAAGCTTGCCGCAACGCTTCGCGACAAGGATGAGGAGCTCGAGGCTCTTGTCGAGTGGCGGACTCGTGAGCTGGGGCAGAGGCACAAAGAGGCACTCGATTCCCAAGCTCTGGCCCATGCCGGCAAGGTGCAAGAGCTGGAGGTGGAACGGGACGGGCTGAAGGAGCAGGCCCTCAAGCTATCCGACGAAAAGAACAGGCTCAACTGCGCCTTGACAGAGGCGCAGGGAGCGGTCATCAGCAGGGCTGGGGAGCTCTCCGAGGCACAAAACTCCATCAGAGATCTCAAGATTAGGCTGGAGAATCTCGAGAAGATGTTGTCGGAGAGCTCAGCTCGGGAGGAGGCCTTGACCAAGAGCCGGGAGGAGGAGAAGCAGCTGCGTGCGGACGAGGGCGTCTCCCACCAAGAATACGTGGCGGGCGAGAACAGGTGGATCAGCCGGCTGGAGGACATCGCCGGTAGGGTTACCTCGCAGTTGGCCCTGATGGGGATGCCAAACATGAGGTATGCCCCTGAGTGGAGCGGGTCCGTCAACGCTAAGCTGACCATGTTCTTCGAGGGTGTCCTCGGTGCCTTGACTGATCTTCACTCCAACAGAATGACCACGCTCGCCGAGGAGGCCCGGCGGCTTTGCCGGGGGGTCATGACCAAGGTCCTCACCAAGATGGCGTTCTGGAACCCGGCCCTCGACTTCGAAGCCGCGATGGACAGCTTGCCGGAGGATGCTGGCCTCACGGCGCTCAAGGAGTGCATCAAGCCCTTCATCAGCCGCATCGACGAAATCAAGAGGGTGGAGGGCCAGCGCTGGGATTAGGCATCATGTTCTTCTTCGCCGCTGCGGGTTCATGACCAAGACATATTTTATCTTTAGTTAGAACCGCAGCGATGACATGATGTAATATAACTTTGAAATATCTCTGGAATTATGCATGTTATTTTCCTGTTTGCTGTCTCTTTGTGTGTCCACCCTACGCTAGCTGGGTAGGCTTGCCGGCGTGAAAAACCCAAGGCGGCGTCTTGGGGACGGGTCCCCATTGGCCTGCCGGGCGAGCGTGCCGCCGGGTCGGCCACCTTGCCGCCCGTAACGCAGCCGCAAGAACTGTCGAGTTTGACTCGAGTCAGAGTCGAGAGCCTTGCCAATTGCGGAAGGCTACCCTACGTTTTCAACGCAGCCGTTTGAACTGTTGAGCGGACTCGAAACAGAACAAAGGCCTTGCCGACCGGGAAGGGCCCCATTTGCGTGCAGGTTTCTTTTTGCACAAAGAATGACAGCTCCGAGGATAACAACTTTAAATAATAGGATAGAAATATCCAGGGTTCGATGTACCTTAGCTTCTGTTTGTAGCGCAGATCTCCCGGCCTCCTTTGCATACCGCTACCACCCAAATTTTTAGCCATGCACATGTGTTGTTCTTGGACAAAACTGTGCATACCAGCTCTTCTACATTACATTCGTACTGTTCGAAAATAATAGGCCATTTCGAGTGGCGCAAAATGGCTCGTGGGCGCGAGCAAGTTACCCTGGAAGCCGGATTCACGATATCCCTCGTTACTGAAATCCATTTGAGGTGTATCCGTAGAACGACCGTACCCTGGCCATACGAACTCCGTTTGGGCTCCATGACTTGCCAAAACGACCGCAGCGAAAATTCGTATCCTTCTGTCACAAACTTCGTCTGTTTCGGAATAATTTCGGAGGCCGAAAACGGCTTGCAGAATTGAGTTTCGGATGATTTAGTGGTTGGCGTGCACTCTTCTAGCGTCTACCACCCTACCGTGAGCTCACCCACGGACAGATACTGCGACAATGACGTACAGAACAATGTTACATGACTCTATTTCTGCACCAACAAGCCCTACATGCTAGTCTGGATGGAAGGAGAAGCCTCTTCGGTGCACCGAACACCCCAAAACTTGCCGTTTTGCATGGTTTATCACCCATACCGCTACCACCCACATTTTTGTCCATGCACATGTGTTGTTCTTGGACAAAACTGTGCATACCAGCTCTTCTACATTACATTCGTACTGTTCGAAAATAATAGGCCATTTCGAGTGGCGCAAAATGGCTCGTGGGCGCGAGCAAGTTACCCTGGAAGCCGGATTCACGATATCCTTCGTTGCTGAAATCCATTTGAGGTGTATCCATAGAACGATGGTACCTTGGCCATACGAACTCCGTTTAGGCTCCATGACCTGCCAAAACGACCGCAGCGAAAATTCGTATCCTTCTGTCACACACTTCGTCTGTTTCGGAATAATTTCGGAGGCCGAAAACGGCTTGCAGAATTGAGTTTCGGATGATTTAGTGGTTGGCGTGCACTCTTCTAGCGTCTACCACCCTACCGTGAGCTCACCCACGGACAGATACTGCGACAATGACGTGCAGAACAATGTTACATGACTCTATTTCTGCACCAGCAAGCCCTACATGCTAGTCTGGATGGAAGGAGAAGCCTCTTCGGTGCACCGAACACCCAAAAACTGGCCGTTTTGCATGGTTTATCACCCATACCGCTACCACCCACATTTTTGTCCATGCACATGTTTTATTCTGGGACAAAACTGTGCATACCAGCTCTTCTACATTACATTCGTACTGTTCGAAAATAATAGGCCATTTCGAGTGGCGCAAAATGGCTCGTGGGCGCGAGCAAGTTACCCTGGAAGCCGGATTCACGATATCCCTCGTTGCTGAAATCCATTTGAGTTGTATCCGTAGAACGACCGTACCCTGGCCATACGAACTCCGTTTGGGCTCCATGACCTGCCAAAACGACCGCAGCGAAAATTCGAATCCTTCTGTCACAGACTTCGTCTGTTTCGGAATAATTTCGGAGGCAGAAAACGGCTTGCAGAATTGAGTTTCGGATGATTTAGTGGTTGGCGTGCACTCTTCTAGCGTCTACCACCCTACCGGGAGCTCACCCACGGACAGATACTGCGACAATGACGTGCAGAACAATGTTACATGACTCTATTTCTGCACCAGCAAGCCCTACATGCTAGTCTGGATGGAAGGAGAAGCCTCTTCGGTGCACCGAACACCCAAAAACTTGCCGTTTTGCATGGTTTATCACCCATACCTCTACCACCCACATTTTTGTCCATGCACATGTGTTGTTCTTGGACAAAACTGTGCATACCGGCTGTTCTACATTACATTCGTACTGTTCGAAAATAATAGGCCATTTCGAGTGGCGCAAAATGGCTCGTGGGCGCGAGCAAGTTACCCTGGAAGCCGGATTCACGATATCCCTCGTTGCTGAAATCCATTTGAGGTGTATCCGTAGAACGACCGTACCCTGGCCATACGAACTCCGTTTGGGCTCCATGACCTGCCAAAACGACCTCAGCGAAAATTCGTATCCTTCTGTCACACACTTCATCTGTTTCGGATTAATTTCGGAGGCCGAAAACGGCTTGCAGAATTGAGTTTCGGATGATTTAGTGGTTGGCGTGCACTCTTCTAGCGTCTACCACCCTACAGTGAGCTCACCCACGGACAGATACCGCGACAATGACGTGCAGAACAATGTTACATGACTCTATTTCTGCACCAACAAGCCCTGCATGCTAGTCTGGATGGAAGGAGAAGCCTCTTCGGTGCACCGAACACCCAAAAACTTGCCGTTTTGCATGGTTTATCACCCATACCGCTACCACCCACATTTTTGTCCATGCACATGTGTTGTTCTTGGACAAAACTGTGCATACCAGCTCTTTTACATTACATTCGTACCGTTTGAAAATAATAGGCCATTTCGAGTGGCGCAAAATGGCTCGTGGGTGTGAGCAAGTTACCTTGGAAGCCGGATTCACCATATCCCTCGTTGCTGAAATCCATTTGAGGTGTATCCGTAGAATGACCGTACCCTGGCCATACGAAATCCGTTTGGGCTCCATGACCTGCCAAAACGACCGCAGCGAAAATTCGTATCCTTCTGTCACACAATTCGTCTGTTTCGGAATAATTTCGGAGGCCGAAAACGGCTTGCAGAATTGAGTTTCGGATGATTTAGTGGTTAGCGTGCACTCTTCTAGCGTCTACCACCCTATCGTGAGCTCACCCACGGACAGATACTGCGACAATGACGTCCAGAACAATGTTACATGACTCTATTTCTGCACCAACAAGCCCTACATGCTAGTCTGGATGGAAGGAGAAGCTTCTTCGGTGCACCGAACACCCAAAAACTTGCTGTTTTGCATGGTTTATCACCCATACCGCTACCACCCACATTTTTGTCCATGCACATGTGTTGTTCTTGGACAAAACTGTGCATACCAGCTCTTCTACATTACATTCGTACTGTTCGAAAATAATTAGCCATTTCGAGTGGCGCAAAATGGCTCGTGGGCGCGAGCAAGTTACCCTGGAAGCCGGATTCACCATATCCCTCGTTGTTGAAATCCATTTGAGGTGTATCCGTAGAACGACCGTACCCTGGCCATACGAAATCCGTTTGGGCTCCATGACCTGCCAAAACGACCGCAGCGAAAATTCGTATCCTTCTGTCACACAATTCGTCTGTTTCGGAATAATTTCGGAGGCCGAAAACGGCTTGCAGAATTGAGTTTCGGATGGTTTAGTGGTTAGCGTGCACTCTTCTAGCGTCTACCACCCTATCGTGAGCTCACCCACGGACAGATACTGCGACAATGTCGTCCAGAACAATGTTACATGACTCTATTTCTGCACCAACAAGCCCTACATGCTAGTCTGGATGGAAGGAGAAGCCTCTTCGGTGCACCGAACACCCAAAAACTTGCCGTTTTGCATGGTTTATCACCCATACCGCTACCACCCACATTTTTGTCCATGCACATGTGTTGTTCTTGGAGAAAACTGTGCATACCAGCTCTTCTACATTACATTCGTACTGTTCGAAAATAATTAGCCATTTCGAGTGGCGCAAAATGGCTCGTGGGCGTGAGCAAGTTACCCTGGAAGCCGGATTCACCATATCCCTCGTTGCTGAAATCCATTTGAGGTGTATCCGTAGAACGACCGTACCCTGGCCATACGAACTCCGTTTGGGCTCCATGACCTGCCAAAACTACCGCAGCGAAAATTCGAATCCTTCTGTCACAAACTTCGTCTGTTTCGGAATAATTTCGGAGGCCGAAAACGGCTTGCAGAATTGAGTTTCAAATGATTTAGTGGTTGGCGTGCACTCTTCTAGCGACTACCACCCTACCGTGAGTTCACCCAAGGACAGATAGTGCGACAATGACGTGCAGAACAATGTTACATGACTCTATTTCTGCACCAACAAGCCCTGCATGCTAGTCTGGATGGAAGGAGAAGCCTCTTCGGTGCACCGAACACCCAAAAACTTGCCGTTTTGCATGCTTTATCACCCATACCGCTACCACCCACATTTTTGTCCATGCACATGTGTTGTTCTTGGACAAAACTGTGCATACCAGCTCTTCTACATTACATTCGTACTGTTCGAAAATAATAGGCCATTTCGAGTGGCGCAAAATGGCTCGTGGGCGCGAGCAAGTTACCCTGGAAGCCGGATTCACGATATCCCTCGTTGCTGAAATCCATTTGAGGTGTATCCGTAGAACGACCGTACCCTGGCCATACGAACTCCGTTTGGGCTCCATGACCTGCCAAAACGACCTCAGTGAAAATTCGTATCCTTCTGTCACACACTTCATCTGTTTCGGATTAATTTCGGAGGCCGAAAACGGCTTGCAGAATTGAGTTTCGGATGATTTAGTGGTTGGCGTGCACTCTTCTAGCGTCTACCACCCTACAGTGAGCTCACCCACGGACAGATACCGCGACAATGACGTGCAGAACAATGTTACATGACTCTATTTCTGCACCAACAAGCCCTGCATGCTAGTCTGGATGGAAGGAGAAGCCTCTTCGGTGCACCGAACACCCAAAAACTTGCCGTTTTGCATGGTTTATCACCCATACCGCTACCACCCACATTTTTGTCCATGCACATGTGTTGTTCTTGGACAAAACTGTGCATACTAGCTCTTTTACATTACATTCGTACCGTTTGAAAATAATAGGCCATTTCGAGTGGCGCAAAATGGCTCGTGGGTGTGAGCAAGTTACCTTGGAAGCCGGATTCACCATATCCCTCGTTGCTGAAATCCATTTGAGGTGTATCCGTAGAATGACCGTACCCTGGCCATACGAAATCTGTTTGGGCTCCATGACCTGCCAAAACGACCGCAGCGAAAATTCGTATCCTTCTGTCACACAATTCGTCTGTTTCGGAATAATTTCGGAGGCCGAAAACGGCTTGCAGAATTGAGTTTCGGATGATTTAGTGGTTAGCGTGCACTCTTCTAGCGTCTACCACCCTATCGTGAGCTCACCCACGGACAGATACTGCGACAATGACGTCCAGAACAATGTTACATGACTCTATTTCTGCAACAACAAGCCCTACATGCTAGTCTGGATGGAAGGAGAAGCTTCTTCGGTGCACCGAACACCCAAAAACTTGCTGTTTTGCATGGTTTATCACCCATACCGCTACCACCCACATTTTTGTCCATGCACATGTGTTGTTCTTGGACAAAACTGTGCATACCAACTCTTCTACATTACATTCGTACTGTTCGAAAATAATTAGCCATTTCGAGTGGCGCAAAATGGCTCGTGGGCGCGAGCAAGTTACCCTGGAAGCCGGATTCACCATATCCCTCGTTGTTGAAATCCATTTGAGGTGTATCCGTAGAACGACCGTACCCTGGCCATACGAAATCCGTTTGGGCTCCATGACCTGCCAAAACGACCGCAGCGAAAATTCGTATCCTTCTGTCACACAATTCGTCTGTTTCGGAATAATTTCGGAGGCCGAAAACGTCTTGCAGAATTGAGTTTCGGATGGTTTAGTGGTTAGCGTGCACTCTTCTAGCGTCTACCACCCTATCGTGAGCTCACCCACGGACAGATACTGCGACAATGTCGTCCAGAACAATGTTACATGACTCTATTTCTGCACCAACAAGCCCTACATGCTAGTCTGGATGGAAGGAGAAGCCTCTTCGGTGCACCGAACACCCAAAAACTTGCCGTTTTGCATGGTTTATCACCCATACCGCTACCACCCACATTTTTGTCCATGCACATGTGTTGTTCTTGGACAAAACTGTGCATACCAGCTCTTCTACATTACATTCGTACTGTTCGAAAATAATTAGCCATTTCGAGTGGCGCAAAATGGCTCGTGGGCGTGAGCAAGTTACCCTGGAAGCCGGATTCACCATATCCCTCGTTGCTGAAATCCATTTGAGGTGTATCCGTAGAACGACCGTACCCTGGCCATACGAACTCCGTTTGGGCTCCACGAACTCCGTAGAACTCAAGGGTGATCCGCTCCGTAGGTGTGGGGCGAATCGCCGTGGCAAGGGTCTTGTCGGGGCTGCTTAGAACCAGCCCCCGGCAAGGACCTTGCCGGGGGATCCCGCTTCGTCCCCTTTGCTCTTTGTGGTCTTCGCTTTGGGCTTCAGTCTCCATAGAGCTTCAGTCTTACCCTGGCTCACCTCCCTGGCCATGCTTGGTGTGGTGGTGCCCGTGGCACAGACTGCCCGTGCACAGTCATAGGGGTACAAAAAGTGTACCCCTCTTTTTGTACACCGACACAGCCCTAGATTGGTCTAGGGGGGTGGTCGGAGGGGGGAGAGAGGGGGCGCACCTAGGGTGGGCCTTAAGGCCCATCTGCCCCTTGGGTTTGCCCCCTCCCCTCTTCCCTGCGCCTTGGGCCTTGGTGGGAGGTGCACCAGCCCACCTAGGGGCTGGTCCCTTCCCACTCTTGGCCCACGTAGGCCTCCGGGGCTGGTGGCCCCTCCCGGTGGACCCCCGGAACCCTTTCGGTGGTCCTGGTATGTTACCGATAACGCCCAGAACAATTCCGGTGACCAAAATGGGACTTCCCATATATAAATCTTTACCTCTGGAACTCCTCGTGATGTCCGGGATCTCATCCGGGACTCCGAACAACATTCGGTAACCATGTACATCTATTCCCTATAACCCTAGCGTCATCGAACCTTAAGTGTGTAGACCCTACGGGTTCAAGAATCATGTAGACATGATCGAGATATATCTCCGGTCAATAACCAACAGCGGGATTTGGATACCCATGTTTTCTCGCACATGTTCCACGATGATCTCATCAGATGAACCACAATGTCAAGGATTCAATCAATCCCGTATACGATTCCCTTTGTCTACCGGTATATCACTTGCCCGAGATTCGATCGTTGGTATATCGATACCTTGTTCAATATCGTTACGGCAAGTCTCTTTACTCATTCCGTAACACATCATACCATGACCAAACCCTTAGTCACATTGAGCTCATTACAAAGATGTCTTACCGAGTGGGCCCAGAGATACCTCTCCGTCATACGGAGTGAAAAATCCCAGTCTCAATTCGTGCCAACCCAAGCGATGCTTTTGGGGATACCCGTAGTGTACCTTTATAGCCACCCAGTTACATTGTGACGTTTGGCACACCCAAAGTACTCCTACGGTATCCGGGAGTTGCACAATCTCATGGTCTAAGGAAAGGATACTTGACATTGGAAAATCTTTAGCATACGAACGACACGATCTTGTGCTAGGCTTAGGATTGGGTCTCACTCACCGTTTTTGGGTCCCAGGGTGATTTCCACGATTAAGGAACCCCGGGGTGCGTTTACGTGTCGGTCATCAGCACTCGCAGTTTTGGCCGATTCTGGCCCGTTTCGTGGACTATTACTCTCCGTTTTGGGGTCCCGGGGTGATTTCCACGATTAAGGAACCCCGGGGTGCATTTAAGTGTCGGTCATCAGCACTCACAGTTTTGGCCGATTTTGGCCCGTTTCGTGGACTATTACTCACCGTTTTGGGGTCCCGGGGCGATTTCCACTATTAAGGAACCTCGGGGTGCGTTTACGTGT
>LR738715.1:2912386-2960459 GCA_902687465.1 Secale cereale | reverse complement strand
CCCAGAGTGATTTCCACGATTGACGATCCCCGAGGTGCATTTACGTGTCCGTCGTCAACACTCACAATTATGGCCAATTCCTACCCGTTTCGTGGACTATTACTCACCGTTTTGCGGGCCCGAAGCGATTTCCATAGTTGTTGAACCCCAAGTTGCAGTTATGTGTCGGTCATCAACACTCGTAGTTTTGGCCGATTCTGGCCCGTTTCGTGAACTATTACTCACTATTTAGGGGTCCTAAGTCATTTCCACGATTAACGAACCCTGAGGTGCATTTACGTGTTGGTCATCAACACTCGTGGTTTTTGTCTATTCTGGTCCGTTTCATGCACTATTACTTACCGTTTTGGGGTCCCAGAGTGATTTCCACGATTGACGATACTGGTCCGTTTCGTGCACTATTACTGGTGTTGTTTTTGTGCAGAAATAAAAAGTTCTCAGAATCGCCTGAAAATCAACGAAGATTTATTTCAGAAAATATAAAAAATACCTACAAGAAGATCCACACCTGGGGGCCCATGGGCCGTCCTCGAGGGTGGGGTGCGTGCCCCCCTTCCCAGGGTGCGCCCCCTACCTCGAGGGCACCCCGATGCCCCACCGACGTATCCCCCGGTCCTATAAATTCCGTTTCGTAGAGAGAAAACTCAAGGAGAAAGAATTATTGCGTTTTACGATACGGAGCCGCCGCCAAGCCCTAATCTCTCTCGGGAGGGCTGATCTGGAGTCCGTTCGGGGCTCCGGAGAGTGGAGATAGTCGCCGTCGTCATCATCAACCTTCCTCCATCACCAATTCCATGATGCTCACCGCCGTGTGTGAGTAATTCCATCGTAGGCTTGCTGGACGGTGATGGGTTGGATGGGATCTATCATGTAATCAAGTTAGTTTTGTTAGGGTTTGATCCCTAGTATCCACTATGTTCTGAGATTGATGTTGCTATGACTTTGCTATGCTTAATGCTTGTCACTAGGGCCCGAGTGCCATGATTTCAGATCTGAACCTATTATGTTTCCATGAATATATGTGTGTTCTTGATCCTATCTTGCAAGTCTATAGTCACCTACTATGGGTTATGATCCGGCAACCCCGAAGTGACAATAATCGGGACCACTCCCGGTGATGACCATAGTTTGTGGAGTTCATGTATTCACTATGTGTTAATGCTTTGGTCCGGTACTCTATTAAAAGGAGGCCTTAATATCCCTTAGTTTCCAATAGGACCCCGCTGCCACGGGAGGGTAGGACAAAAGATGTCATGCAAGTTCTTTTCCATAAGCATGTATGACTATATTCGGAATACATGCCTACATTGCATTGATGAACTAGAGCTAGTTCTGTGTCACCCTAGGTTATAACTTCTACATGATGAATCGCATCCGACGTAATTTCCCATCACCGATCCAATGCCTACGAGCTTTACCTATATTGTTAGTTGCTATTTACTTTCACGTTGCTCATATCACAAAAACACCATATTTGCTTTTATTGCTGCTACCACCACTATCGTATTACTGTGCTACTAAACTATCTTGCTGCAGATACTAAGTTTCCAGGTGTGGATGAATTGACAACTCAGTTGCTAATACTTAAGAGTATTCTTTGTCTCCCCTTGTATCGAAACAACAAATTTGGGTTTAATATTTTACCCTCGAAAACTGTTGCGATCCCCTACACTTGTGGGTTATCAAGACTATTTTCTGGCGCCGTTTCCGGGGAGCATAGCTCTATTCTTTAAGTCATTTGGGATTTATATCTGCTTATCACTATGAAGAATTTGAAGGACTCAAAAACCAAGATCTTACCCTCAACTACGAGGGAAGGTAAGGAACTGCCATCTAGCTCTGCCTAGATTCTCCTTCTGTTATGAGTAAACTTGCGACACCTACTCCTGCTATTGAATCTGATATGTCCTATGTTGTTGATGATGCTACTTCTGCTATGTATGATGAAACTATCTCTATGCCTGATACTGTGCCACTAGGTGAATTTCTAGAGTTACAAATTGCTAAGGTTAGGGAGAGTGCAAATGTTGATGATATTTATGAAAGTGATGATGAAACTACTCCCAATAGATATGAATTGCATGTTGTGCCTGAGGGTTATGTTATGGATGAAGAAACTTCTAGATACTTTGTTGCTTGCAATGATAGATATGATCTTAAGAAGTTATTATCTAAGTTGAAAGAAAAAGTCCTTGAATGCTAGAATGTAACATGACCCTGCTTTTGCTACTTCACCTATTTGTGTCATTGATAAGGATTATGAATTCTCTATTGATCCTGAGTTAATTACTTTGGTTGAATCTGATCCTTTCCATGGCTATGAGTCTGAAACTGTTGTGGCACATCTTACCAAGTTTAATGATATAGCCACCCTGTTTACCAATGATGAAATGATTCGCTATGAGTCTGACATGTCCCAGAGTCCATAAAAACAGTGCTAATGCTTCTTTGCTTGACATGTTGCAAGTTGACCTTAAACCGTATTTCTCAACTAGCAAATCATGTAATGGGTAAAACACTGACCTCCGCATCCTGAACATGGAGTAGAATGCTTTTGGATTCATCTCTTTCTCTTGTACCCACTGCAATCATGTCATTGTCGGTACTCTTCTAGGTGCATACGACACCCTCTCTTTGTTTTGAAGATAATATGCCATTGCAAGAATACAAAAATCAAGTTCTTCATCTTCCTCCTCAACAGAGATATTCATCTGTCACATAGACAACACAAGATACAAGCCATTATAATTTTATAATTTCGACCATGACAAAACAGAACAAAAACATGGTGCACACCACACCATACATGACATTACATATTGGTAGAAAATAGATCCACGACCACACAAATTGACAACATATAATCTGGATTCAAACCATTACAATCTGATTGTAAATAGTCTGTTCAAAGCAAAAATAACATAGGTTCATGGCACTATAAGTTGATACCAAATATTTTTGTTCAAAGAAAATAACATAACATAGGTTCTAATCTTTCTTCATAAAAAGATTCCATGTCCTCGTGATCCATTCAAGCCTCACATTAGGCTCCTCCTCCTTGAGGGCACTGAAAACATCACGATGTTCCTTTTTCGTAAACAATTGTAGAGCATAGAAATACACATCACTTCCAGGCTTACCACCATCATTCACCACCATGGCCTTCATTTCTTTAATCTCATCTCTCACAGTATCCTCAATCGTCTGAGATGTCACCGAATTGCGGCTAATCTCCCTCCTTTCCCAAAGGTCAACCATACGATTAAATACCATTTTATCATCAGTATCTTTGGCCATCTTTTGAACCATCGCCGGACTAGGTGAGTAAGGACATGCTCTCTTCTTTCGACCTTTAGTTGAAACATGGGTGGGTGTATCTTGGGTGACATCTATTTCACATCCCGAGTCCTCATCATCATCCCCAATGTTAATTTGAGAGGTAGGAATTTGAGATGACGAAGGTGGCACCCTCGCATATGCATTTGTTACACTATGGTCATCAAATACATTACTCATTCTTTCCTCATCAACTAATGGAGCATATCGAAACTTGGCCGCCAATTCATTTCTCTGCAAAAATATATCACATAAATACATTAATAAAATAATTGGAAGACAAAGTTGCTTACGAAAGTAATATGAATTCATCAATACTTGTATCTCATTTGTCCACCATTCATCGCTAGCAGCAATGCTCTTAGTAACAGGATCAACTAGATCATTGATGGCGCGCGTTGCTGCGCCCGTCCATGTTGACACTATAATGTTATTGATTGATAGAAATATGTGGAGCCAAATACTCTTCATGTTAAATTAAGTTAGTATGGCAATTCATTTCATGTTGTGGCTCATGATGCAAAATTTCAAAAGTTGTACTGCTACAGAGAACTTCCTCTTGAATTGAAGATAGCATAGATAACTAAAGCCAATAAAAAAATCTATTTATCAAAATGATTAGATACTACAATAACAAACATGACTACATTATTTGGAAGACAATATATACAAAATGACTACCTTCTCAAGCCCTAGATCGTAACTTGACTGCTTTGTCTAGCAAATGAGCTTATTTTCCACCACTCCAGTGGAAAGCAATTTTATTAGTGCGAATTCCCGGAATTCCCTATGTTTATACTCAGTGTGTATATATGCATGCTTGCACATTCTGTAACGAAGTGTAGGTCAAAGACTATGGTGACGATTGACTAAATACAAGATACAGGTCCATAAATGATATCCTTTTTCTACAGATTTATGTTCTATGTATATTAATTATACTTGAAAATCAAGCCTATTACCTCTGGCGACTCAGGTTTGAACATAGATACGATAATAGCTCCCCCGGTGAATGCTCTTCTTGTTTGAAAGGTAGATTGTTGGATGGACTTGATATTGTGACACAAAACCAGAAAGCCGTGACAAATCCTTAGTTGAAGCCCGAAACCACCCATGCATGACCCCCATCTTATTTCCAAATTAGAATTCTATAGGAGCAGGGTTTAGAAAACAACAAGTTATAATCTGAATTAGTGGAAGTTACTCACCTATTGGCAGAAGATATGGATTTATAGTACTATGAAATTTAAATCATCGTGAGCATTCTTGTTGTCAATATTATTATATTAAACTGATATGCTAAAAATAAAATAGTACAAATAGGAGACATGGCCAAACTCTCGGCTATACCAAGAAAACATTTTTCTTTTGTGAATAACTACTGGAGAAATGAAAAAATATAACATATGTCGTTGAAGAAACTTATAAACGAGATGAATTAATCACATGTAGACACTGATTTTAAAATTTTCTATGAGCAATATCTGGAAACATTCAAGAGGTAGTATAAATTAAATGTATATTCTATATGTAGATAATTCATGACGAAGGGTAACAGGTTAAGTAAATGATTAAGTAGAAAAATTAACCTGAATGTGGTGGCATGCAAAAGAGTTTATCAGTGACAATCTTGTGTGGATAAGCAAGCCATAATTTACCATGAAGAAACTGAGTTTCTAACAAAAAATAGAAGAAATGATTGCCGAAATATAGAGCTAACCAGGTCTAGAAAGAAAAGAGATGAGTAAATATAGACACTAAATTCGAAGCCTTCACCTTACTTTGTCAATTTTATAGGAAAAGAAGAATCAATTGACTATTGATAGTAAATAATGTCATATCCTCTGACATTTTATAAATTATAATCACCTCACCTCGACCAAAAATATTATACTCGTATATGTAAATAAAGAACTCAAAGCCAGCAATTTAAACTTAACAGTCAGATAACTAATACCCATGTGATATTCTCAACATATATCGGATCAACATGACTTAAAAAGCAAAGACAGTACAGTAGAAAACAGTAAAAAATGGCCAAAGTGTTCTCCCTAAAAAAGAACCAAAGTTCAATCCTAGGCAGCCATACGTTGATCAACATGTACAGGAATTTTTAGCACAAGGGCACCGACAGCGTTGAGCCGTTAGACTCCCTAATCCATGTGCAAAATAGAAATCCAAATCGGCAGAAAGTACAGAGCATCAAAGACAAAGGGAAAGGAATGATCTGTACCAGCGGAAAAGCCATGGGGAAGTATTCCTGAATCCTTTTCTCTGCCAATCCATCATCGTCACCCCTCTTCCCATCATCTCCACCACTCACACCGCAAACCGATGCCCAGCATGACCGCAGTAGCGAAGTCTATATAGCCACCTGCTGACCTGCAAGCAAGCATGCAGTACGAACAAACAAGAGTGAGCATGGACGCTAGAGTGGCAAGAACATGCGCCCATGTAGCAGGCAGATAGCCAGATACAGACACGGATCAGAGTTCACAAAGTTTCTTTGTAGCTCAGGCTACGTGGTACCCCTTATCTTCACCATCCAATTCTGCATCGCGATCCGTGCGAATGCATTTGTCTTTTTTGTTTCTCTCAAACGAGACAACATATGAACTTCAAACTTTGCAGACCGAACAAACATTAGAACATCAATGTGGGAAAAATACTTTCAGATTTTTTCATGCATTTTAAATACTTAAAATAATATTTTAGTCAAAGAAAATGCCATTTTCTATATTTATATCGGACCAAAAAATTTGAAAGTTTTTTCACACATTGATGTTCTAATGTTTGTTCGATCTGCAAAGTTTGAAGTTCACATGATGTGTCGTTTGAGAGAAACAAAAAAGAGAAATCTTCATGTTGTAAATTAATTGAAGAGTACGGATCTCAAAGCAGAGCTGAAGGGTTGAGGATAAGAGGTTCCATGTAGCCTGAGCTACAGAAAACCACACATCAGAGTTTGCCAACCACAAATGGCCAAACTGATGGATAAAGCGAAAGGGGGCAGAGTTTATGTACGCACGGGGAGATGCGGCGAGATAAATGGTGCACCTTAACAACCATTAATGGATTTGGGAAATGGAAGATCTACTGCTCGCATCAACCGTCGGCGGATCAGCTCCCCATCCCGTTTCCGCATCAGCCGGGGAGACGCGCATGGCCGCTGGGCTGCTTCGCATCCCCTTTCCGCTCGACTGCTCGCCTTTCTCCCTCGCAGCGGATCGCCCGCGTCGGCTCGATCGAGCATTCCCACTTCTCACGCATCGCTCGCGCTGGATCTGATCCCAGCGTCGGCCTATATCTCTCCCTCGCCTGTCTTCTCTTTTTTTTGGGTAGAAAAATCGAACGCGCATAGCGATCCGGTGTACTCTTGCGTAGGTTAGCTAAATGGGCTGCGGAGAAGGCCCAGTGAACCACGTATCTCCGATTTAGCTCATGGAGTAGCATCCCCTTAGGACAACCGGGCCAGGAAAAAACACAGATGATGGAGGCGCATCTAACGGCTAAAAAAGACCCCGATGCAAGATCTGACGGCCGAAACTGCTGAGTGCGTGAGAGGGCTCGGTTTAGGTGCGGTTATACTGTCCTAATAAATTCCAATGCCAGATGCCTTTTGGTTCAATGTCTTCCAACAATTGTACTCTTTTTTTAGTAGATCCCACCTATTCTTGAATTGTTTGCGAATGTAATTTCTCTTTGTTCCCTCATTGAACTTTCTTATCATATTTTCGTAGCCAATTGCGGTCAGATGTCAATCGGAACGGTTATTTGCATTCACTTCTTCAATACAAATATCAAGAAAAAATTTATGGGCCATAGGATCCCAAGTTGCTTTCCCAGGTTTCCCTTTATCCATCTATAAAAAATGAATGTTTCAATTAATCAAATACCCCGTACCCCATAGCACATAGCCCGTAGTAAATCAAGGCACGAACTGAATATTTTTGTTCGTACACACAGTCACACACATGTACATACACGGCAACCAGTGTGCAATCTGAAGTATTTTTGCTTATTCTCTACCGTAGATCTCATATATGACAAGCCTCAAAGCATAGATCGCATGGCAGAACAAGATAGAAATAAACTAGAAGCAATAAAATCTATGTGTGCTTACCTGCAGAAGAGCTTGGACAAAAATCTTGATCTGCTGTAAGAAGGTGAAGGGGGGGAGGGACGGACTGGAGCGTCGGACGGGAGGAGAGCTGGACTGGGGCGTCCCTCGAGTAGAGAAACAATGGAGAGACCTCCAGGTGGGGCGTCGGAGCAGAGCTGTAGCAGCGTCGGCTACCCACGAGACTCCATGCGAGCGACGACGGCGGCGACGGCTGGCAGTGATCGGCTGCGGCGGCGGCTGGCGGCGATCGGCGGCGGAAGGCAGGACGATGGCGGCGGAAGGCAATGTTGTCAGGTACGCGGATTGTTCTGTACGTGCATGGGCCATGGACGGCTTGTTCTGTAGGCTGGGTGATGACAGTTTTGCCGTAAATACAAGGGACAAAAAGGGTAATAAGAAATACCGCTTCACTTTTTAAAGGGTTGCGCTCGGGAAGCTGCCCTTCGCTGGCTTCTCTCAAACGTGAAGGAGGGGGCTGTCGCTGGAAATTAAGCCAATGGCATATAAGTAAACGAGTTCTTTTTGGCTTGAGTGTGTTGTGATTGTGGTCTGTTTTATAGGAGTTTCCGTCTTTTTTAGGTCCGGATCGACTAATGTCCTACAACTGCAATGTACAAACAATACACAGGATCACTTTTTTGAAGTAAATGATGATTGATATTTTTAAATAGATAGAATGTTTTTTAGTTAAGTTAACATTATTTGATAATGTGTAAATATATGATTTAAGACATGATAAAGCGAACATTACTCGACACTGTGTGAACAATTTAAAAAATACATGAACCTTTAAAAAAATATACGTCAACATTTAAAAAAATTACATGGACATTAAGAGAGAGAAAAATGTAAACACAAATTTTCAAGATTAAATGAAAATTTCTAAAATACAAGAACATTTATTTAAAACTTGCAACGAGAAAATTTTGCATTTTGTGTTAACCAGGTTACAAAACATTTTAACATGTTTTTTATTTAAATAATGCATATACATTTAGACCAATTTGAAATATAACAATATATAAAAGGGAAAAAATGAAATGGAAAAACTAGGTTGCATTTTCGGGCTTGGCTCCTTTTCAGCGAGAAAAGTTGAACCTGGTCAGCATCATCTCTTCGCCGTGATGATCCATCTAAATCTCCCCACCGATTGCGCCGTATGCGACCTTTAATCTATATTAGGGTTGCTGTACTGATCAACTTGGTTAATTTACTACCTGCGCTCTTCTTCCTCTTTACTCTCCTCAGGCTGACTGAACCACACCGGTAATTATATATTGACAAGCACTAGTGGATTAGACCAACATTAGTCAGTCAGTCAGGACTTTAATTTGTGCTCTTCCAGTCCATATATAGTATCTTTAAAAAAGACAATCAGTCCATATATATATATATAGCTGACAGACAATACCCAACAACACAACAGAAGCAACATCTCATGGCAATATGAGCACACAAACACAGATGAATGCTCCGTGATGAGTGATGATTTCTTTCCCTGTTTGTTGCTACATTTGCATCTAGTTTTTCCTCTTTTGGCGAAGTTTCACAACACAAACTGGAACTGGGGCTCTAAGAAACCAGACACAAGGCCTTGACTGGTTTGGAGAGGGAGCTGTGTTGCCTTTCCTTCCTTGGGTGCCCAGTTCAGCGTCCACAGAGTCACCCCGGTGTTGCATCATGAAGCAAGCATCTGACAATTATGAGCCACATTAACAAGTATACAAAGTAAAAGCAGTAATACACACAACACATACATAGATGAATGAGGAATGAGAATGACCCACTGCCAGAAAACTGATTCAGTCAGTTGAAATTAATAATCTTACTTACAGGGTCAGAGCTGACGGGAAATATATAGCAGGGCCTTTAATTCCATTATGAATCACAACTGTAAGTACTTGAGAGCTCGCTCTTTCACCATCAAACAAGACACTGCTCTGCTCCCAGAGAATTATTGGCCGCTTCTTCGCATTGTGAAATTGATCTCCATGTAAGCCTGCACGCATGGTTGACCAAGTCATGTGGATGTTATTATAGCACAATGGAAAAAAAAAAGGCTCGTTGCAGCTGGGACCATGGAGGGCCGCACCACGCCACGATGTATGTAGACACTGGCCACTCCCTTGAGCTCTGCCTCATTTCTTGCACATTGTGAAATTGATCAATTTCACAATGAAAAATTATGAAACAGCAGTTTACATGACCTATTCAACTATGCGTGCGAGCTTCGGCAAGTATGGAACAGCAATGTAAGCCTGCACGCATAGTTGACTAGGTCATGTGGATGCCAGCTATTAGATGTTACTGCGCAATGAAAAATTGCCTGCTTGAAGAGATGAATTTTTCAATTTAAGCAAGTAGAAGAAACAGAAAAGAGAACAAATAAGGCAAGTCTGCTGTGCAGGCAACCATGAAAGGCAATTCCCTTCTTGGATGCTACTTCAGTTTCTCAATGTTAACAAGATTAGCTACAACAAATGATGCATAGAAGGAAAGAAAAAGTGTTGATGCGGCCGCGTACCTCCTCTTCTCTGCACCCAACAAGAATGAGAGCAGAGCATGTATGTAGCCACCAACCAATGAGAGGAAATATGGATGGCCTCACATGATGAATTCGATTTTGGAGATTTTTCGAATCTTGTGGGCACCTCGCAATCAGACTTGGACATCTAACAATTCTGAGCAGCTTCGAAGCAGAGAGACTCTGTATGCTTTCAGGCAAACATGTCAGATTGGGGCATTCGCCGATTTCAATTTCTTCTAGGGAAGTCAATTTAAGAGCACTGAGGTTTTTCATGCTTTCAGGCAAAGATGTCACGTTGCAACAATCTTGGATGTCAAAGATTTGCAGAGAACTGAACTCGCCCAGCCATACCGGGAGTGCCTCCAGGTCCTTCAATGACCTCAAAAATAGCTCAGTGAGAGAGGTGAAGCACCGCATGACCTCTGGCAATGTCCTCAATCCACCGACGGAGGTTACCCCAAGTACCTCAAGGGTGGGAAAGTGTTTAAGTCTATCCCACATGTCATGGGAGAAACTAGAGCACTTTACAGTCATTGTAGAAGGATGAATGGAAGACGAGAGCTTTCCAAATCCTCGTTCTGGCAAAACTGTCTCGTTGTTGATCAAAACCCAATTCATACTTCTTGGGGGATATGGTAGGCGTCTACCTCCAAATGATGCAAATGATGGATTAGAAACTCTTGGTTTTCTTCACTTGACTCTGTTGTCCACCATTCCTCCAAATTCTCCATCAACGTCAATGTCAGTTCTCTCAGTTTCATACAAGGCCTGCCTTCACCATAGAACTCTTTACCGACCTTCCTAATGTTGGGAATGTTCTTCAGACGCAGGCTTCTTAAATTTGGCAGTGCTCCGAATGAAGGAAGACAATCGCATGCTTCCAAATCAGTGAGAGTCAGTTCGCTGAGAAAAGGGAGGTGAAGCATCCAGTTAGGGAAATCTTTACTCGTGTACCCAAATAGATGAAAGCTTTCAAGATGTCCAGCACAGATTTACCTCCTTCGTTTTTCCAGAAAAGCCTTAATTCTCGAATATCTGATTTATCACGCAGATTTAGTCTGTCTGCATCTTCTGGATGCCTCACATTCTCAAGGTCTGGAAGCATGAACAATTTGATACCACAAGATCCACTATACTGCTGCATTCTCTACTCTCTATCTCATGTACACGATGCATTACTGTGCCCACAAAACCTAGACGCTTTCGAATGGCTGACATCTTTTTAAAGAAACGAGAAGATGAACCATCATTCACAAACTGGGTGAGACTAGTCATGTCACCAATGCTATCAGGCCAGTCACACATATCTAGAGGACGGCCATTCATGTGCAGTATTTGGAGGTTAAGGTTACCAAATGAGGAAGGGAGCGAATGGAGCCTAAGACAGTATGACAAATATAGACACCTCAGCTTAAGCAACTTGCATATTGACTCAGGCAATAGTTCGAGCTTAGAACAACTCGTTAGGTTCAAATATTCAAGCTCAGAGAGGTGACCAAAACATCCAGGGAGTTCTTCAAGGTTATGACAATCTGAAAGGTCTAGGTATTTCAAATGATTAAGTTGGCAAAATGATCCTGGCAGCGTTGAAACCTTGTAGCAACCACAGAGGTTCAGGAACTCAAGTTTCTGAAAGTGGCCGAAATCAATTGGCAGGTTTTCTATCTTGAAGAGCTGTGTGGAAATTTCTGGATTCAATCTCACATTGCTAGGTACAGAGTAGGGTACATATATGTACACTAGTGGGCCTTTGGGCCACACACACATACACACACAGCCCAACACTCCCCCTCAAGATGGATGATAGATATCTATCATTCCCATCTTGTTGCATGCTAAATTACATTCTTTGACACCTAAACCCTTAGTTAGACTATCTGCTACTTGGTTCCCTGAGCTTACATAATTTAATTCTATTATACCCTCATCTAACTTCTCTTTAATAAAGAAGCGATCAATCTCCACATGTTTTGTTCTATCATGCTGGACTGGGTTGTTGGCTATGTTGATGGCTGATTTATTATCGCACCACACCTTCACAGGACCCCTTCTCATCACTTTCAGTTCTGTTAGAAGATTTCTTACCCACAACATTTCACTAAGGCCTAATGACATAGCCCTGTATTCCGCTTCAGCCGTCGATCTTGATACAACTGATTGCTTCTTGCTTCTCCATGACACAAGGTTCCCTCCAACAAACACACAATATCCGGAAGTAGATCTTCTATCATCAAGACAACTCGCCCAATCAGCATCACTATAACCATCTACATTTAAATGTCCATTCTTCTTAAACCATAGCCCCTTCCCTGGACTACCTTTTAGATATCGCAAGATATGGTGTACTGCATCTAGATGGCCACTCCTAGGATCATGCATGTATCTGCTTACCACACTCACAGCGTAGGAAATGTCAGGTCTTGTGTGGCATAAGTATAAGAGTCGCCCAACAAGCCTTTGATAATTCTCCCTATCCACTGGTTTTCCTGACTGCGCAGAAAGCTTGTGGTTTTGATCAATAGGTGTTGATGCAGCCCGACATCCAAGCATACCTGTGTCACTAAGTAAGTCCAGAACATACTTTCTTTGAGAGAGAACTATCCCTTTTGGAGACCTTGCAATTTCAATGCCTAGGAAGTATCTAAGGTGACCAAGATCTTTCACCTCAAATTCCTTGCTAAGGTTCTTCTTCAATCGCAATATTTCTATGTCATCATCTCCTGTGATTATGATATCATCCACATATACTGCAAGGATTGTAATCCTACGCTCTGAGTGTCGATAGAACACTGTGTGATCACCATTGCATTGCTTATACCCCATATGACATACCGCATGCCTAAACCTGTCAAACCATGCTCGTGGTGACTGCTTGAGCCCATATAGTGACTTTCGCAATCTGCACACCTTTCCGGCGGTCCTAGGAGTGGAGAAACCAGGCGGAATCTCCATGTACACCTCCTCATGTAGGTCGCCATGCAAGAAAGCATTTTTAACATCTAACTGATGTAAAGGCCACCCAAAATTAATTGCGCAAGAGATTAGGATCCTCACTGTGCTCATCTTTGCCACCGGTGCAAATGTCTCATCATAGTCAATCCCATATGTTTGACTATATCCTCTGGCAACTAGTCTTGCCTTGTACCTTTCGATTTTCCCTTCTGGATTCTGCTTCACTGTGTATATCCATTTACAACTAACAGCCTTCTTTCCCTCAGGAAGATGTACAAGTTCCCGAGTTCTATTTTTTTCAAGGGCATTCAATTCCTCAACCATGGCATCATGCCACTTTGGATCTTGCTTTGCAGTTTTCCAGTCTTTTGGAATTTCCACTGATTGAAGTGATGAAACAAAAGCTCTATATGCAGGGGACAAAGATTCATAAGAAACATAATTGCTTATGTCATTCTCAAAGCCATACCTTGATGGAGGCTTTCCGGCCTTGATGCGAGTTTCCTTTCGCAAAGCAATTGGCAACTCAAGAGAGCTATCTTTCCCAGATGGAGTGGGTGTGTTGCATGGTGTATCGGTTGTTGATGGAGAGGAATTGACAATATCACTTATTTCACGTCCTTGTTCTACCGATTGTACCTGCTGCTCCAAGTGTTGCAACTCAACATGCTCTACAGGTTGTTGCTGCTCTACAAGCACCTTCCTTTGCTTTCTCCTCGTATACACCTGTAGGTTTTTTTCTTCATTTACTCGTCTCCATGTTTGCTCACTTGTTGGTTCATTCACCGGACATGGAATGGAACCAATTACTACCTTTGACCTCCTCGCTTCTTCACCCTCTTCGCTACTTGATTCATGTCCCCCCTCTCGACCATCATCATCAACATTAGGGGGTTCAAAATCAAACAACGAGCTAAGGTCAGTTCTCTCACCATAATATGGCTCAGATTCTCTGAACGTCACATCCATGCTCACAAATGTGCGTCGCTCACTCGGGCTCCAACACTTGTAACCTTTCTGTCCCGATGGGAATCCAATAAAGATGCACTTCACTGCACGTGGATCTAGCTTCGCCACTGAGGGTCTATGATCCCTAACGAAACAAGTGCATCCAAAAACCTTGGGTGGAACCACAAATTTGTTCTCACCTAGCAGCATTTCGCATGGAGACTTCATTCCAATCACTCTTGATGGCATGCGATTAATGAGATATGTAGCTGTCATCACAGCCTCACTCCATAAGAATTTTGGCACGTTCATCGTGTACATCAATGACCGAGCCACCTCTAAGATGTGGCGATTTTTCCTTTCTGCCACTCCATTCTGAGGAGGTGTATCTGGACAAGAGGTTTGATGCAATATACCTTGTGCTGACAGAAAAGCACCAAATTCCTTATTCACATACTCTGTCCCATTATCTGTCCGGATGATTTGAACTTGTGTGTTGAACTGATTCTTCACATAGGCATAAAAATCCAGAAAACATTTGAACACCTCATCCTTGTGCCTCATAAGATATACCCATGTCATGCAAGAGTAACAATCAATAAATGTAACAAAGTACTTCATTCCACTAACAGAGATAACAGGACATGTCCACACATCTAAATGAACAAGCACAAAGGGAGATATACTCCTAATTCCCCTATTTACATAAGACTTCCTTGTGTGTTTGCCAAACTCACAAGCGTCACACAAAAGCTTACTCTTATCCACCCCACACATTACATCAGGATATACTTTGCTCATTTTATCAAAAGACATATGTCCCATTCTACAATGTAGAAGTATCACAGTAGCTTCTTTCTCTCCCATCATCACTGCTAACACGGTAGACGTTGCGGTGTTTGTATCCTCATGATCCATGTACCATAGCCCATTATGCCTGGTTGCGGTCCCAAGCTTCCTCCCTGTTCGCCTCTCCTGAAATATACATATTTTTCGGTCAACTATTATTCGACAATCCAAATCGTCTATCAAAGCACTCATTGACACAAGATTGACCGGAAAAGCAGGAACGTGCAAAACCGATGAAAGTTTAATAAGTGGTGTGCATTGTATTGTGCCAACGCCTTTAATGAGTTGTGAGGTGCCATCGGCTGTTTGGATAGTTTCCTTACGTGTGGGTGGATATTGAGTATATGACTCAAACTCATTCGATGTGCCCGCAACATGTTTAGATGCACCTGAATCAAGGATCCAATCTGGTTGTGATACTAGTGAGGAAGTAGATGTGTGGGCACCATTACCTTCATTGGCATAAGCAAAGTGAGCAAAATCACCGAATGTGATGTCTCCTTGGCCTTTATTCCCCGCATTCTCAATCTTCCTTTTCAACTTCCTCAACTCTTCTAACTCTTTTAGAGAGAACTCAACTTTGTCAGAGGATTCATCTTCATGGACCGCCACATTTGCTTTGTGACCAATCCTATATCCTCGACCTCTACCTCCTCTTGTTCCACCTCGGCCATTTCCTCTCCCTCTTCCACGGGTAGGCCCGCGCGGGGCATGACAATCACGACTCAAGTGCCCTGTCTCACCACAGTTGAAACACTCCCTGGTCTCACTGTTCCTTACTATGAAGGCAGGACAAGATGGAGTTGTTATATTGTTCTTCATCACCTTCAGTCTGACCTCCTCTTGTGCAATTGCTGCTATAGCTTCCTCCAAAGTGGGAAGAGTGGGTTGGTGGAACATAGTAGCGCGTCTTCCCTCAAATTCTGAGTTCAAACCCTTGAGGAATTGGATCACTCACCTACGTTCAATCCACTTCTTAAAAGTAGATATGCAATCTGCATGTGGCAACTCGAGAGGGTCGAAGTGATCTAGATCAGCCCATAATCGCTGCAGCTCAGCAACATACTCCATTACAGTGTGCTCCCCCTGTCTCAGATCACTAACTCTCTCTTGTGTCTCCACCATCAACATCACATTCCCTTTCCCAGAGTATAGCTTTGACAGAGTTTTCCATACCTCAATGGCATTTGAGATTGTCTCAACAGTTGCAGCAATGCTCGGAGACAGGGAATTTAACATCCATGCCACCACCAATGAATTGGTGGTACTCCAATTCCTCCATTCTGCACCCGCCTTGCCCACTGGCTCAGTCGATTCTCCTTCAACAAAGCTCTCTAACCCCTTTGTCTTTAGGATCAGCAAAGCCCTTCGTGACCAACTTAAGTAATTTCTTACCCCCTCTAACTTAATATCATTCGGCATCAATTCTATCTTCTGCGCAGTTTCAGCATGAGGTATCATCTCTCTACTAGAGGGCGATCCGCCTCCAGTCTTCTCTGTAAGAAGTTGTGCCAACTTATCAAGCACTTGCTGGATTCCTTGATTTTCCCCCATTGATGCAGCAGCACTCAAATACACAGGCAAATCGCAGTACAAGCCTCAATACAAGACTCACCTCACTCACCTTGTAGTACACCTCTCTTCTGTACACAACAAGCAGTCTCTGCTTTTTCACTATCACAGGCGACCAAATCTACCCCCAAGCAGCTCCCTCCAGATTCCCCTTCTCTGCCTTCTTCCAAGAGCTACCTTCTTCAGTCTCAACCAGCGGCCTGCCACTCCCGCTCCACTACAGGCCACCAGCAGCAGGGGCGCTACTCTCCTCCAGCAGCTGCTCCTCTCCTGCTCCGCTCCAGACCACCACCAGCACGGGGGCTACTCTCCTCCAGCAGTTGCTCCTCTCAGATCCCAGACCACCCCAGGACGCTGCTCTACTCTCCCCCCCTGACCTCCACCACCCCTCTCACCGGCGGCTGCAACGAGGCTACAGCAGCCGCACCTGCTCTGACACCATGAAGAGCTGTGTGGAAATTTCTGGATTCAATCTCACATTGCTAGGTACAGAGTAGGGTACATATATGTACACTAGTGGGCCTTTGGGCCACACACACACATACACACACAGCCCAACATAGCTCATGGCAGCTTGATAGGTTCAGATGCTCTAAACATGGAAAGCTAACATTATCAGGTAGTTTGGTGAACTTGGAACAACCTGACATGTTTAAGAACGAGAGCTTAGGAAGGTTGCCGAATTCATCGGGGAACTGTTGAAGAGCACAACAATCTGAAATATCTAGATGATATAAGCATGTAAGCAGACAGATTGATTCAGGCAACTCTTGGAGTATACAACACCCGGACAGGTTGAGGAAAAAAAGTTGAGAGAGCTCCCCTAGGGATGCAGGTAGCTTACTGAGGCTGCTACTGCCAGATAGGTCAAGATAGCAAAGTTTGCTGAGGCGACAAATACCATCAGGCAAGGTTTCAAGCAAGGAATTGGACAGAATAAGAGTTTCCATGTTTTGAAGTGCATGAAAATTCTTAGGAAGTGACTTTATTGGCAAGCCTGTGGCATCAAGATACCTAATTAGCTTCAACTGATTAATGGAAGATGGCAGCACCACGCTACGTGGAGCAGATTGGCATTCAGCTGAATGTCCACTTAGGTCCAAGACACGTATATACTTGGACCGAGAAAATGCCTTTTTTGGGAGTTGCAGTCCCCCCAAATCCCTAAAATGGAGTGATCTAAGCTTTCCTGGAATATATTTGAAAATCTTAGGATCAATGTTAAAGTTGGTTAACTGTGCATGTCGGCAGTAACGAGCTCTGTTCCAGCTGGTGCTTTTGGCAGCATCCAGAGCAATGAATTCATCATCAACAATTATTCTTGCGAGATCATGCACCAAATCATGCATGACGAGTTCTGTAGGAGCTTTGAAATGCAATGGCCTTGGACTAACCTGCAGAGGTAACTACAATCAATATGGTATTGCAAAGAAAATGTCCGGTAAAATATAGAGTTAAGAGAAGACACTAATATCCGGTAAAATTGTAATTTCCTCGAAATCTGTGGAACCCTTATACAGAACAATTATCCATTAAATTTAAATTAAAAGTCAGAGTGTAGGACTTAATCTAGAACTACAATACAGTATATTCTACGAAAGCACGCCATACAAGAGAAATGGTGTCCATAGATACTAACCGAATCAGCAGATCCTGGAATCCGAAGAAATGACATCCCCAAAAAGGTAGTTGATGCACCTTTGGCCATCGTGCCTTGAATTGATGTATCCAAGTGCATTCCATTGCTGGATTATATGTTTGTTGTCCATGACAAAGCCCTTGGGGAAGGTTGCCAAGTATGTGAAACACATTTTGAATTCTGGCTTCATGTGGTAATAGCTAGGCATTAGCCTCTCTAATGTTCCTTTCTGGTCTCTCAAACCCAAATCTACCTTGGTGTCTCTTATTTCTTCCCATGCCTGAACGGTCCTCAGCTCTGACATTACATGCCCAAGAGCATTTGCCACGAGCGGTAAACCCCCGCACTTGCTAGCAATCTGCTTTCCAATTTCTTCCAAGCCGTCGGGGTGATCATCACGCCCAAATGCCTTTTGCTTCATTAATTCCCAACATTCACCTGGTTCTAAAACACCCAACTCTATTGTGTCCGACTCAGGAACTGGGCAAATTTTCCCCTCATTTGCAAGAAGACCAATGCGCAATTGTTGCACCACGCTTTGGTTTCGGGTAGTTACAATAATACGGCTACCCTTGCAGCCATGCTGTAACATCTGCTTCAACCTTTCAAGTTTATCTCCATCTTCTTCCCAGAGATCATCCAGAACAATCAAGTATCTTTTATTAGCAAGTTCTTCTCTCAGATTATCATACAAAAACTGCATAGAACAATTATCAAGGTTGATGTTGCTATTCAAGCTTTTCAGGATTGCACTCCCAATTTGGCGCAAATCAAACTGCTCGGATACATGAACACAGACTGTGAAGTCAAAGACACTGACTCTCTTGTCTGCAAGAACTAATTCAGCCAATGTTGTCTTGCCTACGCCACCAAGGCCAACAACAGGAATGATGGAGATATCCACCTGGTTAGCTTCTTCACTTGTGATTATCTTCTCCTTCTCGATACCCCTCCCCACCATTCCAGTTTTGGCTGCAAACGTTTCATTGTTTCTGCTCCCTTGTGCCCTTGCTGCTTGAGGCACAAGACTGAGCCTCCTTTTGCCCTCCTTTTCAATTTCAACTATTTTCTTGGTGACGTTCTTCATCTTGTGGGGCATGGTTATTCGCTGCAGGAGTGGATTGTTTCTGGAAAACCATAAGTTGACCTGCAAAATAGTACAGATAAAGAAGAATCAACATCTCAATGAATACCCTTGATTGGCTCATTTGTTTTTTTGAAGATTCAGACGATGTAAGTAACCCAGGCAGAATCTTAGTGTAGGTAGAATAGCGGAAAGTAGAGGAAGAGGAGTTAGTTACCTTGGGTTGGGTCTTGCTGATGAGCTCGTTGGCGTCCAACTCATCCAGGACATCCTCAACATCGAAGGCGACGCGCTTGAACTTGGTAAGCCACCGGTCGTACACTTGTCCTCCTTGACGCGATTTGTGGTCTGCATCGCCCAGCACAGCCTCCAGATCTGTCATCTTATCCCTCATCTCCAGCACCTCCTCTCTGTACCCCCACTGCAGAGTGATCTCCGACGGAGCGTATTCACTGAGCTTGCCGACGATTTGTTTCCCCATGGCGCCGGCAATCACAACCCCGAGCCCGCTCATGGCCACGGCTGATGGCTCCCCAGCGAAGCCAAGCTATTGCGCTCTCTCAGTCTCTTTCTGTGTGTGTGTTTGTGATGAGAATGAATGGAGTAGTGAGTGCTGTCTGAATCGTAACAAGAGTGCAGGCAAGTAGGCAAGGGGAGACAGACAGATTAGAATATGGATGCATCCCTCGTTCGTTCGAGGAAGAAATTAAAATATGGTTGGGCAGGTGACTGTCTGTCGCCTTTTTTTTAGAAAAGGGGTATTCCCCGGCCTCTGCATCAAAATGATGCATGCGGCCATCTTATTAATAAGCAAAATCAAGGTCTCCAAGTATGCGTAACAAGATTACAAAATGCTCCAACTGAGCTAGAACAAAAAGCAAGGACACCACATTCGGATGCGTTAATGTAAACAGGACCTAAACTCCTATCCTATTACATGACCGCCATCCAAACCGGTTGAAGATAACCCGAGCTACCATCTCCCAACGGATAGACCTAGTAACCAAACGCTCCCTGGCATCCATCGGAGTGAGTAGCGACCACATACGGATCAAAGCAGTGGCCCTGTGAATAACCTGCAAAAAATGAACATTCGTTGATCTGTTAAAAACCAAGTCATTCCTGCAATTCCATATAGCCCATAGTAGCGCACAAACACCCACACGGATGTGGCTCACTAATTCTTTCGCGACTCCATTCAACCACGTGCCGAATAACGTGGTGATACTAGTAGGAGGAGAAATATTAAAAGCAATATGGACCGAACGCCATAATACTTTAGCCATAGGACAATCGAGAAAGAGGTGTTTAATTGATTCATCCTTGTCGCAATAACTACAGCGCAAAGACCCATTCCAGTTACGTTTGGCCAGATTATCCTTAGTGAGAATTACTTATTTATGAACAAACCACATAAACACTTTAATTCGTAAGGGAACTTTGACCTGCCAAATGTGAGCAGACCTAGGGATAGGCACTGAGTTGATTACATCTAAATATAGCGATTTCACCGAAAACGTCCCGTTCTTAGTCAATTTCCAGTGAATACGGTCTGTCTGCTGAGACAGCTGAACATCCATCAGTCTTCTCACCAAATGAAGCCACGCTACCCAGCGGTGTCCAACCAGCGCCCTTCGGAATTGAATATTAAGAGGAGTGGACTGCAATACTGTTGCAACGTAGTCTTCTTTACGTTGAGCAATATTATAGAGAGAAGGATATTGAATGGCTAGGGGCGTCTCTCCCAACCATGTATCCTCCCAAAATCTTGTGGAAACACCGTTACCAACTAAGAACTTAGTTCTATTGAAAAAGGCCGACTTAACTTTCATCAGTCCTTTCCAAAAGGGTGAATCAGTTGGTCTAGCTGTCACTTGAGCTAGCGTCTTGGTTGTAAGGTATTTATTATGTAAGATTTGGGCCCATGTAGCATGAGTCTCAGAAGATAACATAAACAACCACTTTCTGAGTAAGCATCTATTCTTAACCTCCAAATTTTCAATTCCAAGACCCCCTTGATCCTTAGGTCTGCAAATGACATCCCATCTAGACAGCCTATACTTGCGCTTCATCTCATCACTTTGCCAAAAGAAACGCGACCGATAGAAATCCAGTCTTTTCCTAACCCCTACTGGGATCATGAAAAAGGACAGTAAAAACATGGGCATACTCGTAAGCACCGAGTTAATTAAAATCAGTCGGCCCCCGTATGACAAAAGTTTGCCCTTCCAACAGCTAAGTTTCTTCTCAAAACGGTCCTCTAGACTCTTCCACTCTTTATTAGAGAGTTTCTGATGATGGATCGGAATTCCAAGATATGTGAAGGGTAACGACCCTACCCCACATCCAAATAGCTGCTTGTAGGCTTCTTGTTCATCTTTGGCTCTTCCAAAGCAAAACAATTCACTCTTATGAAAGTTAATCTTTAACCCCGAGAGTTGCTCAAAAAGACAAAGCACAAGCTTCATATTTCTCTCCTTAGCCAAATCATGCTCCATGAAAAGAATCGTGTCATCCGCATACTGCAGGATAGATAGTCCTCCATCTACTAGATGGGGAACGAGACCACCTACCTGATCATTCTCCTTAGCTCTACCAATAAGGATTGTTAACATGTCTGCTACAATGTTGAACAAGATAGGAGACATCGGGTCACCCTGTCTTAAACCCTTGTGAGTCTGAAAGTAATGACCAATATCGTCATTAACACTGATTCCGACACAACCTTTTTGAGTGAAAGAGTCCACCTGCTTTCTCCAGGATGGATCAAAACCTTTCATTCTTAAGGCTTGCTGAAGGAACGGCCATTTGACCTTATCGTATGCTTTTTCAAAGTCCACCTTAAAAACTACCCCATCAAGTTTTTTCGTATGGATTTCATGGAGCGTCTCATGAAGGACAACAACCCCTTCAAGGATGTTTCTATCCGGCATGAAAGCAGACTGGGAAGGCTGCACAACGCTATGTGCAATCTGCGTCAATCTATTCGTTCCCACCTTAGTGAAAACCTTAAAACTGACATTAAGAAGGCAGATTGGTCGAAATTGCTCAATTCGATTCGCTTCTGCCTTCTTAGGAAGTAAAGTTATAGTACCAAAATTAAGGTGAAATAGTTTCAGATGTCCATCGAAAAGATCATGGAACATCGCAAGTAAATCAACCTTAATGATATGCCAGCACCTTTTATAAAATTCAGCCGGAAAACCATCCGGGCCAGGCACCTTATTATTCTTCATCTGTGAGATCGCATCCAACACCTCTTTCTCCGAGAACGGGGCGGATAAGATCTCGTTCTCATCTGACGCTAATTGGGGAACATCCGGAACTCGGGTCTCGTCTAGAGACACGAAACTATCATCCGGGGCCCCAAACAGCCGCTTATAATAGTCAGTGATGTAAAGCTTGAGGTTCTCCTGCCCAACAATCGTGCCCTCATCCTGCTCGAGCTGAAAAATTCTTTTCTTTCGATGCTTACCATTAGCAATCAAATGGAAGAATTGTGTGTTATCATCCCCTTGGATAACTTCACGAACCTTGGCACGGAGTGCCCATTTCAATTCTTCCTCTCGCAACAATTCCTTCAGCCTAGATTCAGCCGTTACCTTAGCCTCCAGCTCACTGGTCGCTAGGACAGAAGACTCAGCCTTAACATCGAGAGTATTAATAAGGTTGATAAGCCGCTCCTTCTCAACCTTATACACCCCGCTAAGATGCTTTGCCCAGCCACGTAGGAACTGCCTTAAATGCCTAATCTTATGCTGCCATCTGTCTATGGCAGATTTACCACCTGCACCTTTGGCCCATTCCCTGGCAACCAGGTCTAAAAACCCTTCTCTTTCAAACCACGCTAACTCGAAAGAGAAAGTATTTTTATTTCCCATATAAGTTGCCACTCTAGAGTCTACCAAAAGTGGAGTATGGTCCGAAATGGCCCTCGACAAGGCCTGAACTGTCACCATGGGAAACTTCTGTTCCCACTCCACACTACAGAGAACATGATCTAGCTTCTCATAAGTTGGGCTTGGTAGTGAATTGGCCCAGGTGAATTGTCTGCCAGAAAGCTCTATCTCTCGGAGATCCAGGCTTTCAATAATAGCAGTAAACATAAACGACCATCTGCCGTCAAAGTTATCATTGTTCTTCTCCTGCCGTCTTCTAATTATATTGAAATCACCTCCCACCAGAATTGGGAGCTGTTCATCTCCACAAATCCGAACGAGGTCTGCCAAAAAGTCTGGTTTGAGCTCAGGTTGCGCAGCTCCATATACTGCCACCAATGCCCACTGAAATCCATCGACCCTGGATCTCACCCTGAACTTTACGGCGAACTCCCCCAAGACCACGTTACGGACTTCTAAAGACTCTCTTCTTACCCCTAGTAAAATCCCACCGGACCTTCCTCTGGGGGGTAAGCAGTGCCAGCAAAATCGACACCTCCAGATAACGTACCCAGAAACTGGGAGGCAAAGTTATCTCTACCAGTTTCGGATAGGGCAATGAAATCAAGCTTGTGTTCGATAGACGCCTCCGCCAAGAACCTACGTTTAGCCAAGTCTTTCAGACCTCTGCTATTCCAGAAAATTCCTCTCATTTTTCATCATGGAATTTCTTGGCAGTCCGAATCCGAACACTCCTGCGTACAGCCGACACCGGATAAATTTTGCGGCTCCATTTACGCTTAGGCTCATGGTGCTCCCCATCCCGGTTCGTACAACCAGTTTTGGGGGCTTGAGCAATCTCCGTATCATCCGGGAGAAACTCCTCCCTGACATCACCAGTACCCTCATCCTCCGACTGAGCGAGTGATGGATCCACGTCCTCGCAAAGACTATCCAAAACCCTCACCCCTAAAGCATCAAATTCTGAGTTATTCAACGGCTTAACGGCTGCTAAGTTATTAATAACCTCAATCGCCCGCTCTGCCTCACGATCAAACAAGTCGTTAATAGATTGAGCAACCTCTTTCCCGTTCCCGCCTAAAGAAACTCCCAATTGATTTGCATTATTTATAACATCATCGGCAGAAAAATGCAAAATCGAATTGGAAATACGGACTGACATACCTGTCAAGTCCTCAATGTTCCGCAGCTTGGCCTGCCGCATAGCACGACCCATCTGCAGATCATCCACATCCGGCTGGTCCTGGAGGCGACTGCTGAGTCGTCGGCCATCAGTCATGGGATCAGCAATCCCCCCGAAAGCGACGACCTCGGCGGTGGAGGGTCCACTCGGGGTAGGGCCTCCTACCGTAGACCCAAGTACACCCCCACCCATCTGACCAAGAACACCTGGGCCGCCTGCCACAGGCACCTCGATCGCAGACCCTGGCGCCGCCAGCGCGTACGGCCCACGAGCCACACAGTCACCAGACCCAGCCGCACCCGGACTGGTCTCAACATCACCAGATACCTTGTCGTGAGCAGCCGACAGACCAACTGAAAGCGGGCTTCCAGACCCTGGAGTAACATCCCGCTCAGCACCCATCTCCAGAACACCCTCATGAAGATGGACGGCAGAGGTAGGCGTGGCAATAGGGGACTCCCCCCTGACACCCTCCTTCCCAGAGAGAGCAGCATCCATGATCTGCGGTGACAACGGTGGTAGTTCCAGCTCCACCGGATCATCCAACTCAGCCCTGTGACCCCACAACCGACTAGGGCCTGAGGCCGGCCCAAAGGACCCAAAGCGGAGAGAAGACAAGGATGTTGCAGGGGGTGCTTCCCCCTTCCCCCAAGAACCTCCAGAAGACTGCTGAGGCTGACCCACCGTCGGTGTAAGACCAGACATCGCCTGCCCACCCGCGGCTGACTCACTCAGGCCACGAGCATCATCACCATCAGTCATATCTGTATCCGCATTCCCATCGGCGGCCTGAACAAGCACTGAACTCTCGAGCTCAATCTCAATCTCCAAGTCATACATCAGACCAGCATAGAACCACCTCACATAAAAGGGAACCAACTCAATATCCAGGACACTCACCAGCAAGCGCGCAATGCCATTTGCTCGCATGAACGGCATATCCACCTTCTCTGTTTTACCAATGAGCGATCCTAGACTCCACGTAGTCCGCGCGCTCTGAAGGGCCTTCGGGGGCACCCCTAGAAAGCAAACCCAGATATGAGGAAGGGCCTTCCCTTGAGGCTCAGGTTTCTTCCAAGGAGCAAACTCGATGATGCAGTTAGTGCTCACCACCCGACACAAGCCATACTTAAGCGCATGGTTCAGGTCATCCAAGGATGGGAAATCCACCTTATAAGATTGCCCCTCAAGCTTGACCAGCTTCCACTGAAAGTTACCTGGCATCAACTCGCTGAGCCTATGCACAATCTGGGCCTCAGACAGCGTCCCATGTGTGACCTTGACAACCCCTGTAAGGGAAACCTCTGTCACAGGTGCCTCAGACTCATCAGCAGGAGACTCAAAGAACATAAGATCAGCAGAACAAACTCCGTACACAGCAACCGCCGGCATGGGCCCCTGGAGTTCAGGGCACTCCCCTGAATCATGCATGGGCTTCTGACGCGTGTCACACATCACCGTGGTGCACTCAGCCGCGAAGTGTCCTGCCACCCCGCACCGGCGACAAATCATCTTCTCCTTCTTGCGGAGCCATTTAGACAGCCGATCAACGGCCGGCTTGTCTACAACTTTATCAGACAGTCCAGCACTCGGATCCGGAACTTCGACTGAAGCAAGAGCCCGAACCACCTCCACTGCAGCAGTATTAAGCACCGGAGGAACCACCTCCACCGCAGCAGAATTAAGCGCTGGAGTCACGTCAGGGACAGCCACGGCTTGCCGCGGCGGGGGAGGAGGATGACGTCTGCCCCCTCCCCTACCTCCGCGAAATCTCCCCCGGAAGCGCTGATTTGGACCCGAGGCACCCTCAACAAAGCCGCCTGGTGGTCCGTAGAAACCTCCCTGTTGCCCATTGCCACGACCAACACCGCCATCTCCTTGCCACGCATAGCCCCGGCCACCGCCGGTAGAAGATGATCCCCGATGCTGCCCCTCGCCGTATGCGTCGTAGCCATCATCGCCCCATCTTCTTCTGGGTGGGTTGCGGCCATCCTCCTGGCCCGAGCGTCCCCGGCCCGCCTCCGCCGCGACAGAGGCAGCCGCCGCGCTGCGGCCAAGTGGCCGCTGGCCACCGCCTCGCCCGACCCCCCCGCCTCCTCCCTGATGGGGAGCCGTCGGCTGGGCAGGCGCGCCCCGAGCCACGGCCGCAGGAGCGGCTACGGGAGCACTTGGCCTCCCTGGCGGGGGTCCAGCAGTACCACGGCCAGCCATTGCAGGCAGTCGACGAGACAAGCAGCGAGGGAATCCAGGGCACGCTCGTAGAGGACGAACCCTAACAGGAAGCGGCGGAATCACAGAAGGAGCCGAACGCTCGACGTGAACACCGTCGATACCTCCCAGGAACGTAGCATCGCGCGTGTTTACTATACGGGCCGGAACTCCGACTCCGTATAGGTCGCGACCAGGCCCACCGTACTGCTCTCCAGTGCATGTGGGCCGCAACCTCGAGCCACCCCTGCTGTCCGGCCCAACTGAGCCCAGGAGGAAATTCAAACGAGCGGACCTCTTCGCTCGGATCTCGGAAGACCGGCTGGCCGTCGGCGCCGCCGGCGCCGCCGCCTCCGCCGAACGCATCCCAACCTTCTTCCTCCTCTCCACTCTCCTCCAAGTTTCCAACGGCATGAGATCAAAAAGAGTTAAATTCGGCAAACTCACCTTCGGAAGAGGGCCGCGCCATGGCCGGATCGCCGCCGCCGATGTTCGTCGGTGCACGACGCGCCGGATGATCTCCACCTCCTCCTCCTTAGAAAGTCCGACCCTCGCCGGATCTTCGCACGGCACCACCGCATCCGCCAGTACGGCCACTTCCTCCTCGTCGTACCCCGCCTCAAGCGCCTCGCAGATGAGGTCGGAGGCCGTCGGCGACAATGGTTTCGGCGGCCCAGCGCCATCCTCGTCCTCCTCGTCGTCGGCAGTGGCAAGTGCCCAGAAGCGGCCACCGGCTTGCCGGGCGCCAGGGGTGCCGGCCGCCCGCGCCGCCATCTCAGTCCGCCGAGATGAAGATGCAAATTATAAGCAGGAACCACTATAATTTGCTCCAGCCTTATAGTAGTACAGTGTTTGTCTACAAGATATGCATCTGTAGATGACCATACATACATACATACATACAAAGAAAGTAGATACAGTAACAAATTTCAAGTGTACCCTGATTGCTATCCCTGATATTATCCCCAATAACTAGAGGAGCAGAAGAAGCAGTACCAGAAGAAGGCCATAGGAAGGTACCACTGAGGAACTAATTAATCCCCCCGCTACCCAGCGGCGGCGCTGGGGGTCTTCCAGGGACTTCCCTGGAATACCCAAGATTTTCGCGTAAAAAAAATTACTAGGTATAATTTACAGATTCGGCCCAGTCCAATAACTCCTAGTTAGCCCGCGAGTAGTCCAGCCGTCCAGGTCGAGCGAGAGCGACCAATTCAATCGATCCCCTCTGACCCTCGCTCGCTCGTTCTGCTGAAGCTGAAGGCGGCCGACCAGATTCGCTCGATCCCCTCGCTCCGACGAGGTCCGGCTGCTCCGTCGAGGTCCGGCTCCGGCGGCCAGGCCCGCCGTCCGTCGCCCCTCCGGCCGGCCCTCACCCTCCGGCCCTCTGTCCTCTCGGCTCCGCCCAGCTCTGCCCCACTGCAGTCTGCCCGCTGCCTTCACCTCTGCACTCCGGTGACCGGCGGTCCGGCGTCCCCAGCGCGGCGGCGCCCTCCGGCAGTCCAAGTTCGTGCCATCCACATCCATCCACATCCAAGTTTTGCATCCAGCCATGAGCCATCTGCCATCTACCAAGGTATTCTTCCCTCTCTTTTCTAAACAAATCTGAAGATTTTTTAGTGATTGCTTGTAAATTGAAATTGAACTACTTAGTATTTACTAGTATGTGACTCATTTGGTGATTACTATGTAAATTGAAATTGTTTTCAATGTTCAACAGTCCATGCCACATTGACACTGATTTTACTCTGTTTATGTAATTGTGATGTTGATGAAAAGAAAGGATGTTAGCTTATTTGAACTGTGGGACAAATCTTCAAAGGCAAGAAAGTTAACTTCTACGTCCACACCAACTCCTCTTTCTATGGAGGTTGAGAGCAATCTGCAGCTAGCACTAGTACCAACACATGATGAAACTCCACAACCGGAGAGGGAGAGAGGCTCCCCGACCCCAATTGTAGAAGATGATGAAGCAGTTGATGAAGATGATGAATCAATGCCCCACTTTGAAGCAGATTTGGCTGCTCTGGAACGTGATCCCGGCAAGCGACTTCCTATATCTTCATATCATGTCAATGACCAGGATAGAGTTAGAAGGAGATACATTGACTTGGGAGCTTGTCAACCAAAGGATCATAAGTTTGAAATCAGAGATTTTAGTGGACATTCTCGTCGCTTTTCCCCTACTTGGTTTAAAGATCATAAGTGGCTTGAGTACAGCGTGGAAAAAGAGGCTGCTTTTTGCTTTGTTTGCTACTTGTTCAAGGATAAAACAAAAACTCCCGGAGGAGATGCATTTGTGAATGGTGGGTTTAATAATTGGAACATGAAAGCAAGATTGAAGAGGCATATTGGAGCTGTTAGTAGTGCTCACGCTGAAGCTCAAGAAAAATATGATATGTTCACTACACCTACAACATCAATTAGGGAATCTATTGCTTCAAACACCTCACAATACAAGGCTTTGTATAAACAGCGTTTGACATGGACACTCAAGTGTGTGAGATTTCTATTGAGCCAAGGCTTGGCATTTAGGGGGCATGATGAAAGTGAAGACTCGCTAAATAAAGGAAATTTCCTTGAGCTTCTAAATTGGCTAGCAGGAAATTTTGAAGAGATTGACAGGGTTGTTCTCAAGAATGCTCCACAGAATTGCAAGATGACTCACCATGATATACAACAAGAGGTGATAAAATGTTGTGCACAAGAGACTACTAAACTAGTCATTGAAGAACTTGACGGTGGTCATTTTGCAATACTTGCAGATGAGTCTAGTGATGTGTATCAGAATGAACAGTTGGCTGTTTGCTTGCGTTATGTTGATAAGAAAGGAAGGGCGGTTGTAAGATTTCTTGGTCTTGCTCATGTTGAAGATACCACCTCTTTGACACTAAAAGCTGCAATTCAGAAAATGCTTATGGACTACAATTTGACCTTTGCAATGGTTCGTGGGCAAGGATATGATGGAGCTAGTAATATGAGAGGTAATGCTAATGGCCTGAAAAAACTGATTATGGATGAGTCCCCTTCTGCCTACTATGTTCATTGTTTTGCCCATCAATTACAGTTAACTCTAGTTGTTGTTGCTAAGGAGAGTGGTGATTGTACTTGGTTCTTTCAGCAGCTTGCACACTTGTTAAATGCTCTTGGCATGTCTTGTAAAAAGATGAGAATGCTTCGGATAGCTCAGGCTGAAGAACTCATTGATGCACTGGAATTGGAAGAAGTAGAAACGGGGAGTGGGTTGAATCAGGAAATGGGTTTGGGAAGGCCATGTGATACACGTTGGGGCTCTCACTTCAAAACTGTGAACCATGTCATCTGTATGTATGGTGCACTACGACGAGTCCTTCGCAAGATTGGAGACGAGTACCATGGTGCGGAGGCACAAGCGGCTCTATCCATAGAGACAATATTTCGATCATTTGAGTTTGTTTTCATGGCACACTTGATGCAAGAAATATTTGGATACATAGATGAGTTGTGTAGAGCTTTGCAAAAGCAAGACGAAGATATTGTTCATGCTATTGAGCTTGTTAGTGACACAAAGTATTACTTGGAGGCTTTGAGGACCGATGCTGGATGGGATGATTTTCTCACAAAGGTCACATCTTTTTGTACAAAGCATAAGATCAAAGTTGTTGATATGGAGGGTCCTTACTTTCCCATTGGCCGGCCTAGAAGGGGTTTATGTAATGGTGTGACCAATTACCACCGCTTCAAGGTTGATATGTTTGTGGGTGTCATTGATAGGCAACTCAGTGAGCTGAATGCCAGGTTTGATGAGGTAAATACGGAGCTACTTTCTTGCATGGCAGCATTTTGTCCACTTCATCTATTTGCTGCTTATGACCAAGAGAAGTTGGTTAGGCTTGCTACAAAGTTTTATGCTTCCGATTTTACAAGTGATGAACTAGCAAGACTTCCATGGCAACTAAACATGTATGTTACTAATGTGCGTAGAGATGAAAGGTTTCAAAACCTGAAAAATCTTTGTCAGCTTTCAGTTATGCTTGTCAAGACAAACAAGCATGAACTATTCAATGTTGTTTACAAGCTTCTTAAGTTGGTATTGATTCTCCCAGTAGCTACTGCTAGTGTTGAAAGGGTATTCTCTTCAATGAGCTATGTGAAGAATAAGTTGAGGAACAAAATGGGTGATGAATATTTGAACAATTGTTTGGTTACATTTGTTGAGAGAGAATTTTTCAATCAAGTGAAGGATGAAGATGTCATCAATCTCTTCCAGAAAGGCGACCGCAAAGTTATATTGTAAGAAGGATATCATCACTTTATCAATCAAAAGGTACTTATGTATTCATGTCGTTATGGTCTGATACATTGAAATATTGCTACTGCCATTATCCTAGTGTTGTTCTGTTCATATATATTGCTTGTGGTTTGTTGTTTAGTTCATATACTATATTTAGAGCAAAAAAAAATTGAGTGAATACCCAGCCTTCATTTCCTGGAGCCGCCACTGCCGCTACCTGATGCTGATGCTGATTGGTGGTAGAGGAGGAGGCTGAGGTCGACCATGGTCGACGAGCTCAGACCGGAGGCCGCCTTGCTCCACCACCTGCCAGGCCACCTCCCCTCCTCGGTTTCCCAGATCCGCCGCGGCCGCGTCATCGACCGGATCCGAGGCCGCCGCCGCCGGCCACCGAGTCTGCCCGCCGTGTTGACTGACCTTTTTTCTCTTCTTTTTTGCGGGAATTAAAAGAAGTGACTCGTCTTATCTGTAGGAATATTTATTCAGAACTTGTAGCACATATAGCCGTGCTTTGCAAAAGGGAGAGATATTTCTTTATGAGAAGCAAATGAAGAGTTAATTGATTTGTCCACCGAAAACGATCTCTATAAAGAGATGAGTTGTGGTCTTCACGAGGGTCATGTTTGCGCGAAATCTTGATAGTGGTGGGTTAGTCGGTGCCGCAACGATCCGATTCGTGTCTTTTTTTTTCTCCGGGTCTGCCTTTGTTTCGATGTTGTGTCTACCTCCTCATTTGGTAGCTATGCGGCGATCTTTGGGGCACAGTTGCTTCGACCACTCTCACTTATGATGATGTAACTGGATGGATTACTAATTGTAGCGCATAAATCTCATTTCATTAGCGTATTTAGGGCTAGCTTTTCTGGGCTTCCAGAATAAGCTGCCCCCAACCCAGCTTATTCTAGAAGCCCAATCAATTTTTTTTCTTTTAGAAGCCTACTAATGAAGTCTTAACTACTAGGCTTCTAAAAAATAATTTGGTTTGGGCTTCTAGAATAAGTTGGGTAGGGGTAGCTTATTTCAGCTTATTCTAAAAGCTAGAAAAAGAACTGACCCTTAGCGCATAACCAGACATCAATGCCCTTTCTTTATTAGGGTTTATTCTCTTTGATTATTTTAGTGCTTAAGTGCTCACAATTTTTTTATTCGAGCTAAACCAACATATTCTCTCTTATTGGCACAAGAAAAAATTGCTCCCTCGGACGACCCAGTAGAGGAGTCCGGTTGAGGCCCAATACTGCATGTGTGAAGGAACAATTATTTTCTTAGGCAACTGCGTGGGGCTAATATATGACGCTAGTTGCGTAAAATAGTGCATGGGACGCACATTAGTTCGTGCATGGGCCAGCACACCGGTAAGCTCCAAGACGACTTGTGTTTGTAAGGCGTAAAAAAACCAAAAAATTATGAGCTGAATGATCGAAATCATGTCCTTAAAGACCTGACTATTTGTTGCTAGCCACTCGAAGAAACCAGTACTACCAACCAATGGCCATCTCAAAGCTTTAAGGTTATACTCCAATTTCAGATTGGAAACATTTTTTTTACTTTAAAAAAATATAAATTGCTGAATACACTTGGAAACATGAATAATTCTGAAAATCTCAAGCATTTTTTAAAATTCTTTACACTTTCAGAAATACACAACAAAATTAGAAGTGTCTGAAATTCGAAATTTTATTTGAAAGCATGGACATTTTATAATAACAAGAACATTGTTTGAATTTGTGAGTTTTTTTTTGAAACAAGGTGACATATTTTGAACATTCAGAACAATTTTTGAAAATGTGTTTCCTTAAACTCGGACATTATTCTGGATTTGCAAAAATTTCACTAAAACAAGAATATTTTTCGTTTTTGAGACATTTTTAAAATGCATTTCTAAAATCTCCAACAACTTTAGAAAACCGAAAGAAAAATGCATTTTTTTTAATCTGAACCAATTGTGGTATGAGAACAAAGATTTAATGTTCTGAACATTTTACAAAACGGATTATATTTTAAAATTCCTAAGTGCACCAACCAAACTTCTATACCTAGTGCCATTCTCTTGATCCAGGAGTTCTCCTTCTGCAAGAGACAACTTTTTTGTAGTACTAGATAGTGGAGTTGATGATGATTTACATCCCTGTAGGCCAGCTCTGTTCAAAAGATCAGTTGCATAACCACCTTCCCTGTTTCTCTACAATACCATCTGACTTTTTCTTTATTCTGGATACCCATTTGCAATCAATCAAAATTTTACCTTGTTGTGGAGGAACTAGATGCCAGATTTTATTTTCTGAAGTGCTTGGGATTCTTCTTCCATAGCTTTTTTCCACCTTGCATCTTTGCATGCTTCTTGGCACGTACGAAGTTCTCCCGTGGAGAAGGTTAAACCAAACTTAACTTATATTAACAGGTTGGATTACACCTGCTCTTAACCTTGTACGCGGCGGAGTTTTAACTTGCTACGCCACCACACCTGCTCATAATGAGTTAGTCACGAGATGATGTATTACGGAACGAGTAAAGAGACTTGCCGGTAACGAGATTAACTAGGTATAGTGATACCGACGATCGAATCTCGGGCAAGTAACATACTGAAGACAAAGGGAACGGCGTATGTTGTTATGCGGTTTGACTGATAAAGATATTTGTAGAATATGTAGGAGCCAACATGAGCATCCAGGTTCAGCTATTGGTTATTGACCGGAGATGAGTCTCGGTCATGTCTACATTGTTCTCGAACTCGTAGGGTCCGCACGCTTAACGTTTGATGACGATCGGTATTATGAGTTTATGAGTTTTGATGTACCGAAGGTAGTTCGGAGTCCCGGATGAGATCACGGACATGACGAGGAGTCTCGGAATGTCTGAGACATAAAGATTGATATATTGGATGACTATATTCGGACACCGGAAGTGTTCCGGGTGTTATCAGATAAAACCGGAGTGCCGGAGGGGTTACCGGAACCCCCCCGGGGGAGTATGGGCCATAGTGGGCCATGAGGGAAAAGAGAGAGGCAGCCCACTAGGGCTGGCCGCACCCCCCCAGGGAATCCTAGTTGGACTAGGAGTGGGGGGGGGAGGCGCCCATCGCCTTCCTTCTCCTCTTCTTCTTCCTTTCCTACTCCTAGTAGGAATAGGAAAAGGGGATTCCTACTCCTACTAGGAGTAGGAAACCTACTCCTGGCGCGCCCTATAGGGCTGGCCGCATCTCCCCCCTTGCTCCTTTATATACGGGGGCAGGGGGCACCCAAGGACACACAAGCAACATTGTTTTAGCCGTGTGTTGTGCCCCCCTCCACATAAACACACCTCTGTCATATCGTTGCAGCGCTTAGGCGAAGCCTTGCGTCGGTAGCTTCATCATCTCCGTCACCACGCCGTCGTGCTGACAAAACTCTCCCATGAAGCTCAACTGGATCAAGAGCTCGTGGGACGTCATCGAGCTAAACGTGTGCTGAACTCGGAGGTGCCGTACGTTCGGTGCTTGGGTCGGTTGGATCGCAAAGACATTCGACTACATCAACCGCGTCACTAGACGCTTCCGCTTTCGGTCTACGAGGGTACGTAGACACACTCTCCCCTCTCGTTGCTATGCATCTAGTAGATAGATCTTGCGTGATCGTAGGAATTTTTTTTGAAATACTACGTTCCCCAACACTTTGGGGTTGTTTCCATCGCCTGGCAGTCCCCTGGTGCGGGTGAAGGCCGACGTGGTGGAGCAGGCCCTTGCACGGCATGGTAGGAGTGGCGGCTCCTCGTCTGGATTGTTGGTGGCGTGCTCTCTCGGCAGTGCTGGTGTGGGAGGATCACAGTTTTGCAGCTTCGTCGACAAATTGCTGCGGTGACGGCGGTGCTAGGGTTCATGGACAGTGCTTCCCCAAATCTTGAGGTGTGGAGATGAGTGACATTACGGACGAAAATCATGTCCGGTTTTGGCCGGGCCGGCGGCGTTGGCACCTGAGGGTGTCATGTCCCTCCATGGAGGCGGCGTCGAATGTGTCGCCATTTACCTTGTCTTCTTGGTTTTGGCCGTTGTCTCCGGGCGAAAGCCTTGATTCGGTGTGGGATCGGCACGATGGTGGCGCCTTTGATGTCGTCTCTTTGTTGGGAGCATCGTGCCAGGAGACACGGTTTGGAGGTCCTATGTTGCGCTCCACTGGTGTTCGCCGCTGCCTTTGTTCGTTCTTCTCTGGCGCAATGTACGGTCGTGGGTGGTGAATACAAGACGGTGCCTTTCTCGGGTCGGATCGAGTCCTGCCATGCTCTTGCCACCTCCTTTTAGGCATCAAGGGGGGATGGTGCGTTGACGAGGGAACCTTGACGAGAGCTGCTGTTCTTCAGAGGTGACTGCCGTCGGTCGAGACGCGGCGAGGTTTTCGGATTAGGGCAAGGTCTTTTGCGTCGTAGTTGTGTGGTGGTTGCTGGTTGTCTTTGGACTAGCCGGTTGTGGAGTGAGTGCTACGCTCGTTGTTTGCACCGAGTGGTAGTTGTCTTGTACTTGCAATTCTCTTCTTCTATAAAGCTATGGTACACAATTTGCGTACTCCCAAAAAAAAAGTTGTTTATTACCATAAAAATGTTCAGAAATTTCTAAAAAATAATAAAATGTACATGGCTAAAGATGAGAAAACAAGAAAAAACAAATCATTCATTCTTCTAGCTGATTTCTTGGTAATCCCAATTTGACGCATTTTGCGTCTAACCGTCGAGGCTTGGCACAAACAATCGACTGAGTGAGCGACAGATGGGTTGTCCCATTAGGTAGCTACGTGAATCCGATTTTAGAAACATGTTCGATTTTTACCGGTTTTGTGAACCTTCTAGAGAGTTTCATCCAATCTGGTTTGAATTTCCTTTTTTCATATTTTTGGGGATTTCCCTTTTACTTTCATATAATATTTTTGGATATCTTTTAAGAAAAAGAAATATTTGAAAAAAAAATCAGATTTTAAAATACATTTGGATTTTCATAACACAGGTTAGAGAAATTTGAAAATTGTTTGGATTTTAAAATACATTTGAAAAAACTGTTTAGACTTCCTCTTTGTTAGAGAAAATTAACCACATGAGGTCCATTCCCTTGTTTTTGAATGTTGAATCTTCCTCCTCTTGCTTCTATTACTTCGACATATATTGAGATAGATTTCCACTTCGTTAGAGAAAATTAAGATGAGATCGCATCTAGTCAAGGAATTTGGAGGAATATTCGAATGTAATCTCAACCTAACTAGCATAATGGCATATAGATATATAGAGTAGCAAGCTTGTGTTGCGATTAAGGAGGCGAATTAAAAACAAGGCAAACAGTTTCTTAAGAGTGGTGAGGTTCTTCACGCTTTCAGGCAAACATGCCAGGTTGGGGCAATCATGGATCATAATTTCTTCTAAGGAAGTCAACTGTCCCAACCATTCAGGAAATGACTCCAGGCCATTGCACTTTATCAGCCACAGTTTCTTAAGAGTGGTGAGGTTCTTCACGCTTCCATGCAAACATGTCAGCTTGGGGCACTCATGGATCATAATTTCTTCTAGGGAAGTCAACTGTCCCAACCATTCAGGAAATGACTCCAGGCCATTGCACTTTATCAGCCATAGTTTTCTTAAGAGTGGTGAGGTTTTTCACACTTTCAGGCAAACATGTCAGGTTGGGGCAATTGTCGATCATAATTTCTTCTAGGGAAGTCAACTGTCCAATCCATCATGGTAATATCTCCAGGCCATTGCACTTTATCAGCCGCAGTTTCTTAAGAGTGGTGAGGTTCTTCACGCTTTGAGGCAAACATGCCAGATTGGGGCATTTCGCCGATTAAAATTTCTTCTGGAGAACTCAACTGTCCCAACCATTCCGGCAATATCTCTAGGCTTTTGCACTGTATCAACCTTAGTATTTTAAGAGTGGCAAGGTTCTTCATGCTTTCAGGCAAATATGTCAGGTTGGGGCAATCTTGTATGTTATAGACTTACAGAGAGGTAAAGCTTGTCATGACCTTTGGTAATGCCCTCAATCCACTAACGGAGTCTACCACAAGTACCTCAAGGGTGGGAAAGTGTTGAAGTCTATCCCACATGTCTTGAGAGAAACTACAGTATTGCAGAGTCATCGTAGAATGGTCAACGGAAGACGAGAGCTTTCCAAATCCTCCTTCTGGCAAAAATTCATACTTCTTGGGGGATATGGTAGGAACTTCAAATTTAGGCAGCCCACTACCTCCAAATGATGCGAATGAGGGATTAGAAACTCTTTGTTTTCTTCACCTGATTCTGTCATCCATCATTCCTACAAATTCTCCATGTTGTCCAATCCTAGTACTCTTAGTTTCATACAAGGTCTGCCCTCTCCATTGAATTACTTACCGGCTATCCTAATGTTGGGAATGTGTTTTAGATAAAGCATTCTAAAATTTGGTAGTGCCCCAAATGGAGGAAGACAATCACATGCTTCCAAGCTTTGAAGAGTCACTTCACTAAGAAAAGGGAGGTAGGACGAGATGTCAAACATCCAAATAGGCCATGTTCGGTTAATCCCCCTCACCACAGGGATTCAAGGGGATTGGGGAGGTTTTAGGAGGATTTTGACTTGCAAGGGATTTAATCCCTTTCAAACCTCTCCAATTCCCACTGAAGTTTTAGTACTCGGATATCTGATTTATCACGCAGTTTGAGTCTGTCTGCATCTTCTAGATTCTTGACATTCTGAAGGCCTTCAAGAAACAGCTCTGAACAAGTCAATCCCCCAATATTCACTATAATGCTCTCTATCTCGTGTACATGATGTGATACTGTGCCCACTAGTGCAAAAGAAAGATTCTTGCTCAGGTATCGCTGCCAAAATTTACCGTCCTAATGAGCAAAAGAGGTATAGTCACATCGATGCATGTTCCGCTGTCCCACTGATGCATTCAGCTGCAGTGCGAGAATAGGCCCAGTGTCGTTTAAAATATTTGTAGTATCCCGTGCTTAAGGAAATCCTAGACCTGCTAATACAGCTAGTGGTGCAAGGCATGGTCCAGATCTCGAGCAGCTGTTTTCTGGATGGATGGTGGTGACAACCGAGTGCCTAGATACCCGGGTGCAAAAAATCCAATCTCTAATGTTTATTTGTGCATAAATTGGTGTGAAATCTAGATATCCCTTCATCAACTAGATAAGGCAAGCGGGTGTCCTATCGTCCAAGGCATGCATGGCGTGGCCTTGCAAGCCATGCCTAGGCTTCTTGCGTGTGTTTGCTATGTGCTTGCCTTGTTTCTTGGGCATGATTTTGATGTGTTCTCCACCAGATTCGAGGTGGTGAAGGAGGGCACATTGTTAGAAGCCATATCTACTCTATTCCATGAGCGCAATGCCCCCCTTTGTGAGAATTTTCATATCTGCTACATATGGGCCAGGAGGGCACATGCCCCCCTCCCCCAACGCCACATGCACACACCTATATTAATTGCTAGCTCGTTCATCAGGCAGAGCGAGTTGTGTCGTTGGGCCTCTCCACAACATTGAGCTCCTCCAAAGTTAAATGTTCACACATTCCTTTCTTCTTCATAGTTCACACCACCTTGGCTCTCTTCGAGATATTAGCTAACTAGCTACTCTTCTCGCAGGTAACACGATGCCCGAAAATGCCGGCCAAAACGGTCGGAACCTTCTACCTTCTATGGTACCTCCGAAAGAAGCACATGTGTCACCTGCCGCATCGAACCCGGTCTGTTGATGGAGGGGATGTCTCATACCACCACCAGCCTCAGAAAGGCTGTCACCACCTCGAGATCCAGACTCTGAGTCGCCCACACTACTAGGGAAAAGCCTAGCAGTAGCGCGGGTTTTAGCTGCAACCGCGCTACTGTACGGCGCTACAGCTAACCTGTATCAATAGCGCGGCTCAGCCCACGCTACTGCTATACATGGGTAGCAGTAGCGTGCTTTGTAGAAACGCGCTGCTGGTAATAGTTATTTTATCATAAAGCTATACAGATTGACTTATTCATATTGATTTTCACTTGATTGTGATGACTTTCACTTGATTTTTTAATTAATGTATAAAGCTAATATTTTATCATAAATTCTATAACTTGACTTATTCATTTGGTAGCATGAAAGTCACACGATATATGTTATGAACATATTTAAAAATTTCTCAAGAAAAAAACCTAAGATCGTACAAATGTCTCTTATATGTCATGAACATATTTTTAAAATTGCACCAATAAGTTTTTGCAGAATGGTACAAATATATTTTTGAATGTGTGACACTTTATTAATGTCAAACATTTGAATTAAAGGGCGCTAATATTTGCTCCCGGCGGCTATACATACGCTTTTTTTTAAGAAACACCTGTAACTTTATTCATACACTCTGCGCAAAAAAAAAACTTTATTCATACACATAATAATTACAGGTATACTGATTTGGACCTAATATTTAAGAAAATACGAAGTAACTCCTATGACTAAGAATTACAATGAAATCTCTTGAAAACACCTTGTTCACGGTATGGATCTCTGCTCGAAGAAATACTTCAAATAATTTGGTAAAGGGGTTGCAATTGGACTTAAACAATGATGTTGTCACTCTTTATCTGTTTGAACATTATCAATAATAGTTTTTGAAAGCGCTTTAAGTCACCCATCCTAAAAGATGGGAAGCCTTAATCGATAAACGTACTTGGGCCCGGGATGATCCCCTAGAAGTGCAGGCCGTTGAATCATTATATCTTCACCATGGTGTCGATAAAAAACTTCACCTCAACAAAGAGTGGGACCAACAAAAAAAGTTTGCCACAACAATATAAACTCATCAGATCCGAGGACATAAAACTCTCTAACCTCATGGTACCGCCAAAAGAACAAGAGTAAATTTATTCTCACAAAACTATGATGATCACTAGATGTTGACGAAGAACATAGAGGTCTTGAAAATCCGATGTCCCCCCGCCTTTGAACGTCATGTGGCTACATACGTGGTGCAATTTAACCTCATGCTAGCAATCGTGTTGGGTGGGTCGGTCCAGTGGCTACATACGTGGTGCAATTACTAGGAAATCTCGGTCTTGTTCGTGTTGGAATGAAAAAAATCCAGTCTCTACGGAAGCAACTAACTAAAGAGCACTCGTTCCCAGCGTCCCCAAGGATCACTTGGGGATGGAATGAGAGCACGCTGATGTCTACACCCGCTTCTATTCTTGTAGACTATGTTGGGCCTCCAAGCGCAGAGGTTTGTAGGACAGCAGCAATTTCCCTCAAGTGGATGACCTAAGGTTTATCGAACTCAGGGAAGTAGAGGTTGAAGATGGTCTCTCTCAAGCAACCCTGCAACGAAGATACAAGAAGTCTCTTGTGTCCCCAACACACCTAATACAACTAGGAGTTGTATAGGTGCACTAGTTCGGCGAAGAGATGGTAAAATATGGATGATAGGAGTGGCAAAGCGAAGTAATATAAATCTGTAATAAAAAGTGCAGCAAGCAAACAAGTGGTAAACGTGAGCACAAATGGTATTGCAATGGTGGAAACAAGGCCTAGGCTTCATACTTTCACTAGTGGCAACTCCCATCAACATTAACATAATCGAATCACATGATATTTCCCATAAAACATGCAAGGGGGACGCACCCGGAGGTCATTCCTTTGTGGTCAAGAGAGGACGAGAATTATGTAGGGCTACGAAAGCACACCTCAAAGTTCGTAGTTCTCAATCTATGGATTTCCCAATGTCACCGCGGCTATCCAAAGAGAGTACCACAATCACCACAACATATCTAAAGGATAGTCAAAGACAAGCACCAAGAGACTCTCAATCTTCAATCCACACACAAAAGAGGAAATCACTGATGAAAATATTCTTCTAATCCATGTCCAATAGACCGCTGTCACCTTGGTCTCGGGGATTATACATAGAGGAAGGGGAAATATCATGGGATCACCCTAGATTAACATAGCCTATGATCACAACGAAGATCACATCATGGGAGAGAGAATTGACCACATAGCTACTGGTAGAAACCTCAGCCCCGAGGAGGAACTACTCCCGCATCATGGAGGGAGGAAGCAACGTCGATGGAGATGAATCCGGGGGCACTTCCCCGTCCCGGCAGGGTGCCAGCACAGGAATTCTGGTCCCCCGAAACTTGGTGGCGATGGCGGCGGAGATCGGAATAGCTTCTGGAGAAAAGGGGTCTGGAATCAGGGTTTTTGCGACGGGTGTTAAATATATGCCAAAGGGGGCACAAGCGGAGGTAAGGGGGGTCCAGGCGTCCTGGCGCGGCGGCCAGGAGGGGGGCCGCGCCCACAGGGCGCCTGGAGCCCCTGTGGCCCCCCTCTGGCCCTACTTCGGCCGCATGGAAGCTTCTGGAGTGCTGTTTTTATATATATTTTTCCCGGAATTTTTTTGGCAATTTAAGTAATAGGAAAACCTGAAATACAAAAACAGCAGAAAACAGAAACTGGCACTGGGGTGCACTGAGTTAATAGGTTAGTCCAAATATGATCAAAAGTATATGGAAGTGCATAAATATCATAGCAATATCACACAAAAGAGGCATGGAGCAAGCAGAAATTATAGATACGTTTTGGACGTATCAACATCCCCAAGCTTAATTACTGCTCGTCCTCGAGTAGGTAAATGATAACAAGCATAATTTCTGTGGTGACATGCTATTAACCATATAAGAACTTTTCACAGTCACATGACAAATGCTTACTGAGATAATGAATCTGTAGTAATTAAGTTGCCTCATGAGAATATCACAAAGAACTGAAAGTTTTACAATATGATACTGAAACACTCAATAGATTTGTAGTGAGCATGGTGTGCAAACATGACAAAGTGATACCTCGCTTGCCCCCTTTAGTGAAGCAAAACATAAATGCAGGAGCACCTCCGAAGTTTAAGTGACGACTAGATACAATGATTTCAGAATAAACGATGTCATAATCATGCAGAAGACAATGGTACTTTGGGACAATGCACATTACACTCAGAATGACAATCATGCTCTCAATAGTTGGTGCTTTGAAGAAAGAAGGTGGAGACTCTCAAACCGTGGCTTTTGATGGCAAGGTTGAAAACCCGTGGTCGGAAACAAAAACTAAACATGTACCAGAGCTCTTGGTTTTTAAAAACAGAGGTAAAAATTATTTTTTTAGAGATGCATATTTCGTTAACGAATGCTAGCAGATAACTCAATTACTTCTCGAGCTGGACAAGTTTCGAGGAACGGCTCCCGCACGAGGACGATCACATCCTCTTAATCTCCTTTGTTTATCACTGCCAAAGTTTTCTGATTTCTCATGAACAAAGCGTGAAGGAGGGTTTGTTTGTTTGTATATTTTTTTAATGAGCCGGGCGCACTCTTTGCCAGTTCCTTCTCGTATTAGGGGTTTGCACATTAGACATGCAATCCCGGGGTGAAGCTTGTCCAACCTAAAAAGATCATGAATTAACTACTACTTCCTCATGAGCTAAAACAGAGGCACAAAAGAGAAATGCTTTTGAATAATTTCGAGATGGTACAAGATAGTCTTCGTTAGGAATGGCAAGTAAATACCATGTATAGGAAGGTATGGTGGACTCATATGGCATAACTGGTTTAAAGGATTTTGGATGCACAAGCAGTCAGTCCGCTTAGTACAGGCGAAGGTTAGCAAAAGACTGGGAGCGACCAACTAAGAGAGCAATGACGGCCATAATCATGCAGAGCAACAAAGCAACATTGAATCGGGCATGGAAGTTATATCGCTACTCAGAAATTAAAGATCATCAAGGCTTGATAGACTTTCTTTACAGTCCTAAATATGCGTGAGCATATGCCAAGTCAATCAAAATAAATTCTTGGAGGAAGATATCACTAAACCATACCACATCATAGGCAAACAAATCATGTTGGTACTTCAATAACACATTAAGAACCCCCCAGCTATTTGAGACTAACCATAAGAAAACATGAACTACTAAGCACCATTATGCACATAGCATTTTTATCATAGACATATCAACCAGTGCAACATAAGCCAACTCTCTTAACAAGATAAGCATGATAACTCAAGAGAGTTCCAGCGACCAACTAAACAAAAGCTCTTTAAAAAGTAAAGCATGAAAACTAAGAGCTAAACATGACAGTAGCTATTGAAAGACAAAGAACATACACAACAAAGATAAACATGAAAATCCTATGTTATGTTCTAGGTTGAAGTGGAGCGTGTTTCTCTCTCACACAAAGAAAGATGGGTTCCAACTCGTTATTAACAGCAAGCAAGGCTAAAGAAAACTAAAAAGGAAACTAAAAGCAAGACGCTCCAAGCATAGCACATAACACATGAAGTGATTAAAATATAGTGGAACGAAAGACGACCTGATAATTGTTGATGGAGAAGGGGATGCACGGGGGCATCCCCAAGCTTAGACGCTTGAGTCTTCTTGAATATTTCTTGGGGGTGCACGGGGGCATCCCCAAGCTTGAGCGTTTGACACTCCTGAATCTTTTTATCATCTTCCCTCGCACACTTGAAAACTCCCTTCATACATAACTCATCATAATCTGATTAGCGAGGTTAGTACCCATAATAAAATAATTTTTCCTTGCTGGAAATAAAGATAATATTGAAGGTCTACTGTTTCTCAAGATTGCCAAAAGGTTTTTGCAAAGAAAAAGCAAGCTCAAGGTTTGCAAAACGAAGAAAAGGCAAAACAGGACAGAATCTGTGAAAAACAGACCAGCAGGTAGTAAATAATTTTTTCAGGGCACTTCTGCAACTCAAATCAAAAAACTCAGAACAGACGCCCGAAAGCCAATTGTATAGAGCACGCTGTCGAAAAAAATCAAACCAAAAAGATGATCTGGTGATTTTATACGAATTTTTCTGTCCAAGGACAGAATCTGTTTCCTGGACAGCACGTCACAACTTTTGAACTTTCTTGCAATCGGAGGCTAAACTTGGCACAAAGCTGAAAAATAAAGATACGATGATGTTGCTACAGTAATAACAAACATCAAGACCACTAAAAACTGAAAGCAAAGATAACAAGGGTTGTCTCCCTAGAGCTCTTTCTTTGTAGCCATAAAGATAGGCTTAAGACTTTAATGATGCTCTCGTAGGAATAAGAGCTGAAGAACAAAAGAGAGCATCAAGAAGCAAATACCAAACACATTTAAGCCTAACATGCTTCCTATGCATAGGAATATTGCAATAGAATAATTCATTGAAGCTCAAAGCAATAGGCATAAGAAGACAAAACAAGTGCAGCTTCAAAACCTTCAACATAAAGAGAGGGAACTTGATATTATTGAAATATCTATAAGCATATGTTCCCTTCTCATAATAATTTTCAGTGGGATCACGAATAAACTCAACAATATAAGCATCACATAAAGCATTGTTACCATGATCCACATGCAAAAAGGTACTCTTACTCTCCACATAAGCATAATCTTTCTCATTGGTAATGGTGGGAGTAGGACTATCATAAACAACTTGAACACTATAGATTAATTGTGTATTAGGAAGATGGTGTTCAACAAGGGAGTAATTCCCTCCATGATTATGACAAGTTTCATAAGGATAATTTCTCCTTATGTCATAGGTACCTTTATAATCACTATAGATTGGAGTTATAACATCATCATAGTAGAGAAGAGCATTATCATTGCTAGCAACTATATTTGTAATCATGTTGTCTTTATTCTTACTAGCAAAAGAATTATCAATTATCACATCACTAGTGGGTAAAGGATTTGCAATCCTATCATCCCCAAGCTTAGAGCTTTCCATATCATCACTTTCAGAGTTGGTACCAAAAAGATTTTCAAGATCATAAGTAGCATTATCATCATTTTCCCAATCACAATAAGTAACATGCATATCATAATCAAAATCATCTTCAATAGTACCTACGGACGTATCATCAAGATGATAATTAAGGCAATAAACTTCACCTTCTTCTTTAAACTTACAACCGTTAGGATAAAAGTTGATGGGAGGAATATGCTCAGGCCAGGTTGATACCCATTCTTCTTCCTTCTTGCTCCTCTTCCTCCTCCTCTTCTTTTTCTTCTTCTTCACCTTAGGAGGGAGTGGTTGGAGATGAAGCTTCTCCACATATCCTGGTTTATCATTAGAAACAATAGGGGAAACTTGGGAGAAACTCTCCTTTTTTATTAGTAGAAATATAAGAGACATTTTTATACTTTGGTAAAGTTCCCTCCTTTCTAATCTTACTTATGTAATCATTTTCATGGCAATTAACAACACAATAGAGATGGCAATTTTGCAAAGTGTTTTTTATTCCTATGGCATTAACATCTAGCCAAGAAGTCTTTTCTGATAACTCCTCACACATCAAAAATAACATAAGCTCATCATAAAGATCAGAGGTGATCATGTTATCACATAACTGGTTAACAGTTATGTTTTGAAAGTGCATGCATTGAAAATTAAAGTGACCCTCTATACAGCAAAGTTCACAAGCAAAAGGATAAAGGTCACACAATTCTCTAGCAATTTCATTTAAATCTTTGACCCAAGTGATTGTTCTTTCATGCTTATGTTGCTTACAATACTTCTCTTCTTCAATCATAGGCCTTTCACAAGGTCTATCCACTCCACAAAAATTAACATGCTTATATAAAACTTCATTTTTAGGAATTGGATCATGCATGTTGCAATCATCATGAACAATTTCATTTTCTTTGCAAATCTCTTTAAAAGGTTCATGATGCTTGATCCAATCCTCCTTAGGCATATTAAGATGTGAAGCAAAAGATTTGAGGAAATCAACAAGGAGTTGAGAATCAAGCCCAAACTTAGCACTAAACTTATTAAAACTTGTAGTTTCAACAAAGGACTTAATGCAATCATACTCATAAACTATACCTGACTCTTTACCTTTGTCGATCTCCCAATCTTCAGTGTTGCGTTCAATTCTTTCAAGGAGTTCCCATTTAGCATCAGTCTTTTCGTTCGTGAAAGAACCCATAGAGGAAGCATCGAGCAAATCTTTATCCTGTCGAGAGAGCCTCGCATAGAAATTAGTAATAATCATATCTTTGGGAAGCCCATGGTTAGGACATTTTAGCATTAACGTTTTCAGTCTCCCCCAAGCTTGAGCTATGCTCTCTCCGTCATGAGGATAGAAATTATAAACATAATTCCTATTCTCATGGACTTCATGAAGAGGATAAAACTTGGAGTAAAAGAGAGACTGGATCTCTTCCCAATCCAACAGGTGAGAGTCATCTAGTAGCCTATACCATTCCAATGCTTTTCCTTTCAATGACAAGGCAAATAATTTCCACATGACTCCATCTCTTGTCAAACCTGAAATCTTAAACAACTCACAAAGTTCTGTAAGTTTCAACAAATGAATACTAGGATTGACTGTCCCATCATAACGATCATTCATAATTATTTCAATTATCCCAAGTGGTATTTGGAACGGGATACATTCAGTAGGTGGAGGAGACTTCTCAACCATGGGTGTGGTAAAGCGGCCTTCCCCAAGCAGCGAACTAAGATTGCGGTTTTCCATAAACATAACTAGTGAAATAAAAACAAGAAACAAAAAGATTTAATTGCAAGATCTAAAGATATACCTTCAAGCACTCACTTCCCCGGCAACGGCGCCAGAAATAGCTTGATGTCTACACCCGCTTCTATTCTTGTAGACTATGTTGGGCCTCCAAGCGCAGAGGTTTGTAGGACAGCAGCAATTTCCCTCAAGTGGATGACCTAAGGTTTATCGAACTCAGGGAAGTAGAGGTTGAAGATGGTCTCTCTCAAGCAACCCTGCAACTAAGATACAAGAAGTCTCTTGTGTCCCCAACACACCTAATACCACTAGGAGTTGTATAGGTGCACTAGTTCGGCGAAGAGATGATAAAATATGGATGATAGGAGTGGCAAAGCGAAGTAATATAAAACTGTAATAAAAAGTGCAGCAAGCAAACAAGTGGTAAACGTGAGCACAAATGGTATTGCAATGGTGGAAACAAGGCCTAGGCTTCATACTTTCACTAGTGGCAACTCCCAACAACTTTAACATAATCGAATCACATGATATTTCCCATAAAACATGCAAGGGGGACGCACCCGGAGGTCATTCCTTTGTGGTCAAGAGAGGACGAGAATTATGTAGGGCTACGAAAGCACACCTCAAAGTTCGTAGTTCTCAATCTATGGATTTCCCAATGTCACCGCGGCCATCCAAAGAGAGTACCACAATCACCACAACATATCTAAAGGATAGTCAAAGACAAGCACCAAGAGACTCTCAATCTTCAATCCACACACAAAAGAGGAAATCACTCATGAAAATATTCTTCTAATCCATGTCCAATAGACCGCTGTCACCTTGGTCTCGGGGATTATACTAGATAAAGACAAGTGGGTACATCAATCCAATACATAGAGGAAGGGGAAATATCATGGGATCACCCTAGATTAACATAGCCTATGATCACAACGAAGATCACATCATGGGAGAGAGAATTGACCACATAGCTACTGGTAGAAACCTCAGCCCCGAGGAGGAACTACTCCCGCATCATGGAGGGAGGAAGCAACGTCGATGGAGATGAATCCGGGGGCACTTCCCCGTCCCGGCAGGGTGCCGGCACAGGAATTCTGGTCCCCCGAAACTTGGTGGCGATGGCGGCGGAGATCGGAATAGCTTCTGGAGAAAAGGGGTCTGGAATCAGGGTTTCTGCGACGGGTGTTAAATATATGCCAAAGGGGGGCACCAGCGGAGGTAAGGGGGGTCCAGGCGGCCTGGCGTGGTGGCCAGGAGGGGGCCGCGCCCACAGGGCGCCTGGAGCCCCTGTGGCCCCCCTCTGGCCCTACTTCGGCCGCATGGAAGCTTCTGGAGCGCTGATTTTTTATATATTTTTCCCGGAATTTTTCTGGCAATTTAAGTAATGGGAAAACCTGAAATACAAAAACAGCAGAAAACAGAAACTGGCACTGGGGTGCACTGAGTTAATATGTTAGTCCAAATATGATCAAAAGTGTATGGAAGTGCATAAATATCATAGCAATATCACACAAAAGAGGCATGGAGCAAGCAGAAATTATAGATACGTTTTGGACGTATCACACGCTACTTGGCATCCTCACCGCTTAGCCGCCGATGCCGGATAATGCACACGTCTAGGACACACACGCAGATCTCCACCATGACCGCATCTCGGATCCGCGACAAAGGAAGGCCCGGCCATTGCCATCATCCCCCGCCTAGGCTTTGCCCCACGGAGCTCCGACGACTGCGATGAGAGGAAGCAACGACTCAACGCCCTAGATCGGATCGAGAGGGAGGAGATCCGGAGGGAGAGGGGCGATGGCAGCCCCGCTGGTTTTGGATCGAGAGGGGCGGCCCCGCTTTATATATATAAAGCAATGCATCGAAGTACATGACCAAAAATACAATGTGGTGAGAAAGCCCTCATGCAAAGTTGATCTACACCTAGTCGAGGTCCGATCACAAACGCATGAGCTCCACGACAACCCCCCCC